>OU343059.1:24224216-24771716 GCA_910593695.2 Ocypus olens
TTGACAGGATACCATTCGATTGGATACTTCGCAAATTAATTTGAAGAAATGTTGTTTTTTTTCTGGGAAAATAATACGTTGTTAATTATGAATCATATTTAATAGTATATTGTACAACGAGTATATACGGCTCGTTCCGCAAAGTTGTAATTACTATTAGAATTGAAAAAAAATTAAAATCAAAGTTAAAATCCGTATTAAACAGGGTAAACAAAATATTATTATAAATCGCGTTCTGTGAATCAAAGCGCGAATTCGCGTGTTTAATAGCCATATTAAACACGCAAATGAGTGTTTAATGAAATTGAGTGTTAAATGTACCCCATTAATGCTGCCCATACAATTAAATTATGCTCACATTATAACATTATCGTGAACAAACATTATTATACCGTGTATTTATAATATCTATAAAAAATAAAATTTATTACCTTTTTACATAATCAAATTCCAATTGTGCCTAAATAACATTATTATATCTTGCCCTGTATTCATAACATCTTTTAAATATTTTTATAAATATTTTCATTTTCGCAACTAATTGCAATTTAAAATCGGGTTTTGATACGCTTGACGTTCACCTGCTTGCGGTTTTTGTTTGTTAAGTAATAATAAAATGAAAAGCATAGCTTATCGCAAGCTCGCGCTATTTAATTAACATTAAATTTGTGAAAGGTGAAATCAGAAAATAACAATGTTTCCCTCCTGAAACACGCATAATGTAATCTGCGGAAATTTATTTTAAAATCGGAACAAAGAACGTTATAATATTTAAAACCCGTGTAAATCTCGTATTTTACAATATTAATAAATTCTTAATTCCATTATTAAAAGATTATATTCGTGCGTGATGTATGTGCTTATTGAATTAGTACATTTTCTCCATTTTTCCATATCATATTAATAATAGTAATAATAATAAGTAAATTTGTTTCCCAACAGGAAAATTCATAATTTAAAATAATAGTATACATGTTGTGCAACTTAAAAATAGCATATTATTCATGTGATATTTATGTGATCGTTACAATGAAGTATGATGTTACGGCGAAATTCTGTAACCGATGTGAAAATGTCAGCATGCCATTGTAAGTTATGATAGTTCAAGGTCATCTTTATAAGTGGTGAATTTTGATGTCCACGTATCCTGGATACTGCATAACGAAAGCTGCGGTTACAGCTTAAACTAGCAGGTGGTACTTAAAATTTTATTTGAGTAGGTCCATAGAGTGGACAATCTGATGCAGGTAACAACCCATGACGACTTGCTGATGTTTCTCCAGTGATTAATAATTAATAAAGATTGAATATATCAGCAGGTTTTCCAATTGCGGACTTGCTAGTTTTGCGGTTATAAAATTTGGTGTCAAGTGATTATACATGGCTTTTATTTTAACTCTGAATATATGATGGATAACGCCCATGTTCAAACGTAAAATAATCGCTTCATCGCATTAACAGGTAGGCAACCATATTTACTCAGTTTTATTTAATTGTCAAAATTGTGTCATTAATAAAAATGTATTAGAAAACCGAAGAAAGAATACAAATAATTAATTGGTATAAGAGCTGGAACAGCACTCGAGGTGTGATTTGTTTTCGGTTGCGTATCCGAGCAGACAACTTCCATCCATCGGAACAATTTTTAATATTGTCCATAATTTCGACAATACTTGCTGCGTAATACAGTAATTTTCATGGTAAAAGGGCTAAAAGAAGTCACATTTTCACGGATGAGATGAAATTTAACATTTTATGTTACGTAGAATAGAACCCCATGTCATCTCTAACCCACCAATGGTGACCCTACCGATCTGTGAGACCAGGTGTGTTAAAAAATTCGAATAACTTTATTCTCCTTTATTGATTTTTGTTGCAATTTCGAGTAGTTGCTGCATTAAAGAGCTTTAATTAATTAAATATTTTTGTTTTATTGTCAAAGACCAAAAATTAAAAAAAAGATCTGAACTATTAGTAACACGTTTTGAAAAATCTTCAGTTGAAAACCCCGGTGCGTGAGACCGGCGTCACCATTGATCAAAGTCAAATTTGCGTCACGAATGGCCGGTTAAGAGTTATTGCAGCACAGTTTCAAATAAGTTCAGCTTCCGTTTACAAGACATTAGAAGAATTGAAACACAATCATCAGCAATTATCAAGTGAAGACAAAGGCGAACGAATGGAATTCTGTGAAAGCGTACTTAATTTAACGCGCTAAGCTGTGTCACTGTCACCTTTGTGTACTTGGTTGCAAACAATTTTAATATAAAGCCATCCGTAGAGGTGATTATTATCGATTGAACATAGGCGTTAATAATAGTACTTTCATTGTTAAAATAAAAGCCCTGTATATCGAGTGAACAACAAAAATCGACGACGAAGTTGGCGTTGGATATATTGAGTCATGTCTGCACTATCACACGCGTAAAATGCTGGTTGCGGTTAAACGGTGACATGTCAGATGTTATAATTATGGGTTATTAACATCTGATATGTCAACATACTAGTACTAGTACTAGTACAACTAGTACTTTACGCGTGCGCGTGTGATCTTATCTCAGATATAACTTTAGATTTTCAGCGCTATCTTCGTCGACGGTGTTTGTTGTACGCTCGTTATAACTACGTTTATTAGCTCGTAGACCTAAACTTAAGTGTAACCATAGTTTCTACACAATGTGCAACTGTGGTAAAGTCCATTTAACGTTTTTTTAATAAAGTTGTTCAATTGAAGTTCTCATTTTTTTATTGGTCATTACCGCAAACCGCCTTAAGTAAATTTCACCTGCGAGTAGAGATGGACAAAACTGATACGTTTAAATCACGTTTCTACTTGTGATTGGTACTTTTTAATATCAGTGATTTTACGCTGTGATTCGCAGTTAGTAAACGTCGTAACACCTTCTGAAATTGTTAATGGTTTTGCAAAAATGTTTGATATGATTCTGCTAATATTTGCCCACCTGGACACGTAAATACTGTTCCTTTTGATATTATACCTGTGACTTAAGGTTATATTTTGGCAATATTATCTGCTATACCAAATAAATATATGACTGTTCTTGATTCAGTTCAAAATTCAAGAAGCATTTGGAGATGTTTGCAGAATCTTGTTTATTCAGAAAATTTGAAAAGTTGGAAAGTTTTAGGTATGAGACAAATGTTTTCATTTCATACTTTTGTTTTGTCTCTGAAAAAATTTTGCTCTGTTCTCGAAGGATTATTTTCAAATAAAATCATTAACCAATAGAGATATGGATTTTTGAAAATTTTCGTTTAAATTCTATGAGCACTTGAACAAAAACATAGCAGAAAAAAATATAAAACATGCAGGAAAAATTCCATTAAAAATCATCCTCAATGGTCGAAATATCGCCAATTCAAAATATTTGCTTTTTGTAAATTCAACAATTTTCAATAGAGATATGGATATTTGAAAATGTTCGTTTTAATTTATTGAGCACTTGAACAAAAACGTCGCAGAAAAAAAATAAAACATGCCGAAAAATTTCCATAAAGAATCATCCTCAATGGCCGAAGTATCGCTAATTCAAAATCAATTTGTTTTTTGTAAATTCAACAATTTTCAATAGAGATATGGATTTTTGAAAATTTTCGTTTTAATTTTTTGAGCGCTTGAAGAAAAGCATCGCAGAAGAAAATATAAAACATGCAGGAAAAATTCCATAAAAAATCATCCTCAATGGTCGAAGTATCGTCAATTAAAAATTAATTTGCGTTTTTCAATTCAACAATTTTCAATATAGATATGGATTTTTGAAAATTTTTGTTTTCATTTTTTGAGCACTTAAACAAATACATGGCAGAAAAAAATATAAAACATGCAAGAAAAATTCCATAAAAAATCAATTCATAATTAATTTGCTTTTTGTCAATTCAACCATTTTTAATAGAGATAGGGTTTTTTGAAAATTTTCGTTTTAATTCTATGAGCACTGGACAAAAACATAGCAGAAAAAAATGTAAAACATGCAGGAAAAATTCCATAAAAAGTCATCCTCGATGGCCGAAGTATCGCTTATTCAAAATCAATTTGATTTTTCTAAATGCAACAATTTTCAATAGAGATATGAATATTTAAAATATTTTCGTTTCATTTTTTTGAGCACTTGAACAAATTCAGCAGAAAAGATATAAAATATGCAGGAAAAATTCCATAACGAATCATCCTTAATAGCCAAAGTATCGCCAATTTAAAATTAATTTGGTTTCCATATATTCAACAATTTTCAATATTGGTATGAATTTTTGAAAATTTTGGTTTTAATTTTTTGAGCACCTGAACTAAAATATAGCAGAAAAAATATAAAATATGTAGGAAAAATTGCATAAAAAATCATCCTCAATAGCTAAAGTATAGCTTATTAAAATTCAATGTGGTTTTTCTAAATTCAATATTTTTCAATAGAGATTTGGATTTTTGAAAATTTTCGTTTTAATTTTTTGAGAACTTGTTCAAAAACATGACAGAAAAAAATGTAAAACATGCAGGCAAAGTTGCATAAAAAATCATCCTCAATGGCTGAAGTATCGCTTATTCAAAATCTATTTGGTTTTTGTAAATTAAACAACTTTTCAATAGCGATATTATTTTTTTTTATATTTTCGTTTTAATTTTTTGAGCACTTGAACAAAAACATAGCAGAAAAAATGTAAAACAAGTGGGAAAAATTCTGTAAAAAATCATCTTCAATGGCTAAAATATCGCTTATTCAAAATAAATTTGGTTTTTGTAAATTCAATAATTTTCAATAGAGATATGGATTTTTGAAATTCTTTGTTTTAATTTTTTAAGCACTTGAACAAAAGCATCGCAGAAGAAAATAAAACATTCAGGAAAAATTATTTAAAAAATCATCCTCAATGGCCGAAGTATCGCTTATTCCAAATCAATTTGGTTTTTTTAAATTCAACAACTTTTCAACAGAGAAATGAATTTTTTAAATTTTCGTTTTAATTTTTTGAGCACTTGAACAAATACATAGTAGAAAAAAAAACATGCAGGAGAAATTCTATAAAAAATCATCCCCGATGGCCGAAGTGTCGCTTATTCAAAATCAATTAAGTTTTTGTAAATTCAACAATTTTCAATAGAGATATGAATTTTTTAAAATTTTCGCTTTAATTTTTTTACCATTTGAACAAAAACATAGCAATAGAAATATAAAACATGCAGGAAAAATTCCATAAAAATAATCCTCAATGGCTGAAATATCGCTTACTCCAAATCAATTTGGTTTTTGTAAATAAATCCAACAATTTTCAATAGAGACGTGGATTTTTGAAAATTTTAGTTTTAATTTTTTGAGCACCTGAACAATGAGGAGATTTTCGCAATTTGGTAAATTGTTTTTATTTATTTTTTTTCAGTTCATAAAGTTTTCAATTTCAAAATTGGTTTCGTGGTATTATTTCAAAATGTATGTTATGATAATCGCACTGAATCTTTAATAAAATTGAATTTTGAGTCATTTTGGGTTTACTGTTTGTAACAATTGTTTCTATATATTTTTTTTTTTTAGTTCATGAAAATCGCAATTTGAACATGAGCGTAAGAGTAACAGCGAGTATACAGTATTGAATATTAAATAATATTTAAAAATGATATTTTTACAATCACCTTTTTGTAACAGTCGCAGTTTAAGAAACAATCACTGTTTAGTTGTGATTTTAAGGAGCAATCACAGTTTAAGTCACAGTTTAAATAGTTGTGATTTTAAGTAACAGTGCTTTTAAGTAGCAGTGTTTTTAAGTAGCCGTGATTTTAAGTAACAGTGATTTTAAGTAGCAATGATTTTAAGTAACAGTTATTTTAAGTAGCAGTGAAATTCGGTTATTAGAAACAGTAACGACCCGTGATTTTTCAATACTAGTGGAAAATCACAGGTCCGTGAAATATCGCCCATCCTTACCTGCGAGTCTTAATAGTTATTTAAGCAACAAGGAACGTAAGGACGTATTAACGTTAATTGTCATTACGTTCCGTGTTGCTTATTATTTTTTTTCCGCTACCGGAAATATAATACTTAAAAAAGATCAGAAAATATTCTAAAATACGGCTTGTAACATTTGTGATTCAAATTTTTATTGTAACCTATGCGTCCTATGGCAACCCAGAAACCGAGAAAACAATGTCGAATTTTGTTTGTTTGTGTCAATCCAGTGAAACTTTCTGCGGGCATGGATGCAAAAGAAGCTGCGAATATTGCCTGTTAGAACCTGTTGCCAACAAAATCGAAAAAGGTATGTGCCCTGTTACGACTCTTTTAAGCAGTGGTTATGTAAAAAGGATGCCGATGCTATAGGTATGGACGAAAATGTGTTACTCGCCTATATGTTGGAGCGTTATGTTTCTGTTTATTATTTTCCTAGGTCCGTAAGTAAAAATTAAGTTCCGTCGCCAAGGAAAACAAACACCACGAATGTTATCAGCCTCTTACGGTACCTGTAACTATGGATACAATGCTCATTTACGTTGTCGGTAGCGGAAAAAAAATTGTACACTACCTCGAACCCGCGAAGTTTAGAGTGAACTATTGAATTAGAAATAACTATACTTTACCTATTATAAATAGTACGCTCTAGTTTATGTAATAATAGTAAGCGCAAGTCATGTTTTTTGTTCTATTAATATTAGTTGATATTTACTAAATTCTATATTCAGATTTTCCAGTTTTTTTTTTAATATGGATCGATAAAGCAATCATGGCAACATTTTTACTATACATAATGCATTTTGAGTACCTGTACATTTTTTTCTAAATATTGCATTAATTTTGCCGAAGGTTTGAATCATGAAACTGATGGATTCGGATTCGGCGCTAAATAAAGTTGATTTCATGTGGACGTAAATTGATTAGCAGTGCGAATATCCGGTAGAGTGATATTGATTCGTTTAAACATCCATAAGCAAATTACCAGAAAATTTTAAACAATAATTTTAGTTAGATTAAAATCGAATTCATTGATCGAAATGTAATCTACGTGAGTTTATATTGAACTAATATTTACAACCGAATGCGGTTTTCTAACTAAGGGTCCTGTTTTTGTACCATTTCATTTAAATATTAATTAATAAATACAAATACCCAGGGCCGCGCCGGGATGCGAAGCAAAAAAATTGCACAAAACAAAAAATTGCACAAAACCAATGCAAAATGCGTTTCGGTCAAATTGCTTGTGTAGAACATGCTGATTAAAAGTTCTGTGTCTTGAACTACCCCTTGGCGTGAAGAGTAATCCTTGTTAATGCTATCGTCTACTAATTGGTCGCTTAGGTTCTCTATTTGGTAATATGTTTTAAAATATCGCTAGTGGCTGAAGGGCCTAACGCCTGCCCCAAAAAAAAAATCTTATTGGCACAACACCTATAAATTAACTGATTTATACATGCTTTATCAGCGGATGATATAATAAAACCGTATTTTTGGTATATTAACGACGTATGAGCGAGTATTGATTCGTGATTCTTTTCGTATTAGAAATGTCAACGGAGATATTATAAAACATATAAATAATATATTAGCGGTAAAGAGAAGGATGTACATTAAAAGAATATAATGCACTAGCTAACGAAAATCCTATTGAACGCCATACATTATCGCGTTCGGGGAGAAACTAATAGCACGATACAATGCATAATTAATTGCCCTTCTCTCTTTCTCTCTCTCTCTCTATCGCCCAGCTCACCCTCCCACTGAAAATGGAGTGGCCTATCATTTCCTCTAACTGTTATCAAGAGCATAGCACAGAACAGGGAACTGTCCTGGCCTGAATCTGGTAAGCAAGCATGTATGCACAAGGGCTTTCCTTCGAGAGAGAGTCAGGTCATGAATAAGGAGTCAAGATTATAAGTCGATCCCCTGTTGGGTTTTATGCTGGAAAAGTCATAATAGTTGATCCCCCCTTCAAATAAGCGTCCGGGAAATATTTACATTACATGATTAGGATAACCCATTAGAATTTATCTTTAATTACTAAGGCCACCCCTATCACGTTCCACCTTTAAGCTAATCATATTTATTGTAATTTTATTATTCCGTAATTCAACCTCTCTCTCTCCCATTACTGATCCCGTTACAATGTAATCATCCGCTTAATTAAAACTGTTTATCAAGTATTTACCATTAAGGCAAACACATGCTATTAATGAACGTATTCCATCAACAAACAGTGGGATAATAGAATAATTCAATTGTATTATCCTGACCACGGTCGTGCAAACCGGGCATTTAGTAGATGCACCGCATTTAAAAACCAGCCTAGCCTATTAGCCACGTGCGACAACGCGCTAGATTTTATGCGGGGGTGCTGGGTTCGAATCCCGACTAGGGCATAGACTATTTCATATAAACAGGTATCTTTTTCTTTTTATTCAACCAGTTTGCATATTTCCAAAACATCTCCATAGAATTGGTCTCAAAGAAGATCCTCTTTGTTATTGTGGCCAGAAAGGAGATCTGAAACACATTTTTCTCGGATGCAGTAGAAATAGTAACCAAACAAACGCAAATGTGAACTGTTAACATGATACATATTTTGACTCTAAATCAGTGGTGGGGAAACTTTTTTTAAGACGGGCCATTTGTAATAACTAGACAATCGTAGCGGGCCAAAGAATAATGCTTAATCGTTAACTAATTTATGTGTTCTATAAACATATACATATATTATTACATACACTTATTATTTTAATAGTAAAAAAGCAAAAGGTAACAAAATTACAAGCACAAAATATAAAATGAATTTAGTGTAGTTCTTGATGTGAAGTATTATCACTTTATTTTCTGGTGTCATTACTGGTTGATGGTGCATGAGAAAAATTAAATTGAGACTGTTTCATCAAAATTTCATCATAGTCCGGTTCCATTTGCGAAGCAGAAATTCTTAAAACTGATGAAAGGTGCTCATCTGTAATTCTGTTTCTTAAAGAAGTTTTCCTAAGCTTCATTGTTGAAAAGATTTGTTTATATATAAGATGAGCCGAACATTGTCATTATCTTCATTGCATGAGTAATTAGATTTGGGAAATTATCTGGACTTAAATTTTTATAAAATTCTAGTAATGGTACTGTATGAAAAGTTTGTTTCAGGAGAGTATTACAGTTCAGTTCTATTAACTCAAGTTGAAATTTTGCATCAACTTCTTCGTAATTAACATTGAATGGGGTCGCAAAAATACTAAACTCTGGTTCCTGAAATCTCCTTTCAAATTCTGTAGATAGTTTTCTCAAATTAATTTCGTATTTTTTAATCTTATTGTTTGATATAGTGAATTTTAAAGATTGTATTCTTGGGAAATGAGAAAAATCAGATTTAGAGATCTGATTAGCAAATAATAATAACTGTAATTTGAAACTTTTCAGGTATTGCCAAATATCGTGAAGAAACTGATTTTTTCCTTGCAATTTGAGATTAAGTTTATTCATATGTACGAGGAGGTCTGTGAAAAAAGCGAAATCAGAAAGCCACGTTTCGTTTTCTAAGACGTCAAATTGATTATAAATGTCTTTATCAAGAAGAAAATTCACAATATCGTCTTTTAAATCCCAAATTCTTTCAAATACTTTTCCAGCACTTAACCAACGAACTTTTGAATAATACAGGATATCGGAATGCTCAGCATGTACGGACTCCAAAAACTGTTGAAACTGGCGATGTAATAATCCTCTGGAACGAATCATATTTACTAGTTTTACAACAATATTAAGTATATGATCAATATCTAAAGCCGATTTACAGAGAGCATCCTGATGTATGAGGCAATGGAAAAAAACAACATCATTTTCCGGATACTTAGAATTAAATTTCCCAACAAATCCTTGATTGATTCCAACCATATTAGGAGCACCATCTGTAGTTACATTACATAGCTTGTCAATAGGTAAACGAAGTTTATCGATGCAATTTTCAAATTCACAAAATATATCGGCACCAGTCGTTGTTCCTTTCATTGACTGCAGCCCTGCAAGTTCTTCTGTAATTTCAAAGTGGGCGTTGATTCCTCTTACAAATATGAGTAACTGCGCAGTATCGCTGATATCTGTACTATCATCCATGGTAATTGAATAAAAAATAAATTTGTGAGTTTTTGTCAGTTGTGAAATTAGATTTTTATCAATATTTTCAATTCTGTCGGTGATTGTTCTTCTTGAGAGAGACAGTGACTGAAAATCCTTTTTCTTGTCAGGGCACATAATATCGCACACATCTATCATGCACTGCTTTATAAATTCACCATCTGAAAATGCTTTATTAGATTTAGCAATATTATAAGCCAACACATAACTGGCATTCGTAGCGCATCTTTGTGAATGATTAGCTCTCTGAAATAATTGTTGTTGACTTGATAATTTTTTTATTAAATCTTTCGATTTAATTTTTTTCACCTCTTCACTTAACGATGAGTAGGAGTGGTTTTCATGTTTGCTCTTGAAATGGCGTTGAATGTTATATTCTTTTAAAACTGCAACAGTTGTATTGCAAAGTAAGCACACAGGTTTTTCTTTAAATAAAGTAAAGAAATATGTCCACGTCCATTCTTCTTTAAAAACTCGACATTCTGAATCCACTTTTCTTTTTTTAACATCCATTTTAGACGTTACCTACTACGGAGAACAACACACAGAAACGCAATTGACGAAAGCTTACTGCTAACTAATGCTCTTACGCGGGAGTTTGTTGAGGCACTGGAAGTTTGGGGGATTACACAAACAATTACTCGAGTCACGGCGGGTCGTTGCAGATGACTGACTAAGTCGCTAACTAACTGATCTTCGGGCGGCCTTGCTTGTAATTATACCTACCTGCGAGAGTGTCTGGAAGTTTCGAGCGAAGATGAGTCATCTGTTTAGGTCGGATGGATTTGTCCAGAATACTATTGTGTTTTGAATATCGCCGTAGTTTTTATGCGGGTCGTCACATTACTAAGCAAGAACGCGTTCAAACATCCTCACGACGGCACTCTTAAACGGGCCGGATTAAACCTTTCCGCGGGCCGGACTTGGCCCGCGGGCCGTAGTTTCCCCATCACTGCTCTAGATAGACATGGAGTCTACTCGCAATTTACAAATTTGTTATTATTTCAAAAACTAAAATATAGTTACAGTTAACTAAATAATTAGAGACAACTTCACTTGTTTCAGACGTATTGAATAAATTTAATAAAGACGAAATATAGTTTGAACTTGTGAATATTCAACCTGTTTTCGGGACTCTGCAAAACTAAGTCTTACTAAGACTATGAACAAACAACTTATTGAGACAACTACTTCCCTGGCTAATGCCAGGCTGGTTATTGAATGACACAGAAGATATTTACATGTTATTACTAGTACTACTTGATAAATAATATTGCTTTAAGATCGTTTATTTCTATGTACAGGACTAACTTTTGTGTCATTAAATATCCGGCGTGGCACTAACCAGGGAAGTAGTTGTCTCAATACGGTGTTTGTTCATAGTCTTGTAAGACTTAATTTTGCAGAGTCCCGAAAACAGGTTGAATGTTCAAGCTATATTTCGTCTTTATTGAATTTATGGTTACTGTTCTTATTTTATAATAACTCTAGAAAATTCCTAATATAGCTCACATTAAGGATAGCAACTATGCCGTGACTGAATGGCTTAAGCCTAAGTCAAACGAAAGCAGAAAAAGACATTTTTTCCGCTACCGACAACGTAAATAAGCATTGCATCCATGGTTACAGGTATTGTAAGTGGCTGATAACATTCGTGGTGTTTGTTGTCCTTGACGACGGAACTTAATTTTCTACTTACGGACCTAGGAAATAAACAGAAACGTATCGCTCCAACATATGGGCGAGCAACACATTTTCGTCTATAGCATCAGCACCCTTTTACGTTACCACTGCTTAAAAGCATCGTGACACAATGCATACCTTTTTCGATTTTGTCGGTAACAGGTTCTAACACCCAATATTCGCAGATTTGTTTGTATCCATGCCCGCAACAAGTTTTACTGGATTGACACAAACAAACAAAATTCGACGTTGTTTTCTTGGTTACTGGGTTGCCACAGGACGCATAGGACTCTAAACATTTTAACCCCAAATGTTACAAGCCGTATTTTGGAATATTTTCTGATCTGTTTTAAGTATTATATTTCCGGTAGCGGAAAAAAATTAATAAATAACACGGAACGTAATGACAATACGTCCTTTCGTTCCTCGTTGCTTAAATAACTATTGCATCTACTTGTGGAGATAAGCCTCTCTTAAATGCTCCCATGTCTCTCTATTTGGTGCCACCTGGGACCAGTTTTTGCCTGCGATCTGCTGTATGTCATCCTGCCATCTTCTTTGTGGCCTTCCTTGGTTTCTTTGGTCTCCATTTTGTTAATTTTGGTGTCCATCTTTCTTTAGATTGCCTTGCGATATGTCCGACCCATTGCCGGATTAATTATGCTACGCGTTTTATAACACTTGTTCTTCTTCTCACGCTAATTCCTAGCAATGCTCTCGTAATCGCTCTTGCGTCACCCTCAACCTCAGCACTAAGTATAGTAATATTTACTGTATTTTATAGTGTATAAATAACTGCTTTTGATAAACTGAGCAACGTAACAACAAAAATGGTGATGTAGCCATCATAGTTTCTCCGATTTGATGGTATGCTGACAGCTATATTAGAATATAAGAACATTAGATTATGCACTTACGTAAGAACAAATGGAAAGAAGCGCTTTCGCTAATAACATTCAAAAATGTAAAAAAAAAATATAAAAACTTTTTTAATAATTAAGAGTTCAAAGTTTCATTTAGAAATATTTAGTGCTTATTGATATAAAGCGTACAGACATGATTCTTTTTTCCAAACAATGTTTAAAGCAGAGAGTCGAACCGGAACTGAACCCTAAACCGAAAACGGAAATTAACCAGAATTTTCAACGGAACGTAAAATTGCTTAATTTAAAAATCGCAACAGAAACCGGAACGAAATTGTAATAGCGGTTAACTTCGGTTAAAACGAGAAAAATAATAACGCTTAATTTTTGTACTAAACTCTTTTCATTAAATTAAATCAAATCCATAAAGAAATAATAAATGTATGATTTCACATTAAAAACAATTGCAATGTTTTAGATGGGAAAAAAGGACTTGCTAAAAAAATAGACATATCACAGCTGGAAACAAAATGGCAGCACCCAAAACCTGAACTGAAAAAAACAAAATTGCATTCTGCGATTAGAAATTTTTTTAAAAATGTATCTTCTCTGAAATCAGCTTCAAAGTTTCAAAATTTATACAAAATAATATATCGCTAAAATAATAGACATATCTCAGCTGGAAACAAAATGTCGGCACCCAAAACTTAAACTAAAAAAAACAAAGTTGTATCATGCGATTAGAAAAATTGGTAAAAATTTATCTCCTCTGGAAATACCTTCAAAGTGTCAAAATGTATACAAAATAACCCTATTTTGACATATCGCTAAAACAATAGATATATCTCAGCTGGAAACAAAATGGCAGCAATCAAAACTTAAACTAAAGAAAACAAAGTTGTATCTTGCGATTAGAAAAATTGGTAAAAATGTATCTCCTCTGGAATTAGCTTCAAAGTGTAAAATATATACAAAATAACCCCATTTTTGACATATTGCTAAAATAATAGATATATCTCAGCTGGAAACAAAATGGCAACACCCAAAACTTAAACTAAAGAAAACAAAGTTGTATCATGCGATTAGAAAAATTGGTAAAAATTTATCTACTCTGGAAATACCTTCAAAGTGTCAAAATGTATACAAAATAACCCTATTTTGACATATCGCTAAAACAATAGATATATCTCAGCTGGAAACAAAATGGCAGCAATCAAAACTTAAACTAAAGAAAACAAAGTTGTATCTTGCGATTAGAAAAATTGGTAAAAATTTATCTACTCTGGAAATACCTTCAAAGTGTCAAAATGTATACAAAATAACCCTATTTTGACATATCGCTAAAACAATAGATATATCTCAGCTGGAAACAAAATGGCAGCAATCAAAACTTAAACTAAAGAAAACAAAGTTGTATCTTGCGATTAGAAAAATTGGTAAAAATTTATCTACTCTGGAATTACCTTCAAAGTGTCAAAATGTATACAAAATAACCCTATTTTGACATATCGCTAAAACAATAGATATATCTCAGCTAGAAACAAAATGGCAGCACCCAAAACTTAAACTAAAGAAAACAAAGTTGTATCTTGCGATTAGAAAAATTGGTAAAAATTTATCTACTCTGGAAATACCTTCAAAGTGTCAAAATGTATACAAAATAACCCTATTTTGACATATCGCTAAAACAATAGATATATCTCAGCTGAAAACAAAATGGCAGCAATCAAAACTTAAACTAAAGAAAACAAAGTTGTATCTTGCGATTAGAAAAATTGGTAAAAATTTATCTACTCTGGAATTACCTTCAAAGTGTCAAAATGTATACAAAATAACCCTATTTTGACATATCGCTAAAACAATAGATATATCTCAGCTAGAAACAAAATGGCAGCACCCAAAACTTAAACTAAAGAAAACAAAGTTGTATCATGCGATTAGAAAAATTTGTAAAAATTTATCTCCTCTGGAATTAGCTTCAAAGTGTAAAAATGTATACAAAATAACCCCATTTTTGACATATCGCTAAAACAATAGATATATCTCAGCTGGAAACAAAATGGCAGCACCCAAAACATAACCTAAAGAAAACAAAGATGTATCATGCGATTAGAAAAATTGGTAAAAATTTATCTACTCTGGAATTATTTTCAAAGTGTAAAAATTTATACAAAATAACCCCATTTTTGACATATCGCTAAAACAATAGACATTTCTCAGCTGGAAACAAAATGGAAGCACCCAAAACTTGAACTGAAGAAAAAAAAATTGCATCCTGCTATTAGAAAATTTGTCTCCGCTGAAATTAGCTTCAAAGTTTCAAAATATTTACAAAATAACCCTATTTTTAACATATCGCTAAAATAATAGATATATCACATCTGTAAACAAAATGGCAGCACCTGAAACCTAAACTGAAGAAAACAAAGTTGTATCATGCGATTAGAAAAATTGGTAAAAATTTATCTCCTCTGGAATTAGCTTCAAAGTGTAAAAATGGATACAAAATAACCCCATTTTTGACATATCGCTAAAACAATACATATATCTCAGCTGGAAACAAAATGGCAGCACCCAAAACCTGAACCTGAAGAAAACAAAGTTGTATCATGTGATAAATACAAGAAAATCTAATGCTTTCTGCAACAAGTAAAGTTGTTTCTAATTTGTTGTATCATGTGATTAGAAAAATTGTTAAAACTTTATCTCCGCGGGAATAAGCTTTAAAGTTTTAAAATTCACCCTGAGTAATCCTATTTTGTGACACATCGCTGAAACAACAGACATATTTTAGCTGGAAACGAAATGGAAGCACCCAAAACTTGAACTGAAGAAAAAAAATTGCATCCTGCTATTAGAAAATTTGTCTCCGCTGAAATTAGCTTCAAAGTTTCAAAATATATACAAAATAACCCTATTTTTGACATATCGATAAAGCAATAGACATATCTCAGCTGGAAACAAAATGGCAGCACCCAAAACTTAAACTGAAGAAAAAAAATTTGCATCCTGCTATTACAAAACTTGTTAAAAATTTGTCTCCGCTGAAATTAGCTTCAAAGTTTTAAAATACATACAAAATAACCCTATTTTTAACATATCGCTAAAATAATAGATCTATCACATCTGGAAACAAAATGGCAGCACCCAAAACTTAAACTAAAGAAAACAAAGTTGTATCATGCAATTAGAAAAATTGTTAAAATTTATCTCCGCGGGAATTAGCTTCAAAGTTTTAAAATTCACCCAGAGTAACCCTATTTTTGATATATCTCTAAAACAATAGACATATCTCAGCTGGAAACAAAATGGCAGTACCCAAAACTTAAACTGAAGAAAACAAAGTTGTATCATGCAACTAAAAACATTGTTAAAAATTTATCTCCGCGGGAATTAACTTCAAAGTTATAAAATTCACCCAAAGTAACCCTATTTCTGACATACTGCTAAAACAATAGACGTATCTAAGCTGGAAACAAAATGGTAGCACCCAAAACCTAAACTGAAGAAAAAAAAATGCATCCTGCGATTAGAAAAATTGTTAAAAATTTTTCTCCGCTGAAATTAGCTCCAAAGTTTCAAAATATATACAAAATAACCCTATTTTTAACATATTGCTAAAACAATAGACATATCACATCTGGAAACAAAAGGGCAGCACCCAAAACTTAAACTGAAGAAAACAAAGTTGTATCGTGCAATTAAAAAAATTGTTAAAAATTTATCTCCGCGGGAATTAGCTTCGAAGCTCTAAAATTCACCCATTAGACATTGTTGGTAATTAAAGCAGGGAAACATATTTAAAACTTTTGATTGATGTGATTGCTCCCGTATCGGGAACACGGCGTATTTTATATATAGTGTAAAGAAGTAATCAATTAATACATTTCTGAACCGTTGGTTTAGTCGCAGCGGACTTCCCTAGCCAGCAAGATCTCCTTGCGATATTTTTTTTTACCCAGAGGAATCCTATTTTTGACATATCGCTAAAACAATAGACATATCTTAGCTGGAAACAAAAGGGCAGCACCCAAAACCTAAACTGAAGAAAACAAAATTGCATCCAGCGATTAGAAAAATTGTAAAGAAATTATTTCCCCGGGAATTAGCTTCAAAGTTTCAAAATTCATCCAGAATAACTCTATTCTTGATATGTCACTAAAACAGTATACATATCACAGCCGGAAACAAAATGGCAGCATCCAAACCTCGAACTGAAGGAAAAAAAATTGCATCATGCGATTAGAAAAATTATTCGAAAATTAACTCCGCCGAAATCAGCTTTAAAGTATCAAATTTAATCCAGAATAACCCTATTTTTGACAAATCGCTAAAACAATTGTAATATCTGAGCGGATAACAAAATGGCAACACTCAAAACTTAAAATGCAGAAAAGAAAAATTAGATGCAGAAAGATTGTAAAAAATCATTTTAAAATTTAATTTCGAAATTTTTAAATGTCTCCGGAATGCGCCGATTTTTGACATCCTAGTATATTACACCTAAAACAAATAATATATCACAGCTAAAAACAGAACATATTATTGCATTCTGCGATTTAAAAAATGGTGCAAAATTAATCTTATAATTAATTTATATTTTTTCAAAATTTAAGAATCCATCAGCTTTTATCCTATTTCTGTCATCCTTTATCAAAAAAACTATAAAATACCGTGAGATCAAAAAGTCGAAAATAGTTGACAGCACATTTTCTGATAATCCCTATAATAATTATATATCTAAAATTTGGGAAAATGCATGAAAATTGCAATCGAAGATTTGAAAGATTATAAAAAAATTATCAATTAAGAAATTTCCTTCAAAAGTGAATAATATATTTTTGATTTCACATAAAAACAATTGTCATATCCTTGGTGAAAGCAAAATGGTAGCAATCCAAACTTGAACGAGGAAAACGAAAATTGCATTCAAGGATTTAAAAAATCATAAAAAATAATTAACATCGCAATTTATCTCAGAAGCTCAAAATACGTACATAAAATAATACAAATTTGATTTAACATAAAATTAATTGCCATATCATCGTCGTAAACAAAACGGCAACACTTTAAACTTGAATTAAAAAGACGAAAATTATATTCTACGATTTCAAAAATTGATGAAAAAAGAAATTTTCTTCCAAAATAAAGAGGAGCGTCAAGACAACGTCAAGACACATTTAAATTCATTGGCGGCAACATTTTATGAAGAGGGTATTGGAAAGCTCGTTCACAGGTACGACAAATGCCTTAATCTCCAAGCAGATTATGTCGATAAATAACCATAAGTGTACATCACTTTTGGTATAAAAATTATTGTTTTATGTACACTTGTCTTCTTATTATGGCCCATCGGAAGTTGAAAAAAAACGACCCTCGTACTTCGTCTTCGTTCTCAAAATCGTCTCTCGTATGTAAGCCATCATAAGTCATTCGTAAGCTGACCACAAATTGGTTCTGCGATATCTTCATCAGGCATAGAATCTTCGCTATCTGAAGGCAAATCCCTCACAAGCCCTATCGGCGCATTTTTTGAAGGCCCATAAAAGATTTTAGAATCAATTTTATACATTTTTATACAAAAATTTTTTGGCGTTGGCATTACTTAACAAATTTTCAATAAAAATGACACTAAACAAAACACGTATGAACAGTATATTAGCGGCGGCTCGTGGAACATCGTTAAGGAGGCTAATACAGAGATGCCGCTCGTGCTGTACTTATACAGGGTGTCCCATTTAAATTGCCATCACAAATATCTCTAAACGTGAGCAACATGGAAAAAAATGTTTCAGATAAGAGTTGTAGGATTCGGAGAGAGACATATGCTGAAAATGACCTTGGCATTAATTTTCAAGGTCAAACGAAAATCAAATTTGATTTTTCACATGAAACTCCCTATTTTTTATTACAGGATCGTATTCTACGGCAAAAAGTACAAACTTTTTGTAGGAAACGTTTTTTCTTGAAAATGCCTTTTTTAAGAGATTTCTCACGAATTTTGTCCGTCATGTTGTTTGAAATCTCAGATGAATCCAAGCTGTGATTTATGCATTACTCTCGGCATTGGCATCAAAGGTCCGGGAGCAAGATCCCCGTATCTTACTCCCTTTTTCCTCTGGGGAATTGTCAAGAAGATAATATTTGCTGAAGCTCCGACAACACGGCATAACACGAAGGAAAGTATTACGGCTGCATTTCGAGCAATTTCCACCCAAACCCTTCGTAAACTTCCGCCAGCGAGTACAGAAGTGCATTTACGCGGATGGACACTTTCATCAACGAGATTGAACCTTCAGCTACTGAAAAATCCCAAAATCCCATTGGCAACCTCCACGTGGCTCACATTGGGTGACGCTAATACTGAGGGTAATGCGTGAATCCCAGCCTAGATTCATCTGAGATTTCAAACAACATGACGGACAAAATTTGTGAAAAAACTCTTAAAAAAAGCATTTTCAAAAAAAAGTTTACTACAAAAAAAAATATTTTCCCCGTAGAATACGATCCCGCAATAAAAATAGGGGGTTCCATTTGAAAATTTAAAGTTGATCTTCGTTTGACCTTAAAACTTAATGACAGGGTCATTTTCAAGGTCATCAGCAGTCCCCCTCCGAATCCAACAACTTTCATCTGAAACATTTTTTGCCATGTTGCTCAGGTTTCGAGATATTTGGCGTGGCAGTTTAAAATGGGACACCTTGTAGAGCAGTGATTCCCAAAGTGGGCGCCACCGCTCCCTGGTCGGTGCTGCAGCAATTCAGGGGGGGCGCTGATGGCGTGTAAACACAGAAGAATTTCCGCAGTTACAAGAAGAACTGATGAAAGTAACTGCAAATGATTCAATAAATAGTTTCATAATTTCAAAGTTCAATGTTTCTATTTTACAAAATTCTTTACTATATTTTGCGAAAAAGGTAGAAACAATAATATCTCCTATTAATTGCTATCAAAATTAAAAAATATGTAATTTCCAAGTGGCGCTAAGTAATATTTTTTCTGGAAAGAGGGCAGTAGGGCAAAGAAGTTTGGGAACCACTATTGTAGAGGAAGCAAATATTCCGCTGCTGTTGTAATCAATTTTTTTTTCGTGGCATCTTCGCCGAATATCCACGAGCCGTTTCTGCATATTCATTTCAATTGGAACCACGTCAGCCATCTGATGGTCAATAACAAAAATACATAATATAATGTTCCCAAATCGTCAGATTGTCATAAGAAACTTTAAAAATTTAAATTTTTATGTTCCCAAATGATTACAAAATGCAACAGAAGATTAAAAGGTGTAAAAAAATAATCAATAGAGAAATTTGCGTAAAAATCTGAAAATCCATAAAAAACAATATATTTCTGATTTCGCTTTAAAACAATTGCGATAAACTAGCTGTGTACATATTCCAAACTTGATCTAGGAAATGAAAAATGCAATCAACGATTTTGAAAAATGTATCAATCAATAAAACTGATGAGCTCAAAATCCATAAAAAAACAATACATTTTTGTTCTCATAAAAAACAATTGCCACGAAACAACAACATTCCAAACTTCGATTACGATGATGAAAAATGCATTCAACGATATTAAAAAGAGCAAAAAAGAACAATTGCCATAATCTAGCTATGTACAAAACGACAACATTCCAAACATGAACTAGAAAATCGAAAAATGTATTCAGCGATTGGAAAAAATGCGAAAAATATATCAATCGAGCAAACTGTTCGAAGAGCTCAGAATTTATAAGAAAACAATACATTTCTGATTTCACGTAAAAACAATCGCCATAATTCAGCTGTCTACAAAACTATCATATTTCAAACTTGAACTATGATAAAGAAAAATGCATTCAATGCCCAAGTGTAAAAAAAATGGTCAATGTATCTGCTACACAAGTCAGTGTAAAAATTTCGGTACTAAAACTTATATTGACTGATAAAATAATGAATCTATTAAAAGCAAATTTGGAGAACATATTAATGTGTCGATTTAATCTGAATTTTAAATTTTATTTTCACAAACTTCAAATATTAATTGTTCAACTGAATAAACTGTCAATTTTTATTTGTAAGAAAAAAAGTTTGTCTTTCCTTTTGAACTGTTATTTATTATTTTTGTAAGAGAAAACACATTATTTATTATTATTTATTTACGTTTTCCTTTTCTTGAATTGTCAATATATAAACTGCGTCATTAATTATTTTTGTATTTTCCTCCTCATTTTATTTTATTTATGTACAATGTTTTTATATTTCTTAAATATGTAAATTGTATTTTCTTTTCATTATTAACAATAAATTAATAATTTTTTAATTGTGATTAAGTTTAAATAAGAATTGAACTTTGTAAATAAAATTTGACTCAAATTTGTGCCTGTAGATATTTGATTTTAAATTTTAACTTTAATATTTTTTTTTATTTAAAATTTTAATTTCAACCGAAACTGAACCGGAACCGAATTTTTAGACGAACCGGAACCGAAACTGAAAAGAAAAACATATACTTGGAACGTCACCGTAATCGGGATCGAAATTAATTTCAGTTCAACTCTCTGGTTTAAACCAATTTGAATTTCGTTAGGGTCAATTCCTATTAATTCACAAATCGATCCTTTATGTTTCTTTCGTATTGGTACTGTGTCATAATCTAATTTAGTTAGAACTAATGTTGTTTTGTTCATCTTAAAAATAACTATTCGTTTTATAAAGACCTATTATCAGGTTTCTTTTGCTAATTCTTGATTAAACATAAATTATTCCTGGCTCATTCTACGTGAAATCAACCAATGGTTGTTGCTTTCATGTCATAGACTTTTGTTTTATTTTTGGTCAGAAAGTATATTACGAGAGACTATTCAAAAAATGTATCAGAATTTTTGGGTCAGAACTTAGGTCAGGGGGTAATTTTGAAATTTGATACAATTTGACAAAATGGCGCCAACGGACAATGTGGCTTGAAAGTTTATAATAACTGTAACTTTGTTATTTATGAACAAATTTGGTTCATTTTGGTGTCATTTGAAAGGCAAAAGTATAAGCTACAAAATGGGATTTGTAAAATGTTGAAAATTTACCTTTACAAATGCGGAATAAAATAATTTTTTGTTGCAAAATGTTTGCAATGCCAAATATGTATTTTTTTTTTTTTTGTTCCAAACTCATTGTTCGTTTACATAATTACTGATTATTCCATTATACTGTGTAATTCTTGGCTGAAGGACTTCGGTCGATGGCCATTGTATTTATTATTTATTATGTATTTAGTAAGTACAATAAACGTTTATTATTATTGTTTGCAAATTTCAGGAGTTTAGTACAGTAAAACCACAAGTTTTCTATAATAAATTGTTCTCACCATAAAAGAAAAACAGGACGGTGTTTGTTGTGGTTGAACAATAAAAAAAAAACTTAGGAAAATGCAAATAATGATTATTCTCATATAAATGGTCTTACATAGTCTAATTCTTAACTAGTTCACAAGAAAAGACACCAACATGAACAAAATTGGTTCATAACAAACAAAGTTACAGTTATTACTCTTTTAAGTCCTCCTTGTCGGTTGACGCCATTTTGTCAAATTGCATCACATTTTAAATTTGACCCCCTGACCCCTGTTTTGTTAAAAATTCTGAAAAAAATTACCACCTTTCATTATGTACTTGCTGACATTTTTTTTTTTACAAAAATCTGTGACATGAGGACAACGAGATTGTTTTATTTTGGGTGATTTGAAATAAAATGAGGCTCATGCTATATTCAGGAATGCTTTTGTTTCGTTAATTTTATTTTTAATAAGAAGACTTTAAAATGTACTAATAAAAGTTATGAAAAATATTGAAATTTATTGAAACACATCAATTTATTAAAAGTGAAGTTGTAAACGGCGGCGTAAATATTTAAATTGGATCCTTGACTCCCGTTCTATTTATATTGTCGAAATTGTAAACGCTCCACAAGTTAAAGTATGATTAATAGAAACGCGAAATTAAGGCGTTTAGGATGGATCCACCAGGAAAATAAATTTAGATTAATTATTCAGGTATACGCGATGAAATATGTTTTTCAAATTAATTTAAGGGATGATTAATTTCTTCACCTTCCTCCTTATCTTTATCGTCGCGGAGAAAAAAAAATAATGATTTCAAAACCGCCTCAAACCTGATAAGTCGTTCCGCCCTTGCATTTAAAAGTCCTTTGTTCTCGCGGCGTACAATTGTCCTTTATTTGGTTAATTAAACAGCTTTTCAACGCTGGGAATTTCAATTAGGGCCCTAATAAACTTATTTCGTATTTTTCTCCGTCCTTCCAGACACACGCACGCATTCCTCGAGGGCCGCCATTCTCCGAAACTCTTGTTTAAACAGAACGTCAGGCCGCGAAATGAATATTCAATATTATCTGTTTACGTTTAATTAATCTAAAATTTGCTTTACAACAAAACAAACTTTTAACCAAAGCGAGTTTCGCGTACATTTATATTACACAGAGGCGTGACTCTGGTAAATTATTTTAAAATTATAGTCGTGTTATGTGATGGGTGCAGTCACTGCTCTTTAGAGATAACTCCAATAACGTGTGTAGTTTATTTATACATGGATTTTTTCTGTTGTTCAACCGAAAACAAATTCGTTTCCGTGTGGATTTATTTCATATAATTTGGCATATTATCCCATAAAATTTTCATCATCGTGACACGTGCTCGGATATGATTTTATTATTATGTGCAACTTTTGTGGACTTTTAACATAACAATGCTGCTGCAGTTTTTATCACTGTCACCAACAAAAACATATCCTAAATCATTGTTTTTTTTTTACTATGGGGTAATGTCTATTTCCATATACCGGGTGTGGCACTTAAGACGCCTCGGACCATAGCTCCTTTACGATAAAAGCTATCGAAAAAAATCTAAGAACAAAGTGGTGCATAGTTACCGTCGTTATGTTTTAAAAATATTTCTAATCATCAGTGGCGTGCCGTACTCCAGTGGCGTACCAAACTTATGTTTTTTTAAATGGAATGCCCTATTTTTTATTGCATATTTGGAAAGTGCTCGACGAGTACTTATTTTTTTATCTAACATGTTATACCCTTCACTTTAGCGGTTTCGCTGTTATAACCCGTTCTTTCAAAATTGCGCCCCATTTTTGAGATTTTTTTATAGAGAAACTAATTGACGCCGGCGCCTAAATTTTGAATTGAGGTACAGGTTAAGACCTCGTATACCTTCACATAATTTTTTTTCGGGTAATTTATGGCAAAAAAATAATTTTTGATTGATCTTCGCATGTTGTCATTTTTTCCGAAAATTTCAAATGGCACCCCCCTAAAAAAATTACGGCGTTGTACAGCCAAAACTCTAAATTTTTCATTGGTGTAAAAAAAAATACACATTGCATAACAAAATTTCGGAGAAAAAAGGAATTTCATCGCAAATGTCGGGAAACGTTTTCCGTTCCCAAGTGTGCCATGAGAAAACAAAAGATTGGTAATTGTCAAAGTAAATTATTAGACGTCAGTAGCAGCCATAAGTCATTTTTGATAAACGTTCTAAAAATGTTCCGAACTCAAGAGGAAATGGTTGACATGATATTTATTCTTGGAGAATGTAACAAGAATTGTTTCTTGGCATCACGAGTGTACGCTGCGAGATATCCGCACAGGGCACATCCAAATGAACGTGCGTTTCAAAAAGTGTTGGAGAGATTTACTACTACGGGAAGTGTGAAACGGCCAAGGAGAGTTAGAAAGAAGGCAGTTATTACCGAAAATAATGAACTGCGGTATATCACCAGAAGTTGCGGTTATGCCTCCAGCAGGAAGGTCGTCATTTCGAACATTTAGTTTAAGTTGTTAAATTTTCTTAATCTGCATTTTTCATATCATGTTGAATAAATAGGTACATACTATTATGTTGACCGTATTTGTGTATTTGTTTTGGTACTTTGACAATTACCAATCTTTTGTTTTCTCATGGCACACTTGGGAACGGAAAACGTTTCCCGACATTTGCGATGAAATTCCTTTTTTCTCCGAAATTTTGTTATGCAATGTGTAATTTTTTTTACACCAATGAAAAATTTAGAGTTTTGGCTGTACAACGCCGTAATTTTTTTAGGGGGGTGCCATTTGAAATTTTCGGAAAAAATGACAACATACTAAGATCAATCAAAAATTATTTTTTTTCCATAAATTACCCGAAAAAAAATTATGTGAAGGTATACGAGGTCTTAACCTGTACCTCAATTCAAAATTTAGGCGCCGGCGTCAATTAGTTTCTCTACAAAAAAATCTCAAAAATGGGGCGCAATTTTGAAAGAAGGGGTTATAACAGCGAAACCGCTAAAGTGAAGGGTATAACATGTTAGATAAAAAAATAAGTACTCGTCGAGCACTTTCCAAATATGCAATAAAAAATAGGGCATTCCATTTAAAAAAACATAAGTTTGGTACGCCACTGGAGTACGGCACGCCACTGATGATTAGAAATATTTTTAAAACATAGCGACGGTAACTATGCACCACTTTGTTCTTAGATTTTTTTCGATAGCTTTTATCGTAAAGGAGCTATGGTCCGAGGCGTCTTAAGTGCCACACCCGGTATATTATTCGACATAATCCACAATCGCAATTGAGTGAACTTTTCCTGCATGTAATATGTTAATAATAAACACGATTTATTTTGTGTTCAACACCACGGAGGTATAATTTTAACTGGATGCAGCTATATAATTGGAGCTTAGATTTTAGTTTATTATTCAGATTCACCATTAGAACAAACACAATATTATCAAAGCCAGCTACATTTATCATTTATCTTAAAACGAAACGTGACCATACTGGTAAGTGAGTACGCGATTGAAAATTGATCGTCGAAAATTATTGGGACGATTCAATTTACAGCAATATTGCATCAAAACGAAAACTTAATTTATTGTTTTTATTGTGCAGTACGTGTTTCAAAACTAATAATAAATCAGAATTAAGTTTCCACTGTGCCAACGTTGTACTCGCAGTACACAATTTTCCCTAATCACATTATACGACTCGCCGATAAAGTCCTTATGACGTACAAATTTTCATTTAGGATAGAGAGATGCATAACTCTGAAGCTCTCAGGCTCGGAACTTCAGGCAAGCTTAACAATATCCTGGAATTAGGAGTTCAAGACATTTTATACCTCCATATATCTTTCGCTACAATAGCCATTCCGAATAAATGCCAGCAGGTATCTCCTAGACTAAATATGAGGAACTAACGCTTAAATACGTGAAATACTCAAGCTTGTACATAATAACAGTTTTATAAGGCAATTATAACTTTACTGTTTTACACCGGAAGCGTTTCAAATTCTTGCAATTGTTTTAATATGTACAAGCTATTGTTAGGAATATCAGGAGCAACTCAATAATTTATTTTCCTGCAAATATATATATATATATATATATATATATATATATATATATATATATATATATATATATATATATATAAAACCGAATTTAAGTAACGGGTGTGCGGCTTGGGTCTGGTAGGAAAACTCTTGTTATTTACTGCCAATATTTCGCCGTTTATTTACAGCTTCATCAGGGCTCTAAGTGAAACGATCAACACGTGGTATTAGTTAACATAACCTACAATATTTATGTTATACTTACTAAATAGTGAGTTTTTAGTAAAACTAGCAACCGTGAATATTGGAAACATCTTTAAAAAGTTACATAGAAGCACAAGGGACAATGATGGATGATGAAAACATTACGCGTGAACAGATTAAAAAACTTGATTAATTAACATGGTAATTGAACCAAGATGGACGCCATATCAGAGATGGAATGTCGGTTTCGGAGAGCCGAAGGAGTTGAATATAGCAACGGAAAAATCGACGTGTCAAACGTGCAGCCAACGTCGATGCAGCTACTCCAAAACCGGTACTCCACTCAACAGGGCAACCAACTAGGGAATTTAACAGTAAATTAATTGGTGATACGGAAGCGACATTTCGCAACCGGTGGAGCGAGTTAAAACTAATTTAATTGTCTATTGAATCTACATATTGAATTTCAATCTATGGAAAAGTGTTGAGAAAAAGAACTCTGTAATGGCTGAGAATAACAAAGAGTAACCTTATTTCTTTTTTAAAGAGCCGAACATGCTGACTATTAATTATTGGATAATTTGTTGCCGCACACCCGTTACTTAAATTCGGTTTTCTAACTATAACGGCTGTTATATATATATATACCGGGTGACCCAGGGTTCTGTAAAAGCCCCATAACTTATTTGCTTTTTGAGATATCGACTTCTAGTTTTCTTGAACTGGTACCCACACTTATTCTGCATATTTTAAAAATATGTATGTTTTTGTACAGGGTGTCCCAATATACATAACAGATCAAAGTTATGTTTTTTTAAATGGAACACCCTATATTTTATACCTTATTTTCAACCCTCTTGAGAAGCTGATAAAAATAGTATAAGATAGTATAGGTCTATTATGGACGATTGGTTAGTTATGGGCAAACTTGTGGCAAAAACAAGGACACTTGAAAAAATTGCAGAAGCGCTCCTAGCAAAGCTAGCGTCATTTTTTATACACTAAAGAATTTTCCACATCATGAAGAATAATACAAATCGGCTTCGGTTCTTTTTTGTTCATACTGCTATACAGGGTGTCAACATACGCAAAATATTGGATAACTATTTTTTTTCAAATGGAACACCCTATATATCTTGCCACCAATGCATGGAATTTTTAATAAGCTTTCCAATGATGTACAATTTTTATAATGAAATATTAAGGATTCTTGAGATTTATCCATAAAAATATTTTTGTTTTGTCACCTCCTGCTCATTTTTGGATTTTCAGCCAAAACTATGCGTTTTCTGAAAAAATTATAAGAGACCAAAGTTGTAAAGCGGAAAATTTTCGATCGACATGGGTCTTTCAACTTTTCCAATAATGCGTGTATTGTCCGCCAGAGTGCACAAAATCGCGACCGTATTTGCATTTTAGCGTTTTTCTCAATTTTTTTGTTAATGAATTGCACTATACTTTATTTTCCACGCCCTCTAGTAGAAAAACGGATAATTATAGAATTATTTAAATGACCTACATCGATTGAAAATATTCCGCTCTATAACTCTTAAAAGAAGCAATTTTTGCCCAAAATGCATAGTTTCCGCTAAAAATGCAAAAAACCATTAAAAAACGCAAAAATTGATACATACATTTTTAATTTGCATTTTCAGGGAAAACTATGCATTTTTGGCAAAAATTGCTTCTATTAAGAATTGTATAGCGGAACATTGTCAATCGACATGGGCCATTTGAATTTCCCTATAATTTCCCGTTTTTCCGCTAGAGGGTGCAGAAAATAAAGTAAGTGCAATTTATTAATAAAAAATTTGAAAAGATGACGCTAAAATGCATATACGGTCACGATTTTGCGCGCTTTGGCGGGCAATGCACGCATTATCTTAAAAGTTGAAACACCTATATCAATCGGAAATTTTTCGCTCTACAACTTTGGTCTCTTATAATTTTTCCTGAAAATGCATAGTTTTGGCTGAAAATCCAAAAATCAGCAGAAGGTGGCAAAAGAAATATGTTTTTATTGATAAATCTCAAGAATCCTTAATATTTTGTTATACAAACTGTATATCATTAGAAAGCTTATTAAAAATGCCATAGATTGGTGGCAACTTATATAGGGTGTTCCATTTGAAAAAAAATAGTTATCCATTGTTTTGCGTATGTTGACATCCTGTATAGCACTATGAATAAAAGAGAACCAAAGCCGATGTGTATTTTTCTTTATGATGTGGGAAATTTTCTAGTGTATAAATAATAATGCTATCTTTGCTGGGAACGCTTCTGCAATGTTTTCAATGTGTACATGTTTTTGCCATAAATTTGCCCATAACTAACCAACCGTCCATAATAGACCCATAGTATCTTATACTATTTTTATCAGCTTCTCAAGAGGGTTGAAAATAAAGTATAAAATATAGGGTGTTCCATTTAAAAAAACATAACTTTGTTCTGTTATGTATATTGGGACACCCTGTACAAAAACATACATATTTTTAAAATATGTAGAATAAGTGTGGGTACCAGTTCAAGAAAACTAGAAGTCGATATCTTAAATAGCAAATAAGTTATGGGGCTTTTACAGATCCCTGGGTCACCCGGTATATATATATATTACAAAGTTTTTTTTTAATTATTACTGTTAAGAAATAGATGGAAACTAATGATACACACGATAATGGATTTAATATAACATCAGTTCAAACAGGAAGCATCCCCTCGAATATTGGGGAGAATTATTTGGCTTTAACAAACATGCAAAAATGACTCGATAGTCACTGCCCGGGATATTGAAATCGAACTATGAAAATGTAATTTAGCATCACCAATATGCACTTCAATCAATTAGTCTATACGCATATATACGTGAATTTAATGCATATTGGAAGCGCATATATTTTTCGCCGTAATTTACAAGAGTTGCGATGCAATCATATTTTTTTATTGACTCAATAAATGATTTTAAAAATAACTGTAACACAGACCCAATGACGCGGCTCATTTCCTTTTCATAATAACCTAGAGCTGGCCACCCTTTCCAAATATAAACGATTTTGTGACAACTTAACATCACTTTTTGCATATTTACTTGGTTATTTTATTAGTATCACATGTTGCAGGTGCTTTAAATAAATTAAACAAAAAAATAGTCCGAATTTATAAATATTCGACTTGTTAATATTTCTGCAAAACTAAGTCTTCCAAAGACTTTGTAGCTTATGATTTTGCATGCTTGTCATGTTCAGAATATAAAATAAAAGGAAAATCTAATATCAACACAGCTGTTACAGCTTCCGTCCATCTTAATGCAAACTCAATGTTTCGAATCGCTTTGATGTGGAATTGTGCTAATTGTACTTACGTTCAGAGAATTCCGAATGTGCACTTTTAAGAATTCGGACGATGATACGTCTTCACATACATACATATTTATGTGCGGTGCATGTTGTGATATAACTCCCCAACTGATCTTATTAATATCTTCCTCTGTTTCATAAAACCTGTAAACGGATAGGAACTTCCTGGTTCGATAGAAGACGACCATTGCTTTTTTCTCGATGCAAATTTTTACTTTCTCCGTTACGAAGTACGAGAAAGTATTGTGATCGTGATTTTTTTTTCAAAATTTTTTTTTACGGAAATATCCGTTTTGGGGTCCCTAGATGCCATTTCAACAATTTCTGGAAAAAAATTAAACACTTTTCATAAAATCATTTTTATTCGAGAAAAAAATTTATTATTATTTTTTTATTTCTGGTTTATAATTATGAAACGCTAATAGTTACAGCAAATTTATAATTATAATTGTAGAGAATGCTAAAATAAACAACTTATAAAGAATAGGTTTTTTTCAAAATCCCTTTAGTTTGTGAGTAAACTGAGGTTTTGAATTTGAAGTATAATTTTTCCATCTTTCATGATTTTGACGTTTTAAACGTCAGTTTCATCCGAGTTTACGCAACGCTCGATGTACATTTAAAATATGATTTCAATTGAAAATAAACCATGAAAGCGTAAATATAAAAGACTACCATCAAGTCGGAGAAAGTAACATGATGGCCACATCACCATTTTTTATTACGGGATTGTATTCTACGGGCAAAATACAAACTTTTTGTAGAAAACGCTTTTTTTAAATACTTTTTTTCACGAATTTTGTCCGTCATGTTGTTTGAAATCTCATAATTCCAGGAGTATTTACCGAGATATTTGCAAAAAGCTTTGCAATAATTCTGAGGGTTTGCCATGTTGTCATAATGGCGGATATTTTATTTTGTTCTAAAGTGACAATTTTTTGGAGCGTTGCTGTTTTTTTTTTCACCAATGATATAGCAATTGTTTTAACAGAAAATCATAAATACATTATTTGTTTATGGTTCTGGAGCCTACGAAAAAAAAATCCTCGGTTTAATTAATTTTTCACATTTTTTTTTAACTGTTGAGTGCATTATTCGTTATCGTAATTCGAGTTTTAAATGTTTCAGTTAAATTCAAAAACTCAGTTTACTCAAAAACTAAAGGGATTTCGAAAAAAACTTATTCTTTATAAGTTGTTCATTTTAGCATTCTCTACAATTATTATTAACATAAATTTGCTGTAACTATTATCGTTTTATAATTATAAACCAAAAATAAAAAATAAATAAATACATTTTTTCTCGAATAAAAATGATTTTATGAAAAATGTTCTCAAAAAAAATTTTATTAACAGGATTTTTTTCAGGAATTTTTTCTCGATACGTCTTCGGGACTTTCTTAAGAACCCTTTGTTGGGGACTTATTTTCGGGATTTTTTCAGAACAAATTTTTCAGAATGTTCTTCATGACTTTTTTTGCATTACCTTTGTTGGACCTTTTATCAGGAGTTTTTCAGATATTTTTAGCATTTTTTTTTTCAAGACTATTTTCGAAACTTTTTATTTCAGTAATTTTACTAAGGACTTATTTTAGGCCTTTTTGCAAGACTTTTTTTCAAGACACTTATTAGGATTTCTTTTTCAGGACAATTTCTCCAAATCTTTTTAAGTACCTTTTTAAGGACTTTTTTTCAGATTTTTTTTTTTTTATTTTTTAAAGATGTTATTTTCAAGACTGTTTTTACATGACATTTTTTAATGATATTTCTTCACGGCTCTTTTTCTGAACTTCCTTCAGGACTTATTTTAGGACCTTTTTTAGGACTTGTTTGGGACATTTATTTCTGGAATTTTAGAAGACTATTTTAAGGACTTTTTCAGGACTTTCTTTTACGGCTTAGGACTCTTTTTCGGAACATTTATTTCTGGTATTTTGCGTGAAGACTGTTTTCAGGACTTTTTTCACGGCTTTTATCAGGACTCTTTTTACTTTCTCCGTTACGAAGTACGAGAAAGTATTGTGATCGTGATTTTTTTTTCAAAAAATTTTTTTACGGAAATATTCGTTTTGGGGTCCCTAGATGCCATTTCAACAATTTCTGGAAAAAAAATGTTTGTGTCTGTGTGTGTGTGTGTTTCTGTGTGTGTGTCTGTGTGTGTGTCTGTGTGTGTGTGTGTGTGTGTGTGTGTGTGTCTGTCTGTGTGCGCTGTATCTCAAAAACCAATAGAGCAATTGATATGAAACTTTGAACATACGTCTTATTTGATAATCCGAAGAACTGAAAAGCTTTTGGTAAAATTTCGTACACCGGAAGTGGGTGTTTACCTTAACTGTTTTTTGTTTTTTTGCCAATATTTTCTTAAATATAAAAAATATCACAAAAATATTTAAACAAACATCGAAGACAACAAAGAAATTAATAGCTTTTGCTTGAAAATATTTTTCATAAAATCATTGCTATTCGAGAAAAAAATTTATAAATTTTTTTAAATTTTTGTTTTATAATTATGAAACGATAATAGTTACAGCAATTTTATGTGATTAATAATTGTAGAGAATGCCAAAATGAACAACTTATAAAGAATAAGTTTTTTTTCGAAATCTCGTTAGTTTTCGAGTAAACCTAGTTTTTGAATTTGAAGTATAATTTTTCCATCTTTCATGATTTTGACGTTTTAAACGTCAGTTTCATCCGAGTGTACCCAACGCTCGATGTACATTTAAAATATGATTTAAATTGAAAATGAACCCATGAGAACGTAAATATAAAGTCGGAGAAAGTAACATGATGGCCACATCACCATTTTTTCAATACTACATTTCCACGACTGTTCCTTTAGGACTTTTTTCCGGACTTTTTCGAGACTTGCTTAAGAACCTCTTGTTCAGGACTTCTTTTCAGAATTTTCTTCATTACATTTTTTTTTAAATTATTTTTTGGGGAATTTTTTTCAAGCCTTCTTCTGAACTTTTTTCAAGACTCTTTTTGGGATTTCTTCAGAACTTTTTCAGGTCTTTAATGATCTTTTTTTAGGATTATTTACGATGTTATTTCCATAACTTTTTTTCAAGACAGTTAAGGACATTTTTACAGGATATTTTTTCAGGACTCTTTTTCGGGACTTTTTTCAGGACTATTGTACCATCAAATCGGAGAAAGTAACATGATGGCCACATCACCATTTTTTGACTGGTTACTATCAGGGTCGTCTCGTTATATAGAGCCAAGGAGCCATGGCAACCAGGCGCGCACCCACAAGGGTGGCTATCGGGCTTGAGCCCCCAAGCCATTTATATATCGTGTGGTAACCACCAAATCTGGCGGAATAGTGTTTTTTGGAATTGTTATTAATTGTAATGTTATTGCTATGTTACGTTTTTATTTAATATCATATTTACGGATTTTCACTTTACACATGTGTCTGTATTTGAGTTATAATTTGCGTGAGCCTACCCCCCAAGCCAATTTTCTGGGTGCGCGCCGGCATGGCACTACCTCTAATTTCAAACCAAGCAAGATTTTATTTTTTTTAATTACCTAATTCTAAAAACACTGATTCGTCATTTTAAATGTTAAAACGATGAATGCGAAAGTTTAATGAGAAGAGAAAAATCTCAATGCATTTATTTGAGAAGATAACTCTTGCACAAAATAGCAGATATGAAAAATTCGTTGTGTTGCTGTCTTGGAAACCAGTAATGGGGCGTTTTAAGTTTTTTTGAGGTTTATTAAGATTAACGTATTTTGAGTTTTGGAAAGTTTCAAGTGTGTGTTGCAGTTGTGTTTATATCGTCCTTTTTTCTCTCACGAGTGCAATTTAATAAAAATCTTAAGCGCTGTTCTCGGTCGGTTATATTGAAAACCAGTGATGGGGTAGCATGAGTTTTTTGGAGGATTATTAAGATTATTATATTTTGAGTAAATTAAAAAAGTTTCAAGTGTATTGCATTTGTTCTTATATCATTTTTTTTCACTCGGAAAAAGTGAAACGAAAAGAAAAACTAAGCGCTGTTCTCGATCGGTTATTTCAAAAACCAGTGATGGTGTAATTTGAGTTTTTTGGAGGTTTATTAAGATCAATGTATTTTGAGTAAATTTGGAAAGTTTCAAGTATGTTTCAGTTTTTTTATATCTTCTTTTTCACTCAGGAGTGCAACTTAAAAATCTTAAGCGCTGTTCTCGGTCGGTTATCTTGAAAACCAGTGATGGGGTGTTTTGAGTTTTTTAGAAGGTTATTAACATTAATGTATTTTGAGTAATTTTTGAAAGTTTCAAGTGTATTACAGTTGTTTTTGTATTTTTTTTTCCCTTCGAAGAAGTGAAACTTAAAAAATCTTAAGCGCTGTTCTCGGTCGGTTATCGTGAAAACCTGTAATAGGGTATTTTTTAGAGGATTATTATGATGATTGTATTTTGAATAAATTTGGAAGGTTTAATCTGTGTTTCATTTTTTTTTCACTCGGAAGCGGAAGTAGTGAAACTTAAAATCTTGAAAACCAGTGATGGGGTTTTTGGGTTTTTTTGATAATGTATTTTGAGTAAAGTTTGCAAGTTTCAAGTGTACTACAGTTTTTTTGTATTTTTTTTTTCACTCCGAAGAAGTGAAATTTAAAAAATCTTAAGCGCAGTACTCGGTCGGTTATCTTGAAAACCTGTGATGGGGTATTTTGTTTTTTTTTAGAGGATTATTATGAATAATGTATTTTGAGTAAATTTGGAAAGTTTCAAGTGTGTTGCGCGCGTTTTTATTTTTTTTCACCCGGAAGAAGTGAAACCTAAAATCTTGAAAACCAGTGATTTGTTTTTTTTTAATTTTTTTTTTAGGATTATTAAGATTAATGTATTTTGAGTAAATTTGGAAAATTTCTATTGTGCTACAGTTATTTTTATAATATTTTATTTTTTAGTTGAAAGAAGTGCAAATTAAAAAATTGGGTATTTTGAGTTTTCTAGAGGATTATTAAGATTAATGTATTTTGAGTAAAATTTGAAAGTTTCAAGTGTGTTGCAGTTGTTTTAGAAGGTTATTAAGATGAATGTATTTTGAGTAAAGTTTGATAGTTTCAAGCGTATTACAATTGTTTTTGTATTTTCTTTTTCACTCCGAAGAAGTGAAACTTAAAAAAATCTTAAGCGCAGTTCTCGGTCGGTTATCTTGAAAACCAGTGATGGAGTATTTTGAGTTTTCTAGAGGATTATTAAGATTAATGTATTTTGACTAAAGTTTGAAAGTTTCAATTGTATTACGATTGTTTTTGTATTTTTTTTTCACTCCGAAGAAGTGAAACTTAAAAAATCTTAAGCGCAGTTCTCGGTCGGTTATCTTGAAAACCTGGGGAGGGTTATTTTTTTAGAGGATTATTATGATGAATGTATTTTTAGTAAATTTGAAAGTTTAAAGTGTATTGCACGGAATACACGGAAGAAGTGAAACTTAAAATCTTGAAAACCAGTAAAGGGGTTTTTTGAAGGATTATTAAGATTAATGAATTTTGAGTAAATTTGTAATATTTAAAGTCCAGTTGTTTTATAATATTTTATTTTTCACTCGGAAGTGCAAATTAAAAAAAAATAAGGGCTGTTCTCAGTCGGTTATCTTGAAAACCAGTGATGGGGTATTTTAAGTTTTCTTAGAGGATTATTAAGAATAATGTATTTTGAGTAAAGTTTAAAAGTTTCAAGTGTGTTACAGTTGTTTTTATATTTGTTTTCACTCGAAAGAAGTGAAACTTAAAATCTTGAAAACCAGTGATGGGGTTTTTTGGGTTTTTTGGAGAATCATTAAGATTAATGTATTTTGAGTAAATTTAAAAATTTCAAGTGTGTTCCAGTTGTTTTTATAATATTTTATTTTTCACTCGGAAGAAGTGCAAATTAAAAAAAATAAGCGCTGTTCTCAGTCGGTTATCTTGAAGACCAGTGATGTGGTATTTTGAGTTTTTTTAGAGGATTATTAAGATTCATATATTTTGAGCAAAGTTTAAAAGTTTTAAGTGTGTTACAGTTGTTTTTGTATTTTTTTTTCACTCCGAAGAAGTGAAACTTAAAAAATCTTAAGCGCAGTTCTCGGTCGGTTATCTTGAAAACCTGTGATGGGGTATTTTTTTCGAGGAATATTATGATGAATGTATTTTGAGTAAATTTGGAAAGTTTCAAGTGTGGTGCACTTGTTTTTATATTTTTTTTCTTACTCGGAAGAAGTGAAACTTAAAATCTTGAAAACCAGTGATTGGTTTTTTGGTGGATTATTAAGAATTACGTATTTCACTCGGAAGAAGTGCAAATTAGAAATTTTAAGCGCTGTTCTCAGTCGGTTATCTTAAAAACCAGTAATGGGGCATTTTGAGTTTTTTTAGAGGATTATTAAGATTAATGTATTTTGAGTAAAGTTTAAAAGTTTCAAGTGTGTTGCACTTGTTTTTATATTTTTTTTCTTACTTGGAAGAAGTGAAACTTAAAATCTTGTAAACCAGTGATTTGTTTTTTTTAAATTTAGAATAATGTATTTTGAGTAAATTTTAAAAGTTTTTGAAAGTGTGTTACAGTTGTAATTAAAAATTTAAGCGCTGTTCGGTTATCTTGAAAACCTGTGATGGGGTATTCTGAGTTTTTTTGAGGGGTTATTAAGATTATTGTATTTTAAGTAAATTTAGAAAGTTTAAAGTATTTTATGGCTGTTTTTATATTTTTTTCTCGTCAACAAAAAAATATTATAATTTTTCATAAATTTACGTGAAAAATCTCAAAAGCAATCGACGAAATGTATTGGAATTTTCTAAAAAATTACTCTTGAATTATTATTGAGTGATTTTGTAAAGTTTCACGTGGATAGCAATTGTTTTTATATTTTTCTTCAAGTCAATAAAATAATTACAATTTTTCATAAATTTACATGGTGTTTGCATGAAAAATCTATTAATCAAATCATTCTTGAATTAATATTGAGTGATTTTGAAAAGTTTCAAGTGGATAGGAATTGGTTTTATATTTTTTCGAGTTAATAAAGTACTCATCGGATATATGTAAATGGAACCAAAAAAATAATTCGTCTTTAATTGCTTTTTTTTGTTGTTTGGGGATAACTCTTGAACGGATGACCGAATTTGGCAAATTCTTCTATCGAATAGACGCAGATAAGACCTTAAACATGTAATTTATAGTTCAATTCATGAACCTGAGAAGAGATTTTGAAAATTCTTTCAGCAAAGTGTTGTGCTCATTGGACAGATAAGATCGAAAAATATATTATTATTATTGAGCATAACTCTTAAACGAAAAGTGTTAGCAAAGTATTGTTCTTATAAAATGGACATAGGTTAAAAAAATAAAATGGTTAAATTATTTTTTTTTTACTTTTGAACTGATGATCAGATTTCTAAAACTCTTTCAGCAAAGTCTTTCATTCATCCGAAAGATACAGAGAGGACCAAAAAATTGAATTAGTTGTTCAATTGTTTTTTGGTTTACAGATACAGATAACGGGTGACTAAAGCCAAATTCTTCCAGAAAAGTGATGTACTCATCGAATAGATGCAGATAAGACTCTAAACATATTTTTTTCTATTTTTGAGGATAACTCTTGTACGGATAAGCTTTGAACAAAATAGCTGATTTTAAAAATTGATCCGGAAATGTACTGTACTCATCGAATAAGAGTAGAGGACACAAAAAATTCATTCGCCTTCTCTTGAACGGATGACAATATTTTTCAAATTCGTCCAGAAAAATGTTATACTCATCTAATAGATGCAGATAAGACAAATTAAATTGTTTTGTAGTTTTTGAGTATAATTCTTGAACCATTGATTTTGATCATTCTGCACGAAACAGATGTAGATAAAATAAAAAAATAAATTCGTTGTTTAATTGTTCTGTGATAACTCTAACAAACAAAATAGTCGATTTTAAGAATTGTTTCTGAAAAGTCGAATAGATGTAGATAGGACCAAAAATATACTAACGCAATTTAATTAGATTTATATACGAAAGATTGCTGCGCATGATGAGCAAGTGGATTGGTGGTGATGAAACAGACGGGTATTTAAAAGAACAGAAATAAACGATTATACAACTTTATTATATCAATAGTAGTACTGTTATGCAAATATATTTTGTATCATTCAATATCCGGCGTGACTTGTTTCAATAAGTTATTTGTTTGTAGCCTTTGTAAGACTTAATTTTGCAGAATTACGAACGGCTTGAATATTTATATATGAAGGCCACTTTTCTCTTTATTTAATTTACTGAATGCTTTTGCAACAATTATCGTTTTTTACTCGAAAGGTTTGCTTCACTTTCCGCAAACATCATTCTCGTGATTAATAGTTATCACTATATGCTCGTTGTACAATATACCATTAAAAGTGCTTTTCATATTTGCTAATGTTTTCCTTTGTTTCAGGTATGTCGCCTCAGTCAACACTTTAAACGCGATTCCAAATATATTGCTTTATGTATAGCAGTGTTTCTTAATGGATATGCCAAATTAATGGACCGCAAACTTTCAAAATAACAAAAACTATTTATTTAATTACTTTTATATTTAATTTTGGTTAAAAACATTGTATGCATAATACAGTTATAATAAGAGAAAATCAATTTAAAAAATATATTATTTTTCGCTCTATTTATTTAATTTAGAAATTTAAGACAATGTATACTCTGTTCACATTTTATTTTCGCCGCAGTTGGGGTATTTTTTGTCCTCATATTGGCATATTGTATTTTTGATAGTAGTGATTGAAGTATGTTGTTCACCTATAATATCAATTAAACGTTGCCAAACATTGTGGGAAAATGCCAGAAGTAATTTCATGGGAATCGAAAGAAGCCATCGATGTTTGATATTTAATAGCTCAATCCTCACCTTTTTATACTATCGCAATATGTTTACAAGTGAATGAGGATATTATAAAATGCAACATTACACTATACATCACCAAACAAAATGCAACGACATAACCAAATTGTTAGCTACTTTTTTACTACCAACAAAAATGTCACCCTATCAAAGCCTACTCCGGCGAGAATAAAATGTGAACAGAGTATAAATATGCCGCGATTTTGTTTCTATTTTGGAAAATGTGCCAGGGGAGAAACACTGATCTACAGCAATGTGCAACTGATTATAATCAGCTTAGATGAAGTTCAAAGAAAATATAGTTTAGCAGGAATACAGTAAGTCAAAAGTTAAATTATGGTTATTGGATGATATATGTATGTTTAATTATCAAGATGAGAAAATCCATATTTAATACAAAATAAATCGCTTACCCCAATATTGTCCTATTTATCAATTTGTTAGATATATCCAACGACCTTGATTCGTTGAAACCAAAGTCCTGTATACGACATGTCCATCAACATGCAATGCAACATTTATCAAACTTTTTAATATTGCTCAATTTTTTATTATAAAAGTTTGTGCTTTATATAAAACCAACTAAGAAGACAAAATAAATATTTGTTGAATTTGGTTCTCGTTTATCACGTGGTAAAACATTTTTAATTTTAAGGATTGTTGACATGAGGCACTTGGTTGTGCCTTTTTGAAATTGTGAAACGAACCGTGCCTCATTTCAACAAGCCTTAACAAAGCAAATATATTATATTTACTTTATCTCATATTGTTTTAAATTAACATTGATATGATTTAAATAAATCACTCAATATGATGCTTTTCTCATCCATCATTCATCAACATCTCTTATTACTTTTACAAGGATCTCTAATTTGGTTTTCCAAACTCTCTAAATTCCTAAAAGGCCTCTTAGAATTAATTCTATTTTCAACACGTTCATTGCCAATCTGAAAATTTAAATTTCGTGTGGTGGCCAGTATATTATCCCCCATAAAAACTAACCACGCGGTATCGCTTGAATGGTCGTTTGATGAGGGGCTGCAACACGCGATATCGCGTAAACGGCAATGAACGTGTTAAGAAATCCTATAAAAAGTAGGGTGAGCTAGTATGTCACGGAAACAACGATTATCTCTCTTCTTCATTTAAATTTGCCACTGCACGTGTACTTTATGCAGGTGCTCCATCCTGCACAAACCAGGGAGAATTTCTCGTAGCTAATGATCAATTCAAATAAACAGACAGAGACAAATTTGTTTTCTCCAAAATACAATATAAGCACAAAATTGACGCGCACATCCACTGAAATTGTAAATTCACTTGTGGCATACGTGACAATAAATATATTATTATAATTATTCACTCGACAAATTATTCTGGATAAAAGTATTATTGCAATTTTTTTGATAAATGTAAAAACGTTTTCAAGATTTGATATCATATGCAATTACATATACGCATCTATGTATATGTGGTTGCATACAATGCTTTCTTAAATTAAGTGGAAATTGATTGAACTCATGGTTTAGTAAAAATTCGTCACGAGACAAATTGCTGTGAACGCAAGTAGTAGTTAATCTTTTATTGCAAATTTGTCAATGTCAAAACGCATTCAAGATTTTATTTCGTATACAATCTATGAATATGATTCTAAATTGGTTTAGCTCATGGTTTAGCAAAAATTCGTAAAATTGCACAAGTTTTCTTTCTAAATGTATGCATTATTGAGGACAATTACAAAAATTGGGATAATTTCCGCAAAGTTGAAACTCTTCAAATTTCGTTAATATTGATGATAAGTTTGTCATTTAGTAAAAAAACGAAAATATCTTTAGTCAAATTCAAAGATGATCGCCGACGATCTGAACAAAGTCTAGTTCTGAAATTGTGCACTGTTTTTAAAAATATAATAACAATTGGTACAAAATTAAAACTTACTCTAAATTAATTCTAGCTTATAGTTTTGCCAAAATCGTTTGCTAAATTCCGAGATAATCGCTCAAGATTTGCGTTCTCATTCTAAAGATTCAAGGCGTTTAAAAATATATAAAAACCAAACAAAAGTCCGTATTTTTTAAATATCTCAAAATAGACAGTTTTAAAATATCTGATTTTAAAATTTAACCTCGCCAAGAGAGATTTAGAAAATGTAAAAACAATTGCCACATTTTTTTAATTACTTCTGCTTTGTGATTTGGTTAAAACAAAAAAATACCATTAGGCTAAAATACAATTATGAGGCAATAAAATTTACAAGCCTAGTTCCCTTCTCACCCTCAGAGTGATCGAATGACGGATTCCATATTTGTGATTTTTTTCATGTTCCAATTTTTGGTGCGTCATCTTCAAAAATTCGAATAACTAAAATTTTTACGTTATTCTGATATTTTTTATATATTTATCAATTGAAGAGTAATTTTATATAAAATTATTGGTAATATTTTAGTATTAATAATTTTATTTCAGTTTCGTAGAAATAATGCCATTTTTGCCAGGATTTGACCTTGAAACCCTCGAAAAATAAGATTGATTTTTTAACCACTAAAAATTATTATAATAATCTGAAAAATTCACATTCATATTTCGTCAATGTTCTTTCAATTTGAATGACTAATCTTTTTACGATATTTTTTATATATTTATCAACAATTGAGCACATAATTATTATACATATTTATTAATTTTAAAGTAATAATATATGAAATATTACAATATAAATGAAATTATAAAATAACATAACATATTAATATATAATTTTATAAATATGATTTGGAAATTAATAAAATATTGTAATGTTACAATATAGAACTTAACGCTACTTTCTTCAGCTTTTAAAAGTCGTATTTATTTTTCTGGTTATAAGTGGAAAAAACTATGAAAAAAATCCTAGCGGTCTTCACATTTTTGAAATATCTATGGATAATTTAAATTATTTTTTAAATTATAAGTGAAAAACCACTGAAAATTCATCTGGTAATTTAAAAAATTTTGAACACGTGTTTTGGCTCAAAAAATGTGGAGATATTGGAATGAACTACATTTTAATCATTAGTTTATTATCATATATTCCAATTCCATTGAGTTCTATAGATATTCAGTTGTATGATATATATGTTAACTTCTATTTACGGGAAATATTTAGAGATTTTATACCTTACCACGTGTTTGTGAATGTAAGGTAACGATAGTATTTAATGCTTATATTACCCTTTTCAAACTAAATGCTAATAAACTTAAAAAGAAAACTATGTATTTAAACTTAATTTAGCTACCTTTGAGATTATTTTTCAGGAATATAAGAAAGAATTACGATTGTTTAAAATTTTAAGTTGTCACTCGGTCGCTTAGGGGCAGAAAAAAGTTAAACTTTCAAAACAAATTTAATACCCTAAATGACCTTCAGTGACCTTGAAAACATTTAATTAACTTGGTATTTGGGACAAAACTATATATGGATTTTTTCAGATTTTTATAGTGGTTAAAAAACAAAAACCTATTTTTCGAGGGTTTCATGGTCATATCTTGACAAAAAAATGGAGTTATTTTTACGAAACTGAAAAAAAATATTAATACTGAAATACTAATAATACTTTTACATAAATTTTACTCATTTGTTGATAAATTTATAAAAATATCAAAATATCGAAAAATATTAGTTATTCGAATTTTTTAAGATGTCGTTCCAAACGTTGAAAGATGAAAAGAGTCACATAGATGGTATTTATTGATAGCAATCATATGACGAAATACAATTTTAAACTAGTGGGCAAATTTTTTTTTTTTTTTTTTGATTTTTAAACATTTTATTAATACTCTAAATAACGTTCAATGACCTTGAAAAATTCACCTAATTTGGTATTTCGGTCAATAATAAATGTGATTTTTTCAGATTTTTTAAATAATTTTTTAGTGGTTAAAAAAATTATATTTGAAAAAATCTTATTTTGGTGCTTCCGGGTCATGTCGGGGGTTTATTGTTATACAGCTTACGACTACCTTGGTTAAGGTCACAACTAATGATATTTTCATATTTATTTAAAAATCCGTGTCAGGTGGCATTTTGACCATGTTTTATCGGGATACCCTTTTATTACCTCATAAATGCATTTTAAGCAGGGACTGGTTTCGACCGAACTAAGCACCGACATGCCTCGCCGAGAGGGTTTCGCATTTGTATTTTCTCTGACTACACGTGTAATATTGTTATTTTTTTCTGACAGATACAATATGGAAAAATAAGTAATTGGAAGGAATTTCTCAAGCAAAATGAGTCACACGTAGCTCTCGTGTGCATTACTATTACCACTAATTGAAGGGTAGGACACGACTCACCAACCACCCTCAGTATCTACTTTAATTTAATCTGAGAAACCCTACCCAGTTAATATAATTGATCTTTCAGTCAATTAGAAGTGCATTAAAAGCGTTTGGAATGAAAATTTGTATGGACCTTATACTATCAGTATTACTGTCAGTATCCCGACCATTTTGTAGGCGTGGCCAAGATACTAAAGCACTGAGGTTTGGATTACAAAATATTTTGTAATACGTTAGTTCATTCTTCAATACATCAGTACTAGACGTTTATACAATCAATAATACTGTCAATATTTTTCTCCACGACCACCTTATAATTTAAGCATTCTGAAATCAATTTTGATTATAGAACTTACACATTCTCACTCTTGTTATGGAACGAAACACAATGCGCTTATGCGTTTTGCATGTAATTCATTCCATAACAAGGTATAGAATGAATATTCTCACATCGTTTCGAATAAAACAATTAGCCTTGGATATCACAATTGTCAAAATACTATAAACATAACCACAAACGTGATAATAAAACGTAAGTTCTTTGTGTTCATTATTTTATTAGTCTATTTTATCTGGTCGAGGAGAAAGTATAGTCTGATACTCGGTAAGAATGTAAATTCAGATGCTCGTGGTTCCTCGCGCTCGCCTCACGGCTCGCGCTCGAAATATTCCACTCGCATCGAATTTCCATTCTAACCTTGTAACAGAATATACTATTACGTAATGACAGTATTATTGACCGTGTAAGGACCGCTTATGTTAATTCAAATTGAAATTGAAGGGTGGGCGATCTCTTTCTCTTACCCTCCAACCAATCGAATAAATATATGCGAGGATTACACTGGTGTATATAAAAAAAAAACAGATTTTGGTGAAATAATTTGTTTCTCTAGGCAATTTAATTATTGGATTATGCGATAAAACCAATTCATCATTCTTCATTTTCATTATAAGTACTGTTATTTCTATAAAAAAAACATTGTTAATCGCCTACAAAATCTTTTATTTATTTGTAGTTATTTCCTCAAAATCCTAAATAAATTATTTTCCATATTTTAACATCTCTTCCAAATCACTCATTCCATAAATACCATTTCATCCGTTTCGTTCTAATATTAATCTTGCTTTTACGAAATGAAATATGTAGATATGTATGGGGGGAGTAAAGTAAACCGGGTTGAGTTAAAGAATACATTGAGTGAACTCTGCCTGTCATATAATCATAAAACTTAATTGAATATTTTGCATATACATACATAATATATTTGAGAACATAATGACGACAAGAGAGCTTTCTTATTTTATTCTCGTTGTTATTTAAAATCGCCTCTAAAATTGATTTACAATTTTATTTATTTCCTTGAAATTGACGCATAAATAATTCAAAAAAATTCTATTTATGTATATAGTAAAGAACATAGTGTAAAATTCTTTTTATTTATGGGATATGTATTCCAGATTTTGCATTCTATTTAAAATCGCCTTTATAATTGATTTACATTTTTTTATTTCCTTGTGTAACTGACGCACAATTAATTAAATTTGATGTTATGTTTGTATATATGGATAAGACTACAGTGTATTTTTTTTTCTTTTTGGTTTTATTAATTTTTGGGTTATGTATTCCAGCTTTTGTACTCCATTTTGTTGTTTTCATTGAAAAAGTGATGTAAATAAAATACATAAAATTGTAATAATGCTTAATTAAAGCCTTACAAAAATTACCTCTTATATAATTTTATTTTTATTTATTTTATAATAACTTCACATTTATGAAATTGTTTATAATTTCTCAGCACTCCAAAAAAATGTACTCAAAATTTGTTTGGTTACATTAGAAAGACAGAAGTGAAATTATTATTGCGCCTTTGAGATGTGTTAACATGTTATACTAAACCAATATTGAATCATTCCGATAAGCCACAGACGAAGAAGATAAAGATACAATTTATCCAATGAAATATTATAGTCATATGTGTCCTTGCATTGAATTAATTCGATCCCATATTATATATTATTATCAGGACAGACCAAGATTATATTAATCAAGAAGTGTTACTTCTCTGCCTTAGAGAAAAAAATCAACTTCGGGGGTCGGCTCATAACTCTGTTGAGAAAGTCATCACTTTTTCAAAAAAATACATTTTGATGACCAAAAAATAGTAGATTGTTCGACAAGTTTTGAAAGCTTCGTTTTTCATGCAAGTATCAATTTGGTACCAAGGTACGAACATGCAATGTAGCTTTTAAAACGTGTTGAACACTGCTTTTTCTACGACCAGTATGTTTCAATCATAATTTTTCTCGAATTTACCCGCGTCTATCTCAATTACTAAATATGTGCGTATTATTAGTCTCGAAACATTCTTAAATTCTAATCTAAATTTGCTTATTATTATTTTAAAATCGATTAATAAATAATTAATTGTTCTTCGTCACTACCCATTTTATTTTAATGATTTTGACAAATGTTTTGAAGTTTGAGGATTTCACAAAACTTGTTTTGAAAATCCAATTTTCAAGTATGACATTACTTGTCAAAAATGACAAATTTTCAACTGACAACTTTCAATGCAAAAGTATTGCGACGATATATCTGTTTTCGAGAGCTTTCGTAGGAAAAAATAATTTCATGACTTAAATCGAGCTGTCACTTGACTCTACGGCTCACTTCTAAGAGTTGACTCTTTGAGTCGACTAATTCATGAATTACCTATTTCTAGTGCGAACAGAATAATCGGCATCCATTGGATGCTGATTATTCGAGCTTCGGATTCAACGGTAATATGTCATCGTGGTTAATATAGTTATGGAAGGGCTTGCATACCGTGACCTTGTCACCATCCCTTTATCTGTACCTCTATCAGTAATATAGCTATACTGCCTGTTTATTAGGAAGAATGCAGTAACTGCAAAAAATTGAAATTAGATTCGTCTAAGTTTCCTTTATCAGTTTACAGTTAAAATAATTATTTAAGCAACAAGGAACGCGACGGCTCCGCCTCGGCTCGTATTCGCCTACCTCAAATGTTAATTGTCATTACGTTCCGTGTTGCTTATTAATTTTTTTCCGCTACGGGAAATATAATACTTAAAAAAGATCAGAAAAAATCTAAAATACAGCCTGTAACATTTGGGATTCAAATTTTTATAGTCACCTATGCGTCCTATGGCAACCCAGCAACCGAGAAAACAATGTCGAATTTTGTTTGTTTGTGTCAATCCAGTGAAACTTTCTACGGGCATGGATGCAAACGAAGCTGCGAATATTGCGTTGCGTTACCGACAAAATCGAAAAAGGTATAAGCCCTGTTACGACTCTTTTAATCAGTGGTTATGTAAAAAGGATGCCGATGTTATGGTATAGACGAAAATGTGTTGCTCGCCTATATGTGGGAGCGTTACGTTTCTGTTTATTATTTTCCTAGGTCTGTAAGTAAAAATTAAGTTCCGTCGCCAAGGACAACAAACATCACGAATGTTATCAGCCACTTACGGTACCTGTAACTATGGATGCAATGCTTATTTACGTTGTCGGTAGCGGAAAAAAATAATTTAAAAGTAGCCTGTCCAAATTATAAGTCAAAAAGTTACTGCTTTTTCGACTTTTAGCTTTACTGGAACAAAATTATTCTATTTAGATTAGTTTAACTCAGATTCAGTGTTTTGTAGCTACTGCGCTCTTCCTAGGGATGGCAGTATATGTAGTTGGATAGGTAGAACTAATATAATGCCTTGTACGACTTTTTTTACAATCTCTGAATAAAATTCATAAACACTGTATTTTTGTGTTTTGCTTTATTTTGCTTGCTTCATCAATGAATGCAAAATCAATAACAAAATCATAAACCAAATTCTAAAACGTCCTGAGCTATTTTAAATCCATTTATTATATCAAACACAGAATTATAATTTTGTATTAAAGTGTAAATTAAAATAAACTCTAAAGTGGATTAATTAATAACAAAAATATACTTTACAGACCATTGAAACATAACCGTAAGATACAAATAATTGTCGTCGGATGACTCCACTCAATTAGACAAATTGTATAAAATAAATTGGAGATTTATAACTTCATGGTCATTTTCTCCTACTGACGAAATTAATTAATATGGAAACCGGCCTGCAGTTGAAGTTCGAAGGGGAATCAATTATGAATGTTTACATTATTATTGTTATAATTGGCGCTTCGATATTCCCTTTAATTGTCAATCGATAACTCCACTTAATTAGGGCAATTTGTGCGATGGCTAAGACAATAGCCGCCCTAATGGTATAAATGTGTATTGAGGGGAAGTAACGGTTGTCACTTATTGGGGTTAAAGTCATTGAAATAATTGGTTTGCATTATCAAAAAGAATCTACGGAAATAAAATTGTTCCATATGCCGAACTAAATTATATATACCGGTTATTTCAGACCACCCGTACACCCCAAATATCTCGCGAAATACAAATCGGATTGATACAAAAAATACGTCTAATTTTTTTTTATGTCATGTTAAATGTAAACCACCATCTATTACCCTTAGGGTGGGGTGGGGGGTAACGTTGAAATCTGAAGTAGGTACCCCTATTTTTTATTGCAGATTTGGATTCTACTCTGAAATATATTAGGTTTTTCGAGTAGCGAAAATTTTTTTTTTTTAAATAATATGTTTTTTTTCTTAATTAAAAAAATCCAATTTGTTGTTACAAACATTCATACATTACCACAATAGAAAATAATAGCATGGAATTTGATAACAAAATTCAGTTTTATCAGTTTCTACGATTTTTTTCTTTTACAAGGAATTCTTGGCTTTATCCCAGATATTGCACACAAACACTTATTGATGACATACAATTTCGAATGACTAAAAGATGACTAGAAAAAAGTGTCATAATCTGTCATTTGATGCGATAAATAAATTTAATGCAATTTATATATTCAGTATAGGGTCATCTGTCGCTCATCGAAAAAAAAATTTTGAGAGTTGAAAACAATTTATATTTATTTGTGTTTTTTGCAGGTGGTCCATTAAGAATTTATCACTTTTAATCTAAATTACAATGTTATATTAGACATAAATAAATTTGAAATGCAGTGATACACAATTGAAGAACGCTAAATAATGTTAATTCAAATTTGTTTGTGCTGTTGAAAATTTGACCAAGGACTGCAGTCCGTAACAATTAAACAGTTTCAAAACTTCGTTGCAAAAAATTGACAAGCTTATAAAGTTCAACAAGGGCACTACGCTTAATCTCTTGGAGTCGTTAGAAATTTTTAAACAGAGCCACAATCCCTTCGTAAATCTCCTAAACGTGCAAACGGACCTAATTTTTTTGCCACTTTTCTGGCTCACCGTTTCAATAAAAAAAAATTATAAACAAACATCGACATTCGCCTAAAATATTTAGTGTAAATTTAATTTCAATAAATTACCATCTTGATAACGTATTTATTTATTTAATTACTTTCTCAGGTTATATAACATTTTTTTACAATAATTAGCTATGGTTAAAACAACTCAGTTTAATAATAATATAATTATAGTAGTAATAATATTTATTTAGTGCTAGCAAATTTACAATCCTTACACAAGTCTGCTTGAGTAATTTAAGTGTATATAGTAAAATTAAAACAGGTCATAGGGTAAATACAATAAAACGAAATGTAGCCTGAATATGTGAATATTCAACCTGTTCGTTAATCTGCAAGCAAAAATTAAGTCTTACAAAGACTATAAACAAATAACTTATTGAAACAACTAAACGATTGATAACCTTTAGACAAACATTTGCCGAGTTATTCTGGAAATTCAGGGTTATATAAATGCAAATGTTATAAAAAAAAAATGTTGCCATCATGTAACTTTCTCCTATTTGATGGTATAATAGCGATTTTGTTTCATGTACGGTCAGCCCATTTTTATCTTAAGGGGTAACACCCCTGCGATTTTAAGAAATCGTTTTTTTTTCTTTCTTAAATCATTAGTTTATAGTCTTAACATTAGATTACAAAAGGTTTTACAAAAAATTAAAATGGCATCATAGTGGTAAAGGCGATTAAACGATGCGTCATTTTAAGCGAGTATTATAATATAGATAAAAAAGCAAAGAGCACAAATGATGTTGCTAACTATAAGCAATGCATACTGAACTTTTCGAAGATGTAAAGCCCATTTACGAAGAATTTAGTTAATATAAGTAAACTAATATATCTTAATATTATACGCAAGATATCAGTGACCAAAACTTTAAACGCGTTTTCTCAAAACACACTTTTCAAATTTGCGAACAACGCTATTCTTACAATTTTTAACCGATTGACTTGAAATTTCTACACGACCTTCTGTTATATATCATGCAACAAAGTACGTAGGATTTTTGCGAAATATTGAAAACTCTTTTTGTAATCACAAGCAAATATAAGCAACTACAAAAAAAACATTTTTGTCTACCAAAATACATGTACAAGTAAGTGCATTTCGTGTTTTTTTAAATAAAGCTATTCATTTAGTCTAAAATAATTCCCAAACTTACGTACAATTTTAGCGCGCCAGTGGTGGTGTTAATTAAATTTAAACAAAAAACTAACAACCACAGAATCACTTATGATACATCTATAAACTTAGAATTTAGAGACGAATTAAATTATGTCAATACAGGGTGTTCCATTTGAAATAGAAAAGTTAAGGCAATTTCCGGTTAAACCGGGAATGGAATTTTTATTAAAAGTCCACATGTTGACATAATTTATTCTCTAAAAACACTATACTAAATTCCATAAAGATATATTTACAAATGCAAATGATATTTGGGGCCTACCAGAATTCAGTTACACTCGGTATAGATTTTTGTACTATATGTATAGCATTCTGGAAAATTTACAAGAAATGATTAAAGTAATCACTCACTTCCGGTATTTCGGAATTTGACCAAATGCTATTAGTTCTCCGGATTGTCACACAAAGACTTACACACCCACATTTTTTTCAATAATGATCGAAATCGCATCTGGAGATATTAAAATGGATAATCTTAATACATCATATGTTAATTTTCAAAATTGCCTTAAAATGTATATATCATAAATGTATCAATTAGTAGATATAATTTTTTTCAATTCATACCTTATTTTCTATTAAATTTGTATTATTTAATTTAGTATTAAGTCACATGAACTGGACAAATACATTTTCATTTGGGTTACTTTTCCATACCACGTACAGAGAAATAAAAAATATAAAAATTTGTTGACGTATAATAACTAAAACAATAACCAGATTTCCATTTTTCTTTTGCTAAATAAGAGAAAATATTTTATACAGGTGTCCCATTTTAAATTGACCCCCCCCCCCCAAATATCTCTAAACCTGAGTAACATGCAGAAAATGTTTCAAATGAGAGTTGTAGGGTTCGGAGGGGGACACATGGTGGTGACCTTGAAAATTACCTTGGCGGTAACTTTCAAGGTCAAACGAAAGTCAACTTTGATTTTTTTTAAATAGAACTCCCTATTTTTGATTGCGAGATCGCATTCTACGGGAAAAAAACAAACTTTTTGTAGGTAAGGTTTTTTTTTGAAAATGCTTTTTTTAAGAGTTTTTTCACGAATTTTGTCATGTTGTCTGAAATCTCAGATGAATCCAAGCTGTGATTCATGCATTACCCTCGGCATTAGCGTCACCGAACGTGCACCACGTGGAGGTTGCCGGTGAGAACATTTTGCACATTTTTGGCCCTGAAAAGGCCCAATAGTTTCAGTGGCTGAAGGTTCGATCTCGTTCTTAAATGCTTGATCAAGTGTCCAACCTCGTTAATGCACTTTATTACCCGCTGATGAAATTCTACTTGAATATTTCGAAGGGTTTGGATAGAAATTGTACTAATTAATTGAAAAGTTTGAATATTGATGAAACTAAAAGCCATCAGACTCTTAAAAAATGCAATAAAAAAAACGTTTCTTACAAAGAGTTTGTACTTTTTTCGTAGAATACGATCCCGTAATAAAAAATAGGGGGTTCCATTTGAAAAATCAAAGTTGACCTTTGTTTGACCTTTAAAATAATGCCAAGGTCACATCCAAGGTCACCAGTATATGTCCCCCACCGAACCCTATAACTTTTAACTAAAACACTTTTTGCCATATTGCTCAGGTTTTGAGATATTTGGGGTGGCAATTAGACTAGAGATAGAAAATACAAAGTGAACCGCGACTAATTTTCCCATGGAGTTCACCATCTTTCAACAAATTATACGCATACCTGATGGTCAACTCTGGGATGAAATGGTCCAGAAGGCGCTACAGATACAGAGAAACTCGTCCAATGATGATGAACAGGTTGTAGTGAGTAAGTAAGAAAGTGAATTATAAAAATTCATTCTGAACTCGAAAACTAATAAAGAAAACATTTTAAAATGGGACACCCAGTATTATCACAGCAATCTAGTGTAAGGTTGAAATTACGCTATCGTCGCGGAATATGAATATAAATACAAAAACATCATAATAATGGTAATTTTAATGGTTTGAGTGCATATAATTAGTAATGCAAGCAATAACATAAACCGCGTTTATTTTCAAGAGAAACTGAATTTTTCAAACGGCGTTTAAAAGAAGCAATTCCGGGATAATATATGTGCGGAATATATTAGGAATATATGACCTAAAGTTTTAAGCCATATGTAATTTCAAATGTTTTATGAGAGTTGGGAAATAGGAAAAATGTGGAATCTGCAACTAACAGCAAATATTATGCTCAATCAAATAAATATTCACAAGAAGGAATTTTGAAATATGTGTGTTGGAAACTAACGAATGGAATGATTTAAATCTATTTTAAATCGATCTGTATTCCTAAATTAATTATTGAATTCTAATATTATATAATTAATACATTATTTATCTACGATCGCATTATAAGTAGTCACTTTTTGCATCAATTTTCGTTGCAACAGTGACTGTTTAGAACACTAGTGCTTTTTTATGTTTTTATGGCACGGAAATGTCAAATTGTTTTTAAGGCACAGATATGTCAAATTTGACAGATGAAAATATTACAGCATAAAATTTCAACGAAAAACTTAAACTTTTATTAAATCATTACTAGAGAGAGGATTTTATGCAAAATGCATATTCTTGCATATTTTGCATTTCTACCCCTATAATGTATATTTCGTCTTTTAATGCATATTTTAACAAATAATGGTAACATTTTGTTACACGGCACATTGCAACATATGCAATTTTCGATTTCAGGCAAGAACCAACATCTAGTCATTCAACAGAAATACCATATGTTATTAAAATAATTGCCAATTCGTCTTGCGATAGACGAGTTACAATTTTTTTGAAATTTTTGTTTTTCGAACAACTAACAAAAAAAAAGGAAACGTGTAGAGGAAATTTTACATAAATTAAACCTAATTACGAAAACATCACTCTTTCGAAACAACTTTGGTCTTTGAAAATCCATTTACTTTTAAATAGTTACAATTTTTTTTAAATTATGTTTTTCGAACAACTAATACTTGGACGTTGGAAAAGAAAAAAAAAAGGAAACGTTTAGAAGAAATTTTACATAAATTAAACCTAATTAAGAAAACATCACTCATCTAAAAAAAACTTTGGTTTTTGAAAATCCATTTATTCTTTTTTTTTTTTGGCCTGGGATGCATGTCCATGTGGCCAGCTCTAGCCATTTATTCTTAAACGAGTTACAAACAAATTTTTCTACTAGTACTTGGACGTTGGAAAAAAGAAAAACAGGAAACTAAGTCTAAGTAAAAAAAACTTATATTCTTCTAAAATGAGTTGGGGTTTTGAAAATCCACCTCTTCTCAAGATATTTACAGATTTTTTAAGATTTTGATTTTTGAAACGTCCGACATTCGGACAAAAAAAAATGGAAATGTGTAAAAATGTTTTTTTTATAAACATTAATCTTAATTGAAAGATCTCGCTCTTCTAAAATAGCTTTGGTTTCTGAAAATTCACCAATTTTTAAGTGAGTTGCGGATATTTATTTTCCAGTTGTCTAACATTTGGACATTAAAAGAGAAAAATAGGAAACGTAGAAACAATTTCAAAAAAATTAAACCTAATTAAGAAAATATCACTCAAAAAAGTTCGGTTTAATCCACTTAGTTGTAACGAATTACATTTTTTTAATTTTTAATTTTCGAACGAATAATACTTGGGCGTAAAAAAATAGGAAACGTGTGGGAAAAATGTCTCAAAAATTAAGTCTAACTAACAAAACTTTATTCTTCGAAAATAAGTTGAGATTTTAAAAATCGAGCTCTTTTCAAGAGTTACAATTTTTGAAATTTCTGATTTTCGAACAACTAATACTTGGACAAAGCAAAATTAAAATATAGGAAACGTGGGAAGAAATTTACAAAAATAAGGTCTAATTAACAAAACTTAAATCTTCTAAAATAAGTTGGGGTTTTGAAAAACCGTCTCTTCTCAAGAGAGTTACAGATTTTTTAAACTTTTGATTTTCGACATTTGGCGAAAAATTTTTTTTTACAAAAATTATTCTTATTAATAAAATATCACTCTTCTAAAATAACTTTGGTTTTTGAAAATCCATTCATTTTTAAACGAGTTATGAATTATTAAAAATTTTGGCTTTCAAACTTCTTATAATTGGACGTTTAAAAGGGAAAAACAAAATAGGAAACATGTAGAAAGTTCACATATTCTCGTCGGTTTACTTTGAAATATGCCGAACGTGGAAGACGTAGCACGAGAAAGAAATAGTTTAGGGCGTCCACGGAAATTGTCATACTTATTGGATCTCTCCATAAAAAGAAATTTGAAGAATAAAATGGAAGAAAACCAAATTTTCGCAAAATATGATTTGCGATTTTTGTATAATTCAATATTCGTCGTGGCATTAGCCAGGAAATTAGTTGTTTCAGAAAGTGATTTGTTAACTGTTGTCTTATTAATAAGACTACTACTTACAACAAGTATGGCATAGTATTAACATTCTTAAAAATGTATTTAAAAAAACTTATGCATTTTTTAACGACAATTTATTAGTTACATATTTGCGTATAATAATGCATATTTGTTGCATATTTTTGAGGCTTTGAATGCATATATATGCAGATATTTCAGCATTTTATAATGCATAAAATCCTCTCTCTAATCATTATAAATAATTATTAAACTCTATAATATAAACGAAATGCCAGATTTAAGAACTCTGAAGATATAATTTAATACAAGTAGAAGCAATTACAATACAGCGAAACTTTTGCAAGTATTCGTAACACAACAGCATGATTATTAAAATGACCACATATACTTGCAAAAGTTTCGCTCTGTTGCAATTTTCTATAATAATCCTTGGCGTCGTCGAACAAGAAGTTTCAGGAAGAACATTTGGAATATTTACTTGATTAGTTGTAATTTCGCGCAAACTTTAATTGGAAATGATCGAATCTTCTACATATTGTCCCGTATAAGAACAAGTACGGTTATTGAAGACTCCTCTTTGAAAAAATTGGTTGGATATGGCTTTTTTGTTATTTATTGACTCTTCCACGTACGATTCAGCTACAGTGGAACTTTTCCCACCGCCATCGCCATGTCGTTTTAAGTTTAAAATCTGCGAGAAATGTGACCGAAGATCTTCGAATTTCAGTGAACTCGTTCGGATTTGCTAACCCAAGATAACTAGCAATTTGATTTGGATTTTTTCCAAATGTGTTAATTCCAACGGGTTGGACTGAACACATCCCATTAACAAATAATCGTTGATGGGGAGTTTATGGAGGACGAAGTAAAACGTATCTTCTGTAAATGTCAATCATTTTTTTGGTATCATTAGTGTCGCCGTCAACAAGGAAGCCCGAGATTTATAACCAGAGTCTTCGACATCCTTGTTACTAATCTTATGTAATTCTTCGACCTACAATTTGGAAACATTATCATTAAATATTCAAAGAATTTAGATTAAAATTACCTTCATCATTAAAAACCTGTCATCGGGCGCATCATTTAAAAAATTATATAATTGTTCCTTAATAAATACGCGAGACTTCCTACTGTGAAAGCCTTTTGATTGGTTTTTCTTAAATGTGGTTAACTTAGAAAACTCTTTAAGGTTAATATTTTTGTTAACTAATACTGACTTAACCATAGAATACTCCGACCATAACTTTTTAACTTTTTTCCGCAAATAATAATGGCGACTGAAATTTGTGCAATTTATTTAGAGGTTGCTAAGTAACGTTTTTGTCAATGCACTCTGGACAAAACGTTATTAATTATTTTATTCATTGAATAATTAGCAGCAGTTAAAATGACATTTGCAAAATATTACTCATATGAACAACTTCACAAATTGCTGCACGATCGAAGATAAAATTTTGTAAGGCACTCGTGTAAAAAGTTTATTTATTACACTCCTGGCTTTAAAAATACTCGCTTGCGTTTTTAAATGCCAGTTTATGCAATAAAGAATTAAACTATTATTTAACGCTGCCAACAAAATACAAATATACAGGGTGGTGCAGAGGAAACGCATGTTTTTCAATATTGAATTACTGGGACACAATGGGTTGAAAATAATAAAAACAAGTATTAAATGATAGGTATTTTAATGCAGTTTTTGAAATTACATACCATATTTAGGTTCGGAAAATATTGTCTTTGAGATGACGTCCTTCTTGCTGGATACAAATTTGGATCCTCTTCTGAAAATTATGGACGGCTCTCTCCAACATTTCATTCGGCACGGCTTCAATTTCCTGACGAATGGAATTCTTAAGGTCATCGAGTGTGCGAGGCTTGTTTATATACACTTTTGATTTCAAATATCCCCACAAAAAGAAGTCACATATCGACAGGTCGGGTGAGCGAGGGGGCCAATGAACATCACCAAATCACGAAATCACATGTCCTGGGAATATTTGTCGAACCACTTCCATGGATACTCTCGCCGTGTGAGCTGTGGCACCATCCTGCTGAAACCAAATGTCTCTCATGTTCACTTGACGCCTTTCAAGTTCTGGGCGAAGGAAGTTGTTTAACATTTCAACGTAGCGAGCTGATGTAACAGTAACTGCAATTCCTTCTTCTTCAAAAAAATAGGGTCCAACAATCCCCAAGTTTGAAATGCAGCACCACACTGTTACCTCTAAACTGTGCAGATGTCTTTGCTGTAATTCTTGTGGGTTCTCCGATGCCCAATACCGACAGTTTTGAACATTGACGTAACCGTCAAGATGAAAATGTGCTTCATCACTCATGAAGACTGTAGCATCGGGATCTTCCGTAAACATTTCATCCATTATGCGACAAAACTCTCTGCGCTGTACAAAATCCCCTTCATTAAGCTGCTGGACGATCATTATTTTGTACGGATGGAACTTGAGGTCATCATGTAAGATGCGTTGAAGCGAACGACGTGACATACCCAGCGCTACAGCATGTCGTCTAGTCGATCGTCTAGGACTAGTAACAACTGCCGTTCTCACTCGGTCTACATTTTCCGGAGTACGAACTGAACGGGGAAGACCAGGTGGTTTCTTTTTCATCACAGAACCAGTACTTCTAAACGCTGCAACCCATCGGAGTACGGTATTTCGATCAGGCACTGCACCTCGACGTCCAACTCTAAAATATTGACGGAAAAGACGTTGCACTGTGACTACAGAATCATTGTTTCTAAAAAACTGCTCGACAACGAACACACGATGTTGTACGCTCCAACGCTCCATAGCGACTGAAACGGCATTGCATGGGCAATGTCTGCCAACATTCGTTCAAGGTCAATACCCCCTCCCGTCGCCGCGTACTAGCGGTTTGAAAAACATGCGTTTCCTCTGCACCACCCTGTTTAACTAGAAATGGATCCGTTGAAATTATTTTACAAAACCGGCAACTACCGAAATAATACAACCATAGGTTATAAAATAGACATAATAATATAATGTTAAGTAAGGATTTTTAATGATTCAATAAATTAAATAAATATTTGCAGTGCAATTATTATGTCTTACTATCGACAGACAGTCGTAGCTTTATTACTTTAGCAATTATATTACCTCGTTATCTGTGTCATATCAAATACATGAATTGAACTTGAGTAGCAATTTAATTTGAATTGAATTCATTAATATGTAATAAACATATTAATAGGCAGTAAGACCTCTGGTCGATAGCCATTTAGCCAATTAACAAACTAATATTACACATATGCCTGTTAATTATAAGTAGCATTGTTTTTGCTAATAAAGATGTATTATATATAACATTAATATTCCAGACAAAAATCAACCCTATTTACGTGTAGATGTACATCAATGAAAGATCAGTGGGTCTCCCAATAGGGTCAACGATTTTCATTGAAAACTCTCTTTTATCGAGAACATTTGTACGCCCAATCTAAGTTTATATTTCCAAAGGTACCCTCTCTACACGACTTCTGTTCGCAATTCCTGAGTGGGGCTGGAATTTAATTTTCCACTAAAAGGTTTACGGTGCGATAAAATTAACCTCGTGAATACACAAAATTTCAATTACGTTCTCATATGATCCACTGCCTTTATCGGTTCATAATATAACCTCATATTTCATTGTTATGTAGGAAGACATGATTACATGCTAGTTTATTTGTTTCGGATGTAATGATATGTAGTCAATGATATTTTCCAGAATGCATACGTTTATTTAATATTATAAGAAATACAATACTGATATTTTGTCGATTGCTCCGACCACTTATAATTTCTGGTTATAGTATAGTTTATTGCGTGTATTAACAAGATACATTGTTACAAGTCAATAATTTACAATGCACAGTTATAAAACATCTACATAAATTATAAGAATAATTTAACAACAAAAAATACAAAATAAACTAAAATTAGAGACTAAAAACATGGTGGTTTGTCACGTAAGTAAATAACGCTTAACAAATTGGCGGTGAACGTGAATGCAAGTGTAAAACATTTGCGTTTGATACCCGGTTTTATAATATCTGGTTACGAGGTGGACTGCCGGTGGACTGCCGGTGGACGCGAACGCGCCCGACTTAAACGCGAACGTTCGCGTTCACCACCAAACATTATAAAATCGGACATTTGTCCAATTGCGAGGATAAGCCAAAATTGTTAAATGTCAATCTTTGTAGGTAAATAAAAATACAGACCTAAAGCGTCTAGATAAGTATCGCATTGTTTTGAACATCTTCAAATTTTAATTAACCCTGATTATTAGCTTAATTGTTATAATAAATCCATTAGTTACATCTAAAGCCACAGCTGGAGCTTTATGCTGACAATAGGATGTACATATCCCGCAGGGGAGACCGGGGTCATTTGTTACATAGGGTAAGTTGTTATATTCGAAATTAAAATTAACCTCTGTGAGAAATTCACTTATCCCATGCTAGGTGGAAGCAGTCGTTCGTGTGATTTCCCCGATGGTCACTAGAGTGCCTGCAGTGTGCAGAATTTTCAGCTTATAAAATCATTAATTGAAAGACACACATAAATTGAATATAGATTTGATGCCTTTAGATGCATTAATTTGGTAAGTTTTGTCTTTATTTAACTCTCTAACGAGTTTAATGCGCCTTAAATGAACTCAATTACGGATACTTTATGTCCGCACACGATCGCGTGTTACATCTGGCTCAGTTTGCATTTTAATCGTGTTCTCGTATGCAATGATTAAGGATAGTCCTCACCATAATTGACATAATTGAAGATGAATTTCAAAATGGCCAATTCGTTCGCGTTAACTCTTGCACGACCATCAAATTATAAAACACACTTTATAATCTAATTAAGCTAAATGGCAATTATGGTATTTTAATTATGTAGTTTATAAGTGCTCAATATTAAACTCAAACTATACAGTCGCGTTAAGTTAAGTGCGGGTGACAGTTTTGTGTAAATCTTGTTGTTATCCGAATACTATATGGCGAGTAATTAGACTTTTATTGTATCAAGTGCCAATGTGGATACATACTTTTTCGATGCGAACGAATTCCGTGTGATCCGAAATTTTAGACTTTTTGCGGTTGATATTTTCTGTCCGCGAAATCGCCTGTTTTGCCAACGCACTCGCATATTTTTCCGAGGTTTTAATAATAATTCCTCTTTAACATTTACTCTTTGTTTATTGTTATATTTTTAAAACAAACTCAATAACAATCATGTCACAGAGTAAATCAGCTAAATGTGCATTTTGCAAGGAAACAATAACAAAATCGTCGTTTAAGCTTCAATGCGGAATATGCAAAAGATTTAACCATCCCGAATGTTATAATTTAACGGAAACGGATGTTAAGGTTATGCAAAAGTCAAAAACTGGTTGGAAGTGTGAAGGCTGTTTGGACTCGGACCTCGACAATCAAATTCTTACTAAGGAAAACGTTTCAACAATGATAAAACAAATAATAAGTGAAATCAAAAATGAAATTACAAATGAATTTAATGAGTTCAAATCAGAAATTAAATCAGAAATTTTGAAAATACAAGAGTCCATGGAGTTTATAAATAAAATGTACGAAGAGCATAAAATTAAAAACCAAGTTCTCTCGGACGCCATCAATGAAAATAAAAAGGAAATCAACAAAATGAAGACGGATATATTACATCTAAAAAATATAATTGACGTGAATGAAAATAAGGCGAAAATAAATAATTTGGTCATAACAGGTCTTTGTTCGAGCATGAGTGATGATGAAACTAAAATTAAACAAAATATAATGCAGGTTTTCCATTATATTCAAGCTGATGTCTCTGAGAATGACATCGCTACCATTACTAAAATAAATACCAAAAAGGAACCCCTTGTGCTGTTAAAATTACACGATGTGGCCAAGAAATCCGAAATATTATCTAAACGAATACGGAAGGGTAAAATAAATAGTAAGCAGTGTAAAATTAAAACTGACATCGATCGTAATATTTACATTAATGAAGATTTAAATAAAAATACTCAAGCGCTGTTTAAAAAGTCGCTTGTTCTTAAAAAGAATGGCTACTCGTTTGTGTGGCACAAAAATGGCAAAATCTATGCTAGAAAAGATCCTAGTGATAAAATTATCAGGGTGCGCAGTGAGGACGACTTAGAGGAGCTTTTGTATTTTTAAATCTATTCTCCATACTGTTTACAATAATTAATATATTTATAAGCAATAATGGCTAACGCAACTTCAATATATTACCAAAATGTCCGTGGTATGCGTTCGAAAACCCAGGAATTTTATAAAAACTCTTTAAACATTGATTACGATATTATATGTCTTACTGAGACATGGCTAAACTCTTCAGTTCTATCGAGCGAATTATTCTACAATGATTATTTTATTTTCCGTCGTGACCGCGAAACTAGTGCATCAACCAAGAAAGATGGCGGTGGGGTCCTCATTGCAGTAAAAAATCATCACCATGTAATGGAGCAAGATACGTGGATAACCGGATCAGAAGATTTATGGGTGACAATAACAGGAGAAGATAGAAACAAATTACATATCTGCTGTGTATACTTACCACCGGATTATGATGCGTCTCCTTTCCTGGATAAGTTATGTTCTATTATAGATACAAACAGTGATGACCAATTCTTAATACTCGGCGATTTCAACTTCCCTGACGTGAAGTGGTCAAATCAACTAGGCGGTGCGTTAAAGCCAACAAGTTACAACAATGGCAGTGCAGTGTTTATTGATACAATCTCCTATTGTGGTCTCCAGCAGATTAACCCGTAACTGCTGTTCTCTGATCAATTTGACCGTTGTACTATTTGGAATTTAAATAACGCGGTTAATTTTTTAGCTCCGTATTCATCCGCCAATGTATTTTCTTACATACTGAAAGTCAGTCGGCTGATATACGCGCAGTTGTGGGTCATGTTATTTGTCAAGATATTAATCAATTCCGTTTCGTACCGGTGAAATTGACCGGAGAACAGCAGTTACGGGTTAACAACATTCTCAATTCTAATCAACGTATATTGGACATGGTTCTTTGTAGTGAAGGTCTAGCTTCTAATATTGCACCATGTCAACTACCACTCTTGTCTGTAGATCAACATCACCCTCCATTAGAATTTATAATAAAATTCGCTAGTTTATCTAACCTTAAGTCGTGTAGGAATCACTGTTACATGTACAATAAGGCGGATTATGTAAACATTAATGATGTTCTTAGAAATACTGATTGGTCCGTACTGAATACCACCCATATTGAACGTGCTGTAGACATGTTTTACAATATTGTTTTTGATGCTATTAAGAAACACACCCCGTTTCGTCGTCTGAATACTACGTATCCCTGTTGGTTTTCTAAAGACACCATTAAATCAATTAAAGAAAAGCAAAAATATCATAGAAAATGGAAAAAATACTCACATGATCTAGATTATTTAACGTTTAGTATACTCAGAGGTATTTCTAAAGCAAACATTCGTCGAGATTATGAGCAATATGTCAACAATATTGAGAATAATATCAAAACTAGTCCTAAACATTTTTGGAAATTTATACGGAACAGACGTACCAGTTCTGACATTCCTAATTCAATGAAATTTCATAATAAAACTGCTTGTAATGGCGATGATATCTCTGAACTCTTTTCGGATTATTTTAAATCTGTATTTACGAATGGTAGACTCACGATAAACGTAAGCGATGATCATATAACATCAAGTCAGATTACAATATTGGAATCTGATACTTTAAAAGTGCTCAATAGTTTGGATTTATCCAAGGGGCCTGGCCCAGATGGAATTCCACCTCTGTTTCTGCATAACTGTTCCTCAACTATAGCTGTACCACTAACAATTCTCTTTAATAGATCCATAAGAGAAGGTGTATTTCCTAAATATTGGAAAAAAGCTTCTGTCATTCCCGTTTTTAAGTCTGGCGACAGAAATGACGCAACTAATTATCGCCCGGTGTCCATTTTGTCGTGCATCCCTAAAGTCTTTGAATTAATAATATTTGAAATAATATTTTTTCAAGTAAAAAATCAAATAATTGATGAACAACACGGTTTCTTTTCGGGTCGATCAGTTGAAACAAATTTAGTAACTTACCTTGAACATATTTCTAGATCGTTGGATGACAGAAAACAGGTCGATTCCGTATACACAGACTTTAGTAAGGCATTCGACAAGATTGACCATAACATATTAATTAACAAGCTATCTGCAATAGGAATAAATGGAGACTTATTACGCTGGTTAGCCTCGTACATTTCAAATAGGTCACAGTTAGTAAATATTGGGGGATACCTCTCTTCAGAAGTAGTCCTAACCTCAGGTGTTGCCCTGGGTAGTCATCTGGGTCCACTGCTCTTTATCATTTATTTAAACGATATAGCACACTGCTTTAGATATTGCAAATTTCTACTCTACGCTGATGACCTAAAACTGTTTATGGAAATAAATTCTATAACTGATTGTCTGCATATGCAAGAAGATCTTTTGCGTTTTGAGGAATATTGCACTGTAAACAGACTTCATCTAAATTTCGAAAAATGTTCCAAAATTACTTTTACTAGAAATAGAACGACATTTAATTTTCAATATGCATTTGGTAACTATAACATCAAAAGTGTGTTGCATATAAAGGATCTTGGCGTTATATTTGACAGTAAATTATTATTTAATCAGCATATGCACTTTATATCTTCTAAGACAAATAAGACACTCGGGTTTCTAATCAGATCTTGACGCGACTTTAAACAGATCTCATCCTTAAAGCTCCTATATTATGCCTATGTCTACAGCGTTTTAAATTATTGTAGTGTTATCTGGAACCCTCAATACGTAGTATATATAAATAGATTAGAATCTGTACAAAGACGGTTTCTAAGATTTCTAAATAGAAAATTCAATTTGGAAGCTGAGAACTATTTAGAGTTGTGTGAAAAGACCGGAATTCCTCATTTAGTGCATCGTCGTCAAATGGCTGATGTTATTTTTCTTCATAAGATTATCAATTCTTACACCGAAACACCTTCTCTTTTGTCACAACTCAACCTTAAAGTTCCTGCTCATAATACTCGACTTATTACTACGTTTAGCGAACAGAGATTTAACACCAGCTCTATGAAAAATGCACCTATACCTCGCATGATAAACACTTATTTAGTAACCATGATATTTTTGCTTTCAACAAAAACCAGTTCAAACGAAAAATTAAACGAAACATTACTGTGCATTGATAGGCTTGTTTTTATTTTTATTTATTTTTTTTTATTTTATTTTATTTTATATTTTTGAGTTTACTTTTTATTTCTATTATATATTTTGTTTGTATATGTGTGTGTTTGTGTCTGTTTGTATGGGTCTGTGTGCGACTGCCTGCGTGTATGTGTACCTGTATGAGCGCGCGCGTGTATGTATGTACGTATGTACATATATTTGTGTGAATGTAAATATCTATGTCAGTGAGCATGTATGTATGTATATATGTATATATTTAGTAAGTTTGCCATAATATTATTATTATTATCTTTGATTTTGTACTGTAGATACTATATTTGGGACTTGTCCTGTCTGTATCTCTTCTTTTGTGAATAAATGAATAAATAAATAAGTTATTTGATGATATAATAGGAAAGAAAAGTAATATAAAATAAGTAATAAAAATGCTAATATAAAGTTCTCAGCCAATTTTGCATTGTCAGGAAATTTTAAAAATCCTCTTGAAAACCAAAAACATTGTTCTCGTAGCAATAAAATTATTTCAAAATAAAAAAATTATGGAAAATGCTCGTCATCAAAAAGGTCATAATAATAATCTAATAGTAATAATTTATTTGCCCAACAGAATACAAATTCTAATTACAGGACAACATAATCAATTAAATTTGTATGAAATGAAATAAACAATGACCTAAAGTCTATATAATAATCATGTATGCTAAAGTAACGTAATTTCTAATGTAAGATCAAACTAAAGTAAATGAGATAGTCAAATGTGATATGCAAATATCAGGTTGAGAATAAAAGAAAAATAAAACAGTTAGATTTATGTAATATGTGGTGGTAATATAAACTGCTGTCTCACAAATTGTAGAATACTATCAATCTTGTCATTATGAATATCACAATGTTTTCCAATAACATTAAAATTTTCATACATATCGTTGACTGGAGAATGTGAACCAACATTGGTAAATAAAATGTATTATTTGAACGTGTAGATGGTACATTAAACGAGAATTTCAAAAGCAAAAAAAGGACAGTCCAATCTATAATTAACAATTTTGTGTAATGATTTAACATTTGCAATTATGCGTCTTTGGTACAGGGATTCTACACCAATCAAGTTCTATAGACCCCGATAGGGGCAGCCCTGGGCAGGATAACTACCAGTTGTTACGTAAGACAAATATTTAAAAAAAAAGTTTTTGTATCCTTACGACTATTTTTATATACAGTTTTTTCCGATGTTCTTTATGGGGATCTCGAAAACTATAAGAGATAAAGAGACGATCAAATGGGCAAAGAAGTGGAGTTTTATGAGCCCAATAAAATAACACTTTCAAAGTTTCCAAAAAAGTGAAGGGTAACTAGATATTTTGTAAAATGTAAAAAGTGTCAATTTTTTAAAACAAATATATATTGGTTATTATGACAGATAGAAAAAAAAACTGCAAAGGACAAAGTTGTAGATAATTTTACGCAGCTTTATAAAATAAATTCAGAAATTTCTTAAAGCCATTATTTTCCGAGATATGACGCAAACTTACATTTTTTTATTAGAAACCATAGTTGGCTATGACCTCATTCGAAATATAGTTTTTCTCTTTAATCCGATACGACATATGACATAGTTATTTCTAAAAATAAGTGAGTTGCAGTCATTTTTAGGTTTGATTATAAATAAAAAAAATAGTTAGCCACGAAAAAGATGAAAGTAGAACAATTGCAGTTGTTTATAACAACAATAAAATATTGTAGTTATTATTTTTATAGAGATAAACAAAGTTGACAAAAAGCAACACCTTGTTAAATTGTAGGATAGGGTTATCTCAGTTGGATTGTAGGATAGGGCCCACCCATCACCTATCCTGTTTAATTATTTATTCGCTACAGAACACTGTTTTGTTTAAGTTAGTAATTTGTTCCTTAAAGGTACCGTCTACTTTGTTAGATTCAAAAACATATTTTTTTTTATTTTGCAATTTTTTGAAGCTGTATGCGTATAGAATATTGTGTCCAAACGGCAAGTTGATATTTCAAATGGAAATGCTTATAAAGGGCAGCCTAAGTGCGCCACGTACAAAGCAGCACCGCGTGGCGGGGATTTTCAAACGCGTTTTTCTCAGAACAGTGTTTTTTAAATTGGTGGAAGTGACTGCGCGCAGACAGAATCAGCAATCTATCTAAAATGTTTCCCAAATACTCTAAGGACATACTTTCAAGGTTATGTAGCATGAATTTTAAAAAAATATATATTTATTGATTTTATATTGCAAAGAACGAGCCGCAAAAAGGTAAAAAAAATAACTTTTTTTTCTAAAAAAACGTCATTTTGTTGTTTTTCGTTTTTTGATTTCACACTATTTTTTCGGACCAAGGAACTTCCACTAGTGAGGCATGCCCATGTGATATCCCAACTTCGACGATGTGACAACATAATTAATTTTTATATAAAACTATCAAAAAAATCACAATTTGTTCTTAAAGGTTTATTAAATTTCTGGGAGAAACATGTAAGTTAAAAACTTTATTAGTCGTCTCAAAAAAATATACCGAAAATCACCTTTTTTCAGGCCAGCAAAGTAGACTGTACCCTTAATTATAGAAATGAATAAATAAATAACGAAACAGTCTTCGTAGTTTCGCTGGAAATGTGAGGGTGGTGGATGGGCCTCATCCCACAATCCAAATTGTAGAACCTAATTCAACGTTTCCTCGTGCTTAACTGAGTAAATATGAAAAACAAGAAAACAAAATCAGTTTATTTGTAAAATCAGTTCATATTTTACCTAAGCTATGGAGCAATGTTTTGGTTACATGTTTTTTTCTGTTTTCGTCCTTTGTTATAGAACTTGAGGCAAATCTACTAAAAACGGTATAAGTTGAGATTGAAAAGAAGGGTAGTGAGTGGGCCCTATTTCACAATCCAACTAGTAGATTTATTTCCTGAAAATTTTGTTATTATATTTGAATGACTTATAATGAATAACAGAATCTCAGTGGATGTTTTGCTGTTGCTTGGGTCATTATGTTATTTACCCAAAAATTCATTTAAACATTAATTTTCATTCATTGCATTTTAAAAATGCATAGTAATTCCGAAATTTCCGCCGAAAGTAGAAACATCGCTGCTAATATTAATGTAACCAGCGATGATAGCAATCTGGTGATCTTTCAACGATTATTTCATAAGAAATATACATTCATTTTAATGATTTATTGTTTATTTTAAACATGAACATTAAATATGCAGTTTGTAGCATTATTAATTTTAATGTTATCTAAATATAATTCATTTTCTTTTATATTGCCAGATGTTTCAGGATTTTTGGATATTTTTGCATGCTCTTTTCTTAGATTTGATACTAACTCTTCATGATGTTCTTTGTTGAGTTGTAAATATGGTTTTATGGATGTTGTGCTATTATGGCCAGTTACTTTATTTGTTGCTCTCCAATTCCAGATCTTGCCAACTGACTTACTGTTGTAGATCTGTTTGAATGGTAGGAAATTTTTACTTTATTTGAATCTAATCCAATTCGATTTGCTGCAGATTGTGTCCATTTGCTAATTTCATTTATGCCAACGCATATTTTTAAACCAAGGACTATTTTTGTCTTTATTCCAATGATTATTGACAGTTAGAAATAACCGATCTGTTTTAATGTTATCTCCTCCTTTTGATATATTTTTTTTAAATAGCCGAACTGGACAATTATCAGGATTTTCCTTATTTGGGGGCCAACTTAGTTTCTGAAATATGTTTGGAACCTCCCTGTGTTGTTTTTGAAAATATAGGGTTTATATTCGAATCTTCCTGATGGTATTCCGGCATTACTAATTTCATCTTTGAAATATTGAATTAAAGTTCGGGAAGCCTCACCGCCCCGTCAAGCTAATTCCACTGCTATTATGTGATACAACTTCCTTTGTAGTGCGTTTGGAGCATTTTCATCCCAGCACTCAATAATATTTTTTAGTTCTTCGGATGTCAAGGGTACACAAGACATTTTCCCTTTTTCCGGGATACCTTGTAGTTGTTTTCTTTTCGTGTTTTTCGCATCTAGCAGCTTGAAATAGTATATCTTTGAATGGACCAAAAGAGCGGTTATATTCGTTATAATATTTTTCTTGAATTAATTTTGCTGTATTATTCCAAATCGTTTTGATTGCATTTCCTTGTACTCGCTTCCATCGTTTTTCGCATATTGAAAGCCATATCAGTGAGTATATTAGCAAGTTGTTCATTTGATGTATTTTCTTCAAGGCAGTGATTACGTTCTTTTCAAAATTCAGAGAACTGTTTCCAGACGTATTTTTTTGATCGCACGGTATTTTGGGGCGTTTGACCTTCCACATTGTTTTTTATTTCACTCAAACTAAATTCTCCAAACCGTTTTGGATTCATTTTAAACACTTTTACACGTTTATGTAAATGATGACATTGACATTTTGTAAGATCAAAGCTACATGCGATGCTTCCACATTGACTGAAACAGCCAATAGCCAAGTGAAATACAAAAACGAAAACACATGACCCAAAAAAACCAATAAAGAGCTGAAGCACGAAATCGAAAACATAGAGTTGTCAGTTACGAATACACATATTTGAACCAATGATATAAGTGTATTTTATGTTGGACGAAATAATCTTAACAAATACAACTCGTGGAAATAACGATTGTCGTAAATTCTTTCTCTTTTTCGAAATAAATTATATTGCTTTAGGAAACCAAGGTTTCCAAGCAACATCATTTATTTCTCGTTGTATTACTTGCGATAATAATTTATTTTGACATTGACATATAATTGACTGTTTCACTTAATTTCACAAGTGAATAAAGTACTACTTGATTGAACTATATTGTATCAAAATTAATTTATAATGAACCCGTAGATAAAATACTTAATTTGAATTAATTTGAGTATTCAATCTTTTATAGAAATAAAAGCACTAGAATATTGACCGATAATTAAAACACAACTTCGTAATTTACCGTGTAAGTAGGTATTTAATCATTCCGGTAACAATAGAAGCTGTAGTACTATTTGACTTTAGTAAAACATTGGTACACCTAACTATGCGGCGTTTTTGGCATTATTGAAATGTTAAAATTTAAAAAACTGGTGCACCACAGGGGTCGATTCTGGATGCTATATAAAAGGTTTTCGAATAAGAGTGATGTGATTTCTTTAAAAAAAACACACACTTATTGTTAAGGAAATTCAAATGTTTTTTATTTAATGTGAAGTACAATCGATACAATTAAGTTCTAAATAAAACGTCATTCAAATGGCCTCCACGACTTCTTCTGCAGGAACAAATTCGATGAACCCAATTTTCGAGCACTTTTTCCACTAAATCAAGTCGTATCTCATGAATGGCACGTTCAATATTGACTTGTAAAGCTTGAAAAGAGTCTGGTTTATTTCGAAAGACCAATGACTTCAAATAACCCCACAAGAAATAGTCTAATGGTGTTAAATTACAACTTTTTTGAGGCCATTCAATGTCACAATTTCTTGAAATAATCGAATCTCCAAACTTTTCTCTCAATAATTAATTTGTTGCATTTGCTGTGTGGCACGTAGCCCCGTCTTGTAGGAACCAAATGTTGTAAAGATCAACTTCTTCCAATTTCGGCCATAAAAAGTTGGTTAGCATTGATCTATACCGCTCTCCACTGACAGTAGCGGTGTTGCCAGCTTTATTTCGAAAGAAGTACGGACCGATGATTCCACCAGACCAAAAACCACACCAAACTGTCAATTTAGGTGAATGTAATGGTTTTTCTTGAATAATTTGTGGATTTTCTTCGCACCAGAATCGACAGTTTTGTTTATTTACCGCACCACTCAGATGAAAGTCAGCCTCATCGGAGAAGATGATTTTCTTAAAAAAATCGTTATCGATTTCAAGTTGTTCCAAAGCAAAATCAGCAAATTCACGACGTTTACGGTGGTCCAATGGCTTCAGTTCTTGAGTGAGAACAATTTTATATGGATGCAAACCCAAATCCTTTTTCAAAATCCGCCAGGTTGTGGTTTGAGACAGTCCCAATTGTTGAGAAGGTCTTGGAATCGACAAATTGTGGTCTTCAGCAACACTTGCCTGAACGGCAGCAATATTTTTTTATATGGATGCAAACCCAAATCCTTTTTCAAAATCCGCCAGGTTGTGGTTTGAGACAGTCCCAATTGTTGAGAAGGTCTTGGAATCGACAAATTGTAGTCTTCAGCAACACTTGCCTGAACGGCAGCAATATTTGCATTACTTCGAGCGGCACTTTAACATTATGCAAAGAAAATGTACGCTCAACATTTTCAACAATTCGACGAATAGCGAGCACACTTGGACGATTATTACGACCATAAAATGGCAAAAGCGCACGAAAAGTTGCAATTGGAGAACGATTATTTTGATAATAAAAATAATAATTTGTAAACGTTGTTCTTGCGTATTTCTCTCCATGATGAGATTGTAAACACTACGTCACTTCAAAATCATATCATCCCTATTGGAAAACCTTACACATTTTTAAAGGGGTATAATTTAGCTACGCATGCAGATGACATAAATATTCATGTTTCTTCCAGAGAATGCGTTAGATACAGCCTCCAGTGAATTAAATATGAACCTCGATTATATTGTGAGCAGTTGCATTCACTCATAATTAATCCGGTAAAAATAGCTAATATTTTAAAGGTAGAAACGATAAAATTGCCTGAATGCTGTACTGAACCAAATCCGGGTGGTCTGTAGGTGTTCTGATGGGGGAACAATATTTAATGTTTAAACTAATATTTTGTTTGGACCTGCTGAAAAAGTGAACATGGTTCAAATTTTTTTTTTCTGTGGGAAAATTTTGTGAGCAAATATCAAGAATAACGAGATTGTCATATTTTGTATTAAAAATTTTATACCCACAGAGGCTTCTATTAAACCCTAAAGTTAAAACAATGCTAGTGTTATCACAGCAGAACTTTTGTAATTCTTTATTTGAACTTGGAGTCATAAAGGGTGACAAAATAATTTGAAAAGCAATGAAATAAACTTCCTCAAATTATTGATTGTAATAATGTTTAAAAAATGTTTATGCTTAATATATCAACTAATTTTTTATAATGTATGCCATCTTTCCTAATATAAACACAATGTAAAAACGATTTCTAAAGAATTCGACCCCAATCAAAACCCACAATACCAATACACATCAAATGTCCAACAGAATTTCACTAAGATAGAGCCCGCACATAATCACACGTCACTCATTTCTCGAATAGAGAAGGATGATTCAATAGACACTGCAAGGGGTTGACGTTTTCAATTATTACAAAAGGATGGCTGAAGAGTAGAGCCCCTGATCAAGGTTACGGTGTAGAATTTCTGCACGCGTTGCTGCCCTCCCCGCATATAAGCGCATCCCCACACACCTTTCTTTCAGCTCGTTTCACCACCCTCAATCACGAAGGGGTAAATGATGTATAAGGTTGGGATTAATCTGCGAAAGTGTACAGGTTTCATAATATAATGTAATCAATGTCTTAAGTGAGATTAAATGTTATGAATGGGATAGGGTGATGCATCATAATTTCAAACATTTATTGTTGTTTATAATGCATTATGCTTTAAATTGAAATATCACACGTAGTATAGATTATTAAAATCTTTCATCAACAACTTATTGGGTTTAATTAAATATTTTGTTTTTGTTATACATAATGCCTATTTTAATCAAACATGAATCGAAGAAATTATAATAATAATAATCTTTATTACCCAACAGGCAAAAGCCCAATTACAGAGTAATTACAGTGAGGAAAAAAAACAAAATGATTACAGATTAAATAAAAAGTAATTCAACTAGAAATAATCAGTATACTTGCATACAAACAACGCAACGTGACATACGTAACGTGTTGTATGGATATGATGTGGATACGATAAGGCATACATATCCTAAAATTGGTGAACAGTAAGTGTTTGGAATTCAAAGAGGAGAATATGCATTAAGTGAAAGAACTAATCATCTTTTTAAACAATTAACTATGGAAATACAAATTGTGCAATAAGTGAGGTTAAGTGACGAATAAACAAATAAAACAAATGAAGCATCAATGAACATAAGTAAGTGAATTGATTGATATCTGATGTTACATAAATTGAACTTACTAAAAATTACGAACAAAAATTTTTAATTAAACGGGAATTTTAATTAAACAAAATTAAAATTATAAAAAAGTGCAAAAAAAACAGGATTTCCATTTGTGCATTGGCTTTGGCCGCGAGCGGGAATTGAACTGGGGTCTGCGCTGGTGTCGAGGTGTGGAGTCTGGCGTTCTGACCCCGGAGCTAACCCGACTGTGTGATATAGAAGGAGAAACTAAAGAATCAATAGTAAACGAAATTATTAAATGTAAAAATGAATTACTCAATAAAATTTAAGCATCAGAAACAAGATTGTTATTAAAAATCGAGGGAATTAATAAAAAAGCACTCGAAATAGAAGAAGAAAACAAAATACTAAAGGATAAACTCAAGGAAACTCAGAGAAAAGCAGTGAAAAACAATATTGTTATATACGGTCTACAAAATATTAACAGTAAAACAATTATCTCGTCTACAATAGAAAAATTAACAAATACCCTAGAAATTACATTGACTATTTCTGATGTAAATAATGTATATAAAACAAGCAGAACAGGTCCAATAATTATAGAATTAATTTCATTCTTGAAAAAAAAAAGATATTTTACAAAATAGATACAAATTGAAAGGCACAAATATCTATATAAACAATGAAGAAATACCAGAGGATAGAAGACGCAACAAAATATTAAGGCAGTATTTAAAAGAAGCTAAAAGTAATAAGGAGAACAAATGTTACATTAAAGCCGGAAAACTATATGTAAACGGACACGGATATACTGAAGAGGAACTATTACAATCGAATGAAGACGAAACGAACACAGCAGAACAACATACACAAAGTGCCCCTTCAACACCCATTACTAAGCAACAATCAATTAAAACTGCCTCAATTCAAGAAGATGAATCAAATGTTGACCAACCCGTTAGAAGAAAAGGAACAGCTGAAAATATCATAGAAAAAGAAACCCTTGAACGTGCAACGAACCAGGAAAAGGAACGAAAAAATTCTACTAAAACGAGCAATCCAGAGAAAAATAAACCTAAAACAAGGGCGGAAAATGCAAAATATTTAAAAATGAAAATATAATTTGTATCACAACCTTAACACATAATAAATTGTTGTAATCTCGGTAAAATAATATTGTAATAGAGTTTTAACTACTTATTGTAAAAAAAAATGAATCAATACATACGTGATTTTAGAACCGAAAAAGAGGAAACATATTTTCTACAAACCATGGATGAATGTGATAAAATCGTAGAGATAAATAGTAAGGTTATCAATTTCTCACTTATGCACTTAAATATTAGAAGTTTATCTAAGAATTTCGATGAACTGCAAATCATTCTAAATGAAATAACTACAAATTTCGACTGCCTTGTATTAACTGAAACCTGGAAAGTGGGTAATATTTCACTATATAGTATACCCAACTATACTGCTATTTACAATGAAGGTAACTATAATCAAAATGACGGAAAAAAACTCCTTTCAGTCTAATTTTAAAATGATTGAATTTAATAGTTCAAAAATAATTGAACTGAGTGTTCCTATAAATGACACTACTAAAATAAAAATCACTGGCCTATATAGATCACCGGCATCAGATGTCAAATTCTTTCTCACTGAACTTGAGAATTATCTCAGAAATACAAATGAATCAGATTATTTTAATAGCATAATAGTGGGGGATACAAATATTGATATTTTAAAAAACTCACCAGAATCTTCTGGTTATCTGGATGTACTAAGTGAATACCACTATACCTCTACAATTAATAAGCCTACTAGAAATATTGCATGCCTTGACCATATTTTTATTAGATCACAAATTCCTGCCAAAGAGAAGTATATAATACCGATGATTGTAGACATTAACATAACAGACCATTATTCAATAGTCCTACAAATTGTTTTTGGTATTAATCCACCAAATTTAAATGATGGAAATACACGTTCTAAAAAATACACCAATATAAATAAATTAAAAAATATTTTAGCAAATTTGTGTTGGGATGAAGTTTATACAATGCAAGATATTGAATCATCAACAATTTTTTTCATCGATACAATTCAAGAAAAAATAGATGTTTGCACATCAACAATAATTACCTCCCACAAAAATAGAAAGCGCCAGCCGTGGATAACCGATGCTCTGGTTCGTTCTATAAATAACAAAAACAAGATGTTCAAATTAATGAAACAAAATCCTGAAAATATTGAACTAAAAATAGAATGCAGAAATTACAGAAATTATCTAAGTACTATTATCAAACAAACAAAGAACAATTTTTACAAATGCAAAATATATGAAAATCAACAAAATCAGAAAAATATGTGGGCAGTAGTATCAGAATTAACGCAAGCTAGCCAGAAACACCATAAATGTGGGGATTGATTTAGCTTCGAAAATAACACAAGATCCGGAATACATTCCACCAAAAATAGAATATAATAAATTATTTTTATCTCAAAGAAACAGATGAAGAGGAATGAATGCAAACGATAAGCAAATTGAAAAATAAGAAATCAAGCGGAGCTGATGGAATAAAAGCAGAGTTAATTAAGAGTATAGCTGAGCATATCTGTACTCCTCTTACATATATACTAAATACTATACTCAATACAGGGATTATTCCTTATTCCTATAGCATTCAAAATTTCATTGGTTGTGCCAATCTACAAAGAAGGCGAGGACACAAATATAAATAACTATCGTCCCATATCATTAATATCATGTTTTGCGAAAGTCTTTGAGTTAATTTTAAAAAGTCGATTGGATAAGTATATAGCGAAGTATAATCTTTTATCACCATCACTATTTGCATTTCAATCAATGAAGTCCACACAAGATGCAATTGAATCACTGACATGTAAAATATATGAATCACTTGATGAGGGTTCGCCGGCTATATGCGTGTTTATTGTCTTGGCAAAAGCGTTCGACACAGTACTACTTAATATACTATACGATTATGGAATAAGAGGGACACCTCATAAATTATTAGAAAATTACTTATTAGACAGAAGACAGTCCGTAAAAATAGGAAATAACGTAAGTAAATCTCAGAAAATTAAATGCGGGGTTCCTCAAGGCACAATTATAGGACCCCTTCTCTTTACAATATACCTGGACGGATTATTCTCAATAAAGAGTACAGCGAAAATAGTGTGCTATGCAGATGACACTGCCCTATTTTATAAATCAAATACCTGGACTGAACTAAAATATATGGTAGAAAAAGATTTCATTGAGATTAAAAAATGTCTTGACCACATGCTTCTCTCTGTGAACTATAATAAAACCTGCGTTCTTCCGTTCTCGTGTCTACAAACTAATTTACCAGACTACCAACATATAACCCTCGAACAAAACGGAGAGGAAATTAAAATAAAATTGGTTAATAAGGTAAAATACCTAGGTATTATAATTGACAGTTATTTAAAGTGGGACGAACATATTAATTTCTTAACAAAAAAACTAAGATATGTTACTTACAAAATTAATCTTCTTAAAGAAATACTAAATGTAAACGACCGAAAAATCATATATCAGTCACTAGCGGAAAGTCATATAACATACGGGATCATAGGCTGGGGTAGCGTCCGAGATATTCACTTAGTAAATTTAGAAACACTACAGAAGAGGATATTGAAAACTATTCTAGGCAAAGAACCAACTTTTCCTACCGATCAATTGTATAAAAAGGCAAAATTATTTGATATAAGGCAACTATATTTCTATATTTTAACAACAAAATTTTATAAAGTGAAAGAATGCTTACCTGCATTAGACCATAAATATAATACAAGAAAAAGTATTACGTATGTAGTACCGAAAAGACAAAAAAATAATAGGACAAAAATCAAGTTCTTATCTTGGGATAAAATTTCTCAATTTTATTCCTAATGAAATACGTCAATGTAAGACACTTATAGCTTTTAAACGAAAATTAAAAAAAATTCATTTTGGATTCCTCTCGCGCAATTATCAAACAATTAATAACTGGAAATTAAAATAAATATCAGCGCACATAATTATGAGCTCCCCTTTACCTTTTGTATTGTATATTACTTTTATCCGTAGCATTAAGGTGTAACAGTGTGTGTATGTACGATGTGTGTATGCTTGTATATGTGTGTGTGTTTGTATGTGCGAGTGCGAGTGCGTCTCGGTGTATGTGAATGTGTGTTTATTGTATAAGTACTATGTATATGTAATAATGTATTTAATTGAATTATTTTGTACGCTCAGTCAAGCACTGCTTTTTCAGTGTTATGGTTTATTTACAATTTACAATGTATATTACATTTAAGATAGTATGTTTTGTTTTTCCTTGTAAACATCTGTAAACTTGTAAATAAACATTATTATTATTATTATTATTATACATGTACATATACCGGGTGTGGCACTTAAGACGCCTCGGACCATAGCTCCTTTACGATAAAAGCTATCGAAAAAAATCTAAGAACAAAGTGGTGCATAGTTACCGTCGCTATGTTTTAAAAATATTTCTAATCATCAGTGGCGTGCCGTACTCCAGTGGCGTACCAAACTTATGTTTTTTTAAATGGAATGCCCTATTTTTTATTGCATATTTGGAAAGTGCTCGACGAGTACTTATTTTTTTATCTAACATGTTATACCCTTCACTTTAGCGGTTTCGCTGTTATAACCCCTTCTTTCAAAATTGCGCCCCATTTTTGAGATTTTTTTATAGAGAAACTAATTGACGCCGGCGCCTAAATTTTGAATTGAGGTACAGGTTAAGACCTCGTATACCTTCACATAATTTTTTTTCGGGTAATTTATGGCAAAAAAATAATTTTTGATTGATCTTCGCATGTTGTCATTTTTTCCGAAAATTTCAAATGGCACCCCCCTAAAAAAATTACGGCGTTGTACAGCCAAAACTCTAAATTTTTCATTGGTGTAAAAAAAAATACACATTGCATAACAAAATTTCGGAGAAAAAAGGAATTTCATCGCAAATGTCGGGAAACGTTTTCCGTTCCCAAGTGTGCCATGAGAAAACAAAAGATTGGTAATTGTCAAAGTAAATTATTAGACGTCAGTAGCAGCCATAAGTCATTTTTGATAAACGTTCTAAAAATGTTCCGAACTCAAGAGGAAATGGTTGACATGATATTTATTCTTGGAGAATGTAACAAGAATTGTTTCTTGGCATCACGAGTGTACGCTGCGAGATATCCGCACAGGGCACATCCAAATGAACGTGCGTTTCAAAGAGTGTTGGAGAGATTTACTACTACGGGAAGTGTGAAACGGCCAAGGAGAGTTAGAAAGAAGGCAGTTATTACCGAAAATAATGAACTGCGGTATATCACCAGAAGTTGCGGTTATGCCTCCAGCAGGAAGGTCGTCATTTCGAACATTTAGTTTAAGTTGTTAAATTTTCTTAATCTGCATTTTTCATATCATGTTGAATAAATAGGTACATACTATTATGTTGACCGTATTTGTGTATTTGTTTTGGTACTTTGACAATTACCAATCTTTTGTTTTCTCATGGCACACTTGGGAACGGAAAACGTTTCCCGACATTTGCGATGAAATTCCTTTTTTCTCCGAAATTTTGTTATGCAATGTGTAATTTTTTTTACACCAATGAAAAATTTAGAGTTTTGGCTGTACAACGCCGTAATTTTTTTAGGGGGGTGCCATTTGAAATTTTCGGAAAAAATGACAACATACGAAGATCAATCAAAAATTATTTTTTTTCCATAAATTACCCGAAAAAAAATTATGTGAAGGTATACGAGGTCTTAACCTGTACTTCAATTCAAAATTTAGGCGCCGGCGTCAATTAGTTTCTCTACAAAAAAATCTCAAAAATGGGGCGCAATTTTGAAAGAAGGGGTTATAACAGCGAAACCGCTAAAGTGAAGGGTATAACATGTTAGATAAAAAAATAAGTACTCGTCGAGCACTTTCTAAATCTGCAATAAAAAATAGGGCATTCCATTTAAAAAAACATAAGTTTGGTACGCCACTGGAGTACGGCACGCCACTGATGATTAGAAATATTTTTAAAACATAGCGACGGTAACTATGCACCACTTTGTTCTTAGATTTTTTTCGATAGCTTTTATCGTAAAGGAGCTATGGTCCGAGGCGTCTTAAGTGCCACACCCGGTATATACACGCACACATATGTACATATATAGACAAGTACATATACACACATAACATGTGGACACCGTATAACTTTCTCCGATTTGATGGTATGATTTATTTTATAAGTCGTAAAGTCCACCTTTGAGCCTAAATTTGCGAAAAGTGGAACGTTACACCCTAGGGAAAAAGTCGTAGAAATTACCTTCACGGACCTCAAAACTAATATTTACGTTAAAAATGACTCGTACATTGCAGAAGACGAAAAGCATAGTATTTCTCATTCTAACATTCTTTTTCATACTGTGCTAAGGATATTTCGCGATTTATCTTTTTTTCTAATTCGGCCCTTCACTCCTTCGTCGGTTTTTAAATATTCCATTGGGCTATTATTGATTGTGCCCTTACTACATAAAATACTAAATTTTCCAAGAAAGTTATATTTTAACGTTTTATTTTGTCACCGGCTCTGTGCCGGTAATAACCCACTTCCCGGACTGAAATATGTTTGAGAAATCAAAGAATGCGGCACAGCGTGAAATAAACGCAATTTTTTGGGTGCGTTAATCGCTCCATCAAAGAAAAAGGGAAATATACTTTCATGTTTGAATTCCGATTTTACTTAATTCATATTAATAAGGCGTCTGTGTAAGTGTGTAAAGTTATATTGATTTTTTTAAATTTGTTGTTTATAAATTACCGGTTTACATAATTTTATGTATATGTAACATTAACAGAAAAATTGTATTTTTCATGTATTACACCTCAAATAGTCCTATATATTTTTTAATTCATCTGTAATCAAGTAAGAAATTTCTATTCAATTAAGAATACATCATTTCAGATGATTTGAATAATAACATTTAAATGCAGCATAAATATTAAGAGAGATATACTGCCTTCTAAGGTTTTAACCAACATTTACGAAAGTCTAAAGTATAAATATTTACGGTGAGTTTCGGTGCAGCTTAAAAAAACATTTTAACATTCATCCAGTTTTCCCTCCCGGGTCCTCGATTCAACGATATATTTGCTTTTTTCCCTGACGAGTTAAACCTTTACAGATCCGGCCACCAAGAGCAGAACTGACGTATATTTTTTTAACGGAAGGGTTAGAGGTTTAAATTTATAATACATATATTTGACCTTGTAGGTCCCGGGGACACTCAACGTTTCGGCGGTGTCTGACATTTTCAGAAGCTTTTAGTGAATATAGAATAAACGAACGATAATACATATTTCACAATCAAATGCATCAAATAATTCATAACAAAAATAAATAAAAAGTTATTTGATTCGATGATAAACGTAGTTTCTGTTGATATTAATTACGGTTGAGCCACAGGGTGTTATTTTAACGAAACTCTGTATTGTTTGTAACATTTCAATTATTATAATTACGAACGTTTGATTGAATTCTCGATGAACTCTTGAAATGGTGAAATATAATGAATACACAACACTTGGTAGTTTCACAAATACCTGTATTGTGTTTAATTATATTGCAGACTTATCCAAACGTTTCAGCATGCTTACGTACATTATATTTTTGTCACAAAATTAATATGTAGTATTAAAATGTTGGAAATTTAAATTTTAATTAAAAATGTAGAAAAACTAGCATGCGATAGCACTGATCCGCATGTATGAAATGAAAATGTTATGATATAAAGATATTTCTCAATATTGTTTCAAGAAATAGGAAATGGTGTATATAACTTTTAAATTAATTATTGAGAAGTATTTCAGCAATTACTACCATTTAAAATGTTTGTAAGTCTGTTACCCTTGTCGGCATTGTACTGACCGGAAACAGACAGGAATTAGCACATAGAGAAGCGGTTAATGGCAGTCGCGTATGTACTTCCGGTATCCTGCATTGTCCAGCTCTCCAAACATAAATACATTGTGGATATAGGCCTTTATGCTGGGGCCATCTACATCCACATTCTACATATATCTACCCCTGTTTAACCGGACAACAGTATTTACTTTCTGGGGTTTAGATTAAGGCCAATCCAATTGATATGTGTTTGCCATTTGGGAAACGGAGGTGATTCACTTATTTACACTTCTATTTCAGATAGATAGCACGTAAGGTAATTTTATTCCAGACGTACGGTAAACAAGATATAAAAAATGTAATGGATTTAAATCTAATTTACTTATACTGTTTACATCACCCTAAAAAGCTTTTGCATATACAGGGTGTTCCAAAGCGGACGGTCGAGCACAGGAATTTAATCACAACGTCAAAAAAATGTTTTACATAAAAGTTGTGTACAATAACACAGTGCAACATTTTTGAAGTCATCTAGTGCAAACTCCTCGTGTGGAATTTCTCGTAGTACTTATCGAAACTAATTAAGCTAGTTTTAGCTGTTGTTCTGATTTAATGGCCTCATGTATATAATTATAATTCTTCGGAACATTATAATACTGGAAATTGCTTTTTCCACATTTTCCAGCTGTATTTTACATCAAAAATTCGAGATTTTAGTTTAATAACTATGTGCATTTTTTTTCCATAGATGGCGTTTCTGCAAGTGAATATAAAGCTTGACCTAGCCCTAGCAATCGATAGAAATGTCATGCAGCCGCATGCTGCCATGAATGTAACAAGACAATAACACATTGTTTTGAGTGAATAACAAATTGAACAGTAAATACATGAAACGCTCCAATTTGTAAAATAAAAATTGCCCAAAAATAAATGAATTTTTTTACGTTTGTGGACAAATAGTGAGCAAAGTTCGAAAGAAGGAGCGAAACAATTTGTTAACTCCGGATTTTTTTTTTATCAATGAAACGACTGGAGAAAAAGAACTCTCGAAAACGAAAAACAGTTAAAATCGGTTAAGGAACCTTTAATAAAGAATATCGATGATATATTATATATAATATGATACGATAACCTTCTATTTCTATTTATAATTGTTCCTTAATTTTATTTATACACCAATTTTAATGTGTTGTACATAGTCACTCATTGACAATTTTTATATATTTATTTGTATCCAGATGTTTATGTAAGTGTGCAGGTGTATGTATATATGTGTGTATATGTGTACATGTATATGTATATACCCCAAATTTTAATCAGTTTTTTACTAGTATGTAAGTTTTATATCCTAACTGTTGTATAATTCATCTTTATGTATTTCATTCATATTTATTCATCTCTAGCTTTAAGATTTAGATTAAGATATTTATTGTCTAATAAGGATGCCTCCGGCATTTATCACAATCAACATACATATTATTATTATACTTAACCTGATTCCCCCATGAATGTAATATTCTTAATGGAAATAAACAAACTCTAAACTCTAAATTCAATTGCTGCCGCCACTACATATATAATTGGGAATTACTAAGAAATTCATCGAAATGACCGTCAAAGATAATGAGGAAGTTTTTGACTGTTTGAAAAACATCTTTCAAAAACTCAGCAAAGACAAAATTACAAACGGTATTGTTGCCTATGCTATTTAAAATATTATTTAAATATATACCGGGTGTAACTGAATTCTGGTAGACCCCGAATTTGATTTTTATTTTTACATATATCTTTTTGAAATTCAAAATGGTGTCTTTAGAGAATAAAGTGTGTCTACAAGTGGAATTTTAATTAACATTCTACTTCCGGTCTAACCGGAAATAACCTTAACTTTTCTATTTCAAATGGAACACCATGTATATTTTTACACAATTTAATTCGTCTCTAAATTCTGAGTCTACAGATGTATCATACACACTTTTGGAAGTTTGTTTTTTGTTTAAATTCAATTTAAATTTGTTAATTTGTGAAAATTTAATTTAAAGTAGTATGGATTAAGTGGGATTTTCTCATTTAACACTAATTTTTCTATCATTTTTCCGACACGTTTACAATTTTTTTTCTTAATTTTTCTTTGTTCGACGTCGTGAAAATCAAACATTTCAAAAATCAATAACTCGCTTGAAAATTATTGGATTTTCAAAAATCGAAGTTATCTGAGTAGAGTAAAATTTTAATAATTAGGATAAATTTTTGTGAAATTTTTCCGATACGTTTACTATTTTTTTCTTAATTTTTGTTTCTTCGATGCATAAATGTTTGACGTCGTGAAAATCAAAAATCAAAAATTTCAAAAATCTGTAACTCGCTTGAAAATAATTGGATTTACAAAAATCAAAGTTATCTAAGTAGAGTGAGGTTTTTTAATTACGATAAAGTTTTGCGAAAATTTTTCGGTACGGTTACTATTTTTTTCTTAATTTTTCTTTCAACGATGCACAAATGTTTGATGTCGTGAAAATCAAAAATTTCAAAAATCTGTAACTCGCTTGAAAATTATTGGATTTTCAAAAATCGAAGTTATCTGAGTAGAGTGAGGTTTTAGTAATTAGGATAAATTTTTATGAATTTTTGCCGATACCTTTACTATTTTTTTCATACTTTTTCTGTCTTCGATCCACAAATGTTTGACGACGTAAAAATAAAAAAAAATAAAAAATCTGTAACTCGCTTGAAAATTATTGTATTTTCAAAAACCAAAATTGTTTGAGTAGCGTGAGGTTCTATTAATTAGAATTAATTTTTGTAAATTTTTTCCAATATGTTTACTATTTTTTTCTGAATTTTTCTTTCTACGATGCACAAATGTTTGACGCCGTGAAAATCAAAAATTGAAATGAAAATGATTGTATTTTCAAAAATCGAAGTTCAAAAATCAAAAATTTAAAAAAATTTGTAACTCGTTTGAAAATTATTGGATTTTCAAAAATCGAAGTTATCTGAGTAGAGTGAGGTTTTAGTAATTAAGATAAATTTTTGTGAATTTTTGCCGATACCTTTACTATTTTTTTCATACTTTTTCTGTCTTCGATCCACAAATGTTTGACGATGTGAAAATAAAAAAAAATAAAAAATCTGTAACTCGCTTGAAAATTATTGGATTTTCAAAAACCAAAATTGTTTGAGTAGCGTGAGGTTCTATTAATTAGAATTAATTTTTGTAAATTTTTTCCAACATGTTAACTATTTTTTTCTTAATTTTTATTTCTACGATGCACAAATGTTTGACGTCGTGAAAATCAAAAATTGAAATGAAAATGATTGTATTTTCAAAAATCGTTATCCGAGTAGAGTGTGGTTTTAATAATTGGGACACATTTTTGTGAATTTTCTCCGATACCTTTACTGTTTTTTTCTTAATTTTTCCTTCTTCGATGCACAGATGTTTGACGTAGTGAAAATCAAAAATTTCAAAAATCTGTAACTCGCTTGAAAATTATTGAATTTTCAAAAATCGAAGTTATCTGAGTATAGTGAGGTCTTAATAATTAGGATAAATTTTTGTGAATTTTTTCCGATACCTTTATTATTTTCTTCTTAATTTTTCTTTCTACGAAGCACAAATGTTTGATGTCGTGAAAATCAAAAATTTAAAAAAATCTGTAACTCGCTTGAAAATTATTGGATTTTCAAAAATCGAAGTTATCTGAACAGAATGAGGTTTTAATAACTAGGATACATTTTTGTAACATTTTTCCGATACGTTACTATTTTTTTCTTAATTTTTCTTTCCACGATGTACAAATGTTTGACGTCGTAAAAATCAAAAATTTCAAAAATCTGTAAAATTATTGGATTTTTAAAAATTGAAGTTATCTAAGTAGAGTGAAGTTTTAATAAGTAGGATAAATTTTTGTGAATTTTTTTCGATACCTTTACTATTTTTTTCTGAATTTTTCTTTCTACGATGCAAAAATGTTTGACATCGTGAAAATCAAAAATTTCAAAAATCTGTAACTCGCTTGAAAATTGTTGGATTTTAAAAAATCGAAGTTATCTGAGCAGAGTGAGGTTTTAATAATTAGGATACATTTTTATAGAAAAATTTCGATAGGTTACTATTTTTTTCTTAATTTTTCTTTGTTCAATGCACAAATGTTTGACGTCGTGAAAATCAAAAATTTAAAATATCTGTAACTCGCTTGAAAATTATTGGATTTTCAAAAATCGAAATCATCTGAGCAGAGTGAGGTTTTAATAATTAGGATAAATATTTGTAAATTTTTCCGATACGTTTTCGAATCAGAATCGATGATAAAAATTCGATATTTTTTTTTTCATTTTTGAGAAAGTAATCCCCTGAAGACTCATCAGAAAATGTACTTGCTCACGAATAAATGTCAACTTGAAGCTCGTGGCGTTTTTACGAATGAAAAATTAACTTCTATAACCCATAGCTAATTAATGCCGCCATTCTCGCCACAACCAAAAATATTACCGTATGATCGAATGTCACCGTATTTCCGCCACTAAAAATATTTTCATAAGATCGAATAGTGCTACAGCGAGTGCATGTCGTAAATTTTAAGTTCCCGGCGCATCCCCCAGAAGATCAATTCATAAATTAGCTCATTTTTGTTGTTTGTAAAGCTAACTAGCTCACTAGAAATATTGTGAAATGTTATTCCGCACTTTGTCAGTGTAAACAAACGAATTAGGAAATTATTTGTAATCATTATCAGAGTTATAGCATGCGGTTTTATAGTGCGACATTTTGCTTATCGTTTTTAGTGTGAAATTAAACGAATTTATTAAAGTAAGAGAGTAAAATAAATTTTGATCCACTTATCCTCCCATTAAACAGGCAAAATTTGCTGCTTCAAATAGGAGAATTTGTGTAAAAAGTAATTTATGTACTAGTGTTCAAAAACAAAAGTACATTAATTTTCGTTACTGCGAGTTATATAATATATGCTCAAAAGTTTGCTCATATATACTTATTATCGTTTACGTAAGTATTATGTAACGATTCTGTTTAATGCAGGTGTAGCATGAGATATGTGTCTGGCTGTCTGAAGTAATAATAATATTAATAATAATAATAATATTCATTCAACAAATGGTGCATTCCTTCACAACCAATAAAGAATAGTATCACGAAAACAAAATATTTATATGCACAAATACACACAAAAATCTATAATTTATAATCTGTATTATTAATATATCTATCTTATTTATTATCATCTGATGGATACCAAGTGAAAATAAAGAACAAATGCTAAGTGGAAAAGTTGTCTAATTTATACAATCCTTTATTATGGATATATTTAAATAGTTCTCTTTTGAAATCTTTCATAGTTGTAATCGTTTTTATCAGGGGCGGCTCGTTATATAGAGCCAAGGAGCCATGGCACTACCTGTAGTTTCAAGCTCAACAAGAATTTTTCATTGATTCTTAAAACACTTTTTCGCCAGTTACTTTGGTCTAGGAAGACAAATCGTTCTTTCTTTCTTAAAAAAATGGCGATGTAGCCATCATGTTACTTATGAAGAATACGTTTTTTTCGAAATCTGTTTGATTTTTGAGTAAACTGACTAAGAGAATTTGATGCATAATTTGTCATTTTAATCTGTGATTATTTTGATGTTTTAAACGTCAGTTCTATCCAATTCTCGATGTACATTTAAAATATGGTTATAATTAAAAATAAACCATGAATGCGTAAATATAAATAACTATCAAATCGGAGAAAGTAACATTTCAAAGTTTATAGAGTTTTAGCACGCAATAGCTTTCTTGTACAGTGAGATCAGAAAGTACAAAATAGTTGGCAGCACATTTTCTGAAAATAGGGATAATAGTCGTGCCTGAATCAGTGCAGTACATAAGAATTTCGTCTATTTTGACGTCCTGTGTTTTTTTGAGGTTACTTGTTTTACAGATAGTTTTTAAAGTCAAAAATCGCAAGACGTCAAAATCAAGAAAATTCACATGCACTGCACTTAAATAATTCATGTAGCTAATATCAGATTACTTAAACTATTATAGGGATTTTCAGAAAATGTGCTACCAACTATTTTCGACTTTCTGATCTCACTGTGTAAGTATTTATATTAGGCCAATAAAAACTTGGGGTATTTCCCATTTCATTCATTCCATTGCCAACTCTAAAAGCTGGATAAACACAGGGAGAACCTTTTCAAAATCTGGTGTCACACTGCGCAGTGAACAAGAGAGTGTACGTCGGAAACTTATAATTATTCAGTGACTTAACTATATTATACCATGAGATAGAAAATACTTGGCAGCACATTTTTTAAATACCCCTGCATTAATTCAAATAATATACGAGCAGAAAATAGTACGCGAAAGTGTACTTTGATAATTTTTCAATTTTTTTAAATGGATATCTAGTGAAATTAACATAAAATGCAAAAATTGCACTTTTTTTAAGTTCGTTTTTAAAACAGCCAAACGCATTGTTTGAGAACATTTCCAATTACTAAGCTCTGTGCACTTACCTTCATCAAATAATGTCTATAAGACGTCAACTGTCCCTCAGCCATCCTTCACAAATTTGATTTAAAAATGTTAATCCAAAAACAACACTCCACCACATTATTAAACTCTTTTAACACCGAACTCTCGCACGGAACTGGAAATTTTCGTCAGGTGCTAACAGCCTTATCATCTGACTATTGCCCCGGGGGCAATTCACGTCCGGCGGAGATATCGCGAGACCACATTCTTCCTTCACCTTTTATCAGTGCTTATCTACGCAGCGCCGATTCGAATCAAATTCATTTCAATCTGCACACAAGATAGACAAAGATGCAATACACCGGTTTTCATTGAAAGTCGGGCAGTTTATCTTCCGGCGAGTGAGTGTTAAGGTGTGTTAGTGTGCGGATTGTGGAAAATTGGATTTTAATTATCAGTTATGAAGATGGACTGTTGGTAAGTGATTAAATGAAATTGGTTTAATTTTATTGAATGCATTTTCAATCTCTCAACACAAATAACGAATGAGTGGAATGACCATCAGTTCGATAGCACTATTACAGATGATACAGAATGTTATAGTCAACATAGTATTATGCCTTACAATTATATATACAAACAATTCTATTTATTTCTATTTATTTATTTCCAAAAAGAATTATATTACATTCGTGGGAGTGTCAATATAGATTAATACCTTTGTGTATATATAAAACTTACTTGCTAAACATATTAAATTTTGGTACATAAAAAGTTACTTACTAAATTTAAAAAAGATTGGTACAATTACAGACTTACTTGCCAAACACATTAAAATTTGGAATTATAGACAAACTTACTAAATACATTACTAAATAGATTAAAATTTGGTTCAGCAACATACTTTCTCACTAAACAGATTAAAAATATTAAAAGTATTAAAAATATACATTTAAAAAACAAACAAAATTAAGATTTTGTATAAAGTGCGGAATAAATTAATTAAACAATTAACAATTGCTTACTTAAAATATTCCTCGAACAGATCGATTTTTATGTATCAGAATACAGAATTTGGGGATAGGGTTTTTACAGATTTTGATGGAATTGTTATCCAGAATGTGTTTTGAATAAATTTGTGAAATTTCAAGTAGATGGCACATTTTTTTCAAGAGTCGAAAATTTTTGTATTTTCCGACAACTTCACGTTCCGTTCGAATGAGCTTATTTCGAAATTTTGGCATGGGGTGTTTACAAATTTTCATGTATATACTGGGTGCTGTAAAAATGGCGGATTAACTCAATGGTACGTTGTCGAGGATTACTTCGAGAGGATGAAAAAAATAATGAAAAGTCGGTATTGTATTTTTTCGAAGATGTGAAGACTTTAGTGTCAATTATTTCATTGCTTAAAATCTGCATAACGTTAATTATTTACACTCCAGCTCGTCAAATAAATTTTGCAGAGATACATACCTTCATGCTTGTCAATGTTATGTACAATTGGTATTTTCAAATGCGATAATTTGAATGTTAAATAATTGATTTTCCCATTCAAATAAACCTGGCATGAGTAGATTTATTTGAATGCGATGGCAATAAATTAATATTTTGTTCCAAATGTTTAGTTTGAAATAATTAATGCTAATGAAAAAAATGGTGAGGTGCCATCATGTTACTTTCTCCGACTTGATGGTATCATTTAAATTTACGCTTTCATGGTTTATTTTCAATTTAAATCATATTTTAAATGTACATCGAGCTTTTTGTAGACTCGGATGAATTATGAAAGATAGAAAAATTATACTTTTACTCAGAAACCAAAAATATTTCGAAAAAACATATTCTTTATAAGTCGTTCATTTTGGTTTTCTCTTCAATTATTATTAACATAAATTTGCTGTAACTATTATCGTTTCATAATTATAAATAAAAATTAAAAAAAAAACTTAATAACAATGATTTTATGAAAAATATTTTCAAACAAAAGATGTTCATCTCTTTGATGTCTTCATCATGTGAGCTACAAAAAATGTTCACGATTACAATACTTTCTCGTACTTTCTAACAGAGAAAGTAAAAAAAATAGTGAGGCGATAACCGTTTTGAGGTCCTTAGAGGCGGTTGTAATGATTTCTGGTAAAAAAAAAATGTGTCTTTGTGAGTCTGTTTCTGCGCGCTTTATCTCACAAGTTCTATTTGACAATCCGAAGAACTAAATAGCTTTAGGTCAAATTTAGTACACCGAACGTTGGTGTTTACCTTAGCGATTTTTTATTTTCTTTCCAATAATTGTTTTAATATGAAAAATACTACAAATTCAGGGTGTTTCAGAGCACTGGGAACGGTCAATCACGTGCTTATTTTTCAAAATTTCGAAACATGTTTTATACAAAAGTTGTGCAGAATAGTGAGCTGCACGCCCTAAAAATATTTAAAGTTATACAGGGTGTCTCATAACAGAGTTACAGACCAAACTTATGTTTTTTTTTTAATGGAACACCCTGTATATTTTAGCATCTTAGGATTCCTTATTACTTGGAGATTAAAATGACTTAGGTTTCAGCGATTGAAACCGGGCCGTCTTTGTGTTATTCAGTTGTTTATACAAAAATTTGAACTAAATTGTTAAAGTGCTCCCCTGAAACTAATAAAGATATTTCATTCTAATTTAGTGGTAAAGTTTAGTTGAGCTTTAGTCTTCAAAATTAGTCTATCAACCAAAACATAACTATTATACAGGGCGATGGCCATTCGCAAACTGCACAATTTCTTTTTTTTCGAAATGTAACACCCTATATATTATTTCATAATTTAAAAGTTCATTAAGTAAGCTTTCGTTTCATATCAGGTTTTATATATCTGAAGTCGATGGTTACTCTAATATTTTAAAATTCGTTAGTAAAATTTGCATGTTTTTATTATTAGTTTTAAAATCTAGGTAATTTTTAAATTAAAAAAAAACAGGTGACAATAATCGGGCTATATTACATAGACATAGTGTTCTGCATTACGCATCACCTGTTTTTTTATTTAAAAAGATTGGTACCTAGATTTTAAAACTAATAATAAAAATGGTGATGTGGCTATCATGTTACTTTCTCCGACTTGATGGTATCATAGCCAATTATATTTACGTTTTCATGGTTTATTGAAATCATATTTTAAATGTACATCGAGCGTTGCGTAAACTCGGATGAAACTGACGTTTAAAACGTCAAAATTATGAAATATGGAAAAATTGTACTTCAAATGCAAAAACTCGGTTTACTCAAAAACTAACGAGATTTCGAAAAAAATCTATTCTTTAGAAGTTGTTAATTTTGGTATTCTCTACAATTATTATTCACATAAATTGGCTGTAACTATTATCGTTTCATAATTATAAACCAAAAATTGAAAAAAAAATATTACATTTTTTTCTCGAATAGCAATGATTTTATGAAAAATATTTTCAAGCAAAAGATGTTAATTTCTTTGTTGTCTTCAATGTTTTTGTGATATTTTTAATACCTAAGAAGTATTGGCAAAAAACAAAAAACAGTTAAGGTAAACACCCACTTCCGGTGTACAAAATTTTACCAAAAGCTTTTCAGTTCTTCAGATTATCAAATAAGACGTATGTTGAAAGTTTCATATCAATTGCTGTATCAGTTTTTGAGATACAGTGCACAAAGCCAGACACATACACACACCATCACAGACACACACAAAAAAAAAATTCCAGAAATTGTTGAAATGGCATCTAGGGACCCTAAAACGGATACTTCTGTAAAAAGAAAATTTGAATAGAAAATCACGATCATAATACTTTCTCGTACTTCGTAACGGAGAAAGTAAAAACATGCAAATCACCAACGAATTTTGAAATATTAGAGCTAACCATCAACTTCAGATATACCAAACCTTATATGAAACGAAAGCTTACTTAATGAACTTTCAAATTCTGAAATAATATATAGGGTGCGCCATTTGAAAAAAAAAAAATAATAATTTTTACATCAAATTTATATGTATGCCAATTGTAGAGAATATCGAAATGAACAACTTATAAAGAATTAGTTTTTTTTATATCTCTAGAGTTTTTGAGTAAACCGACGGTAAAGAATTTGAAGTATAATTTGTCATTTTCATCTTTCATAATTTTGACGTTTCAAACATCACTTTCATTCGATCCTTCAATACTCTTGATGTATTTAAAATATCATTTAAATTGAAAATAAACCATAAAAGTATAAATATAAATAACTAGTAAACTATCAAACTGGAGAAAGTAACATGATGGCCACATGTCTGTCAACTGACATCAATGTATATTAACATTTTCTATGGTAAACAACTCTCGACACGGTCGACGTTACGAGATTGTTTGTTAATGGCGATATATTTTGGGGTTATTTTGTGGTTTGTGTTTTTCATCAGCAAAAAACCCAAATATATAAAATTATTCAAATATTCGTATACATCCTTTATCAAAAATATACATTATATTTTTAAAAATATCCTCAAAAACTTATTATTAATCGTTGGTGTTGTAATCCATGATTACTGGGTAATGTTTAAATGTTAATAAAATGACGTACGTCCCAGTATTTAGTTGAAATTTTATTTTTCTGTACTAGTTTCGGATATTAACCATCTTCAGCAGAAAAAACGTCTAATAAATGTAGATGGATAATATCCGAAACTAGTACAGAAAAATAAAATTTCAACTAAATACTGGGACGTACGTCATTTTATTAACATTTATTATTAATCATTTATCATAATATACATGAAGTTGGTTGCGCCGTACACGTTGCCAATTTGTGTACCAATTGTGTACTTTGGGTTGTGCAGAATACAGTTTTTAACAGCGCTGTTCAATTTCACATAACATTGCAATGTTAAAAACATCGATGTTAATAACATCGCTGTTTATAACAGTTGTTCAGAATAACACCATAAAAAAATAAAAGCATTTATTATTAAAAAAAAAAAAAGTAATCTGCGAATTAAACGGTAACTTTGAAAGAAAGGTTATTCATAGGTCCTTGACTTCGTTAACATTTATTTGTATAAAATGTTATGGATATAAATTTACTTACAATTTAAATAAAGATAATTACGACCACACCTTCACTCAATCTAGGTAAATTATTAAGTAAAATCTGGCACTCTTCCCTAATAGGAACTGTTTTAAAAATCTTGTGGTCATCTGCATACATTAACACATATTTCTTTCGAAAATCCTGACTATAAATAGCAAACAATTTCAATTCATTTTTGCTTACTGCACTATTTTTATGTATGTGTACTAATGGGCATGCCCCGTAATAAACTAGTATTATTATTATTATTACAAAGTAATAGCAGTGGTACCTTGAGTTACCCCTGAAGTGTCATTTATAAATATAGCAAAAAAAATCAACTCTCTTCTGTTCCAGAAAATATTCTAGTCAGCCTATTGCAAAATCACACATCCCCAATTGATACAATTTTAACAATAATACAATCATGACGAACTCTGTCAAATGAGGAAAGTATTTATAAGTTTTGACATTGTTTCACCCCATACTAAAATCTAAGGAACTCTGCAGGATGAATTTTTCACGAATTTCTTGGAATGGTCACTCTTCAGGAAAATATTGTAGGGTCGGGTCATTCCACATCAATTCACCCAAAAAAGAAATTAATTTTGTCTCCCATCATTTGTATGATTTTTTTTACAAGTTTATATAGCAGAGTTATGAAGCCATACAAAATATTGTTGCGCTAAGTCAAGCACATTCAAATATATTGAGGCTGAAAGTTTATGTGGCTCCGCGGTATTATTCCAGCTAATAAGAAAATAATTAAGAACTCTGTAAGTTTCTTCTTCCCTGTAAGGGAATATTTTGATGCCAAATTTTTACCATTTATTCTGTGAAAAATGCAGGTACTGTAAAAAAGCGTTTTTAGGCGTCATTACTAAGGAAGTAATGGCCCAATTTTTTATTGAAAAATACCATCTATCAATAAAAAATTATTAAAAATCATTACAATAAATAAAAATTTAATCGGTCGGCCTTGAGTGACCTAATATCTCCGCTCAGGGAGCGATCAGGAGTTCAAAGAGATGGAAAAAATGTTGTCTTACTTGGGGGACTATTTTGATATGATTTGGAGAAAAAAATCGTCGAAGACCGATTTTAGTATCCTAATCGGATCCGTCATATAATATCTTATACTCTAAAATTCTAATAATTCTAAAGTAAAAGTGTATGTTTTTTCGGATTCTTTAAGATAAGTAGAAAACAACCCGTATCGTTCAAATTTATAATTTTCTGTCATTTCGTAATGCGGAACGAATATACGAAAATTCTTCGACATAATTTATTGTCAATAAAGAATGTGGATATTTCTATTCGGTGGAGTGAGCCCAATATAAATTTCCTCAAAGCACACAATTTGAAGGGTGGAGGGCCATGTGTGAAAGAAGCCGTTTACCGTACTTTCGCCACGTATGTTATGTTAAAGCTGTGCACGTGCCAAGTTGTCATATGGCCGGCGGCAGTATATTTTCGCGGATGTATTTAATCGCGAACACCTCTAACTTGTCCCGGTTAAAGCGTTATTGCACAGTGTTCCAGTTTTGCGAGGCTGCGAGAGCTAAAATGTCCCGACTCTGCTCCTGACAGGTGAAATATTTATGGGGGCCTTAACTCTTTCCTCTGCTTCTACTACTGGTGCTCTGGTATTGCCGCTGCCCCGCAGACTTCATTCCAACTTGGCGAAATAAGTTTCGCCCACAAAACAAAAGTAATACATGACGGACCATTCCACACGTACACACAATCCCACCATGACTTTTATATAAAAAAAAGAGAAGGGTATGGAATTGGATTCGGAATGGCGGCGGTTTTAATATGTGCGAAATTTACGTTTCCATTGAAAAGTGAATACGTGAAATGTTATTCTGTTTTATGGACAAAATTACAATTAAAGGTGGTCAAATAATTTCTTTTAAAAATCCTGACCTAAATTATAGCGGTATAAGTAAATACGTGAAATGTTGTTCTCTTTTATGACCGCACTTACAATTAACGGTGGTCAAATAATTTCTCTTAAAAATGCTGACCAATAACGAATCGAAATGTGGAAATTGAATTTTTGATTTAGAGTTTCTATGAATCAGCCACGTATCAATCTAGAGGCTGGTGAAAAGAAAGTAGTTTTGACATTTTCGGCATATTGTGGCTTCAACAATTATTGCTCTTCCTTCTTTGGATGTTTTATATTGCCTATTCAGTGTTTTAAACAAACCTTTAACGGTGTTTGGAATACTCATATTCTAATAGTAATCTCCGTTTCCCCATCAGCAACTAACTACACTGATGAGACCTGAAAGGTCGAAACCCGTCTGTAGGTGTTCTGATGGGGGAACAATATTAAATGTTTTTTCCGTTGCTCGTTGGTTAACGGCTAACTTTAATGTACCCAAATGTATCAAAAATCGTTTATTAATGACCCCTATTAATGAACGATTTTTCATTAATAAATGATTTTTCATTAATGAACGATTTATAGGGCCGCGGTGGTCTAGTGGGTAGAGGTCCGGCCTCTAGACCCCGCTGGTGCGGGTTCGAGTCCCGTCCGGGCGGTCACTTTTTTACTTTTTTAACACAAAAAATGGCCGTGCGGGTCCCTGGATATATTTAGTCTTTATCCTCATTTCACTTAAATGAATTATCAAATACTATACATCGGTTGTGGCTGAATGCCCTAGCTGACCAAGCCAATTCCCTATCATCCTCGATTCCCTAACTCGAATTCCTATCAATCATATTTCCTAAAAAAAAGAACGATTTCTAGTTAAGTATTAAATAGCTAATTCATGAGTGGCTAATTACTCATAATAACTGGAAATGTAACTGATAATGGCGAGAAAACGATCTATAATTTGTTTCACATGTAAATGCAAAAGTATATCAATTATCTGCGTTAGAAACAAATTAGCGGCGAACCGCCTTCGATTTTGTTATACAATAATGTCAAAGTGTGAAACGTCAAATTTATAAAACGCGTGTATCGAGTAAATGTCTGTTACTATGGATAGTGTCGAGTTTAAATTAACACCGCCAAAAGTACTAGCCATTGCAAATAATGCAACATTAAATTTGCTTCCGGAAAAGAGTACACATTTTTGCGAAAAAACTTACGTAGAATTTATTTCCTGATGCGAGGAGTAACAGGTAAGACGTCATTCGGAATCTGCACTATTCGCATGTTTTGCCGATATTGCTGCAAAGGGCTTAATAGCAAGTTTATTTGTTTGTCTTGTTTGGATTTTCTCTAATCTAATTTCTAATGTTGATCTAAGTTACGATCAACGGAAAAATCTTGTAACCAATTCGTGTGTTAATTGGCGATTAATGATCTCAACAATTAATCGCCATCACTAACACACTTGTTGGTTAAATAACTATTAGCAACTTTATTACAATAATTTTTCAATTATAATTTCTAAGATACGTCTAAGTTTCATAACTTTCTGTTACAATAATATTTACGTGTTAAGTGTACGGCATTATTAATAATGCTGGAAGTGCTTAGGAATCTTGTTATACTTCATGGATCCGCAGGATGAACTATGTACGGAATTATTTTAATAATAATCATTACTATTTTAATATGAAAGATGCTTCTAAAATAATCTGTCAGAAATATTTAATAAAAATCTGTATTTATTGTTTTAAAATAATTTATAGCAGATCAATGTTGTCTATGCGAATCATTAATAAAGCCATAGGAGTGCAGTTGACAATTATAATCCTTCCCATTCAATATTTGATTAATGTTATAATCTATCCATTTTACGATGATCAGATAGGCGCGGGGATATGTACACAAACATTTAAACGGTGGCCTGCTTTATTTTGGATTGAATAGTTGATTTAAAACTATCACAACGGGGATCGTAATTGTCCATTACAATGATAAATATCTTTGCAGCAGCGTTTCGGAATTGGACCCCTACACAAGCACTCACTAATTCATGCTGAAAACTGGAAAACGGTCACTGCACAAGCGCGCTTTAAGTGGGCTCCCATAAATCTGCATTATGGACTTTCGGTTTAGGGAAAAGTGGGAAAATGCAGGTATGCACTCACCCCCGCGGGGATGAAAGGGATCTTCTCCCTTTAGATGTGGTCTCCTTTTTGGTCATATCTTTTCCTTGTCGTGGAAAACAAACGTAATCAGGAAGTTGGTGCAGTGGAAAGTTTCTCTACGTTCTTTTAGTTGCAGCAGTGTGGCAACTACGGTCTGTCTGTTCACGGTTATTTCTGACAGATACAATTGCTCGGTAAAACAATTTCTAAATAATGGAGAAACGACGATATGTATACAACCGAAAGATGTCTATAAAAGTTCACATTTCATGCAATATATTATTTCCCGCACATAATTCGCAAAAACAGTAATACTGTATTAACTTAATAGCCTCATCCTTCACTTACATCGCTAACGAACAGTGTTTTACCGGATACGCAAACTATAAAACATAACAGGAAGTTCATTTGATATTTATGCGAGAAATTGTATTTGTAATTCTAGCGAGGGCGCAAAACTCGGTACAATATTAAAAAGGCCATACCATGGCCCAGGGGTTAAGCCAGTTAATTTAGGGAGTTGAGATACGACATGAAAGAAACGACAATAAACACGAGAACTGGAGGAGAAACACGCGATGTTTTATGGTGTTTTAAATTTGTTGTTTGGATGCCTGCAGGAATGGATCGAATGTATTTTTAGGGGTCGAAGTTTCGACACCAACGTTGCAGTTACGAGTGTTTCGCGCCCGGGGGTTAGTTTGATGAAGTGTGCATCTGCCTCGAAACCCACACCAAGATTCATTTGATGAGAGAGGATTAGTCCTGCTAAGACCTCTACATTACGAGTGAACTATTTATACAACGTTAAGATACAGCCCCTTTTGTTTTAAATAATCCAAACTTTACATGAAAAGAATACGGTTGTTTTATATAACGATAATTTGATTAATGTTTGTATATCGTATTTGTACCGTGTGCTACAATGACATTAAATATTTAGAGGAACAAATGACTTTATCAATTATCGAAGATTATGTTAGTAACGCAGGAGTAATAAGTTTGAAAACAAACATTTATATTTTACATAATCGTATTTGCGCCAGCATTCTTAACTGTTTGTTAACAAATCGGAATTATTTTCCTATTTTACGCTTATACAACTGGAGGATTACTCATATGGGGTAATAAAATAAATGGTGGAATAATTGGCCGTTTAAGCCTTTTTTAGACACAAAAATCTGCAACATGGCCAATATATTGAACAATAATAATATTACTTACACTGTTTTTAAAGTTGTTATATATCAGACAGTTATATAAACCTAAACAACTATTAATGACTCGACGTATTACAGTAATTATCAAGTCCTGAATAGTTTAGATTTAATTAACTGTCTTCTCACGTTATAGAATCATTTTTACAAAAATTATTCGTGGTTAAAACATGATAATTTTTTCAATTTAGTTCAATTATGGATTACCTCGTGGTAACGGTCGCAACTATCCTCTTCAAAATCCTAAAGATTTGTAATATACTATCACTTTAAGACAAGTCTCCAAATTGTATAGTTATTGGCAACTTTTTACAGTAACTGGACACACAGATTATATCAATTTACATGGTACAGGTAATTAATAAAATGACTCATTGCGTTCAAAAAACATTTGTTTTAAATATAATCAAGCACTAAACTTAATGCTACAATTAAACACCGAATTTTTAGAATTCAACGCAAAGCTGTACTTATTTTATACAATCTGGGTTATCGTGATGACTGCAAGGTGGCATTCTTAAACTTCAAAATTCTAACATTTCCATGTCTGTATATTCTTCATTGTCTGATGCTAAGACGTACTATGATAATAATAAATTGCACTCTCAGAATCATAACTATGAAACACGAACGAAAGACAACTTATGCTTGCCTTCTCTAAGACTCCAGATATCAAGGAATGGGATCAATTACTGTGGTTTAAGGTTTTTTAATAAACTTCCTAATCATTACAGGGATCTTGATATTAAAACATTTAAAGTAAAAGTTAAAGCAATTTTGCTTGAATATGCTTACTACGCTTTAAATGAATTTCTGGGTCATACATTCTGATAATATTTAATTTGATTGGATTTTATTTGTTTTTTAACTTGTACTTTGATATTAATTTCAGTTAGATTTTAATTTTAATTACAATTTTTATTTTTAGTTTTAATTGTGTTTTGTAATTTTGTGGTTTTAATTTGAACTATATTTGTGGATGTTAGTGTAATTATTAATTCGATTTAAATTTAAATGTTTATGCCCTTTTTATTGGATTTTATTTGTATTTTAACTTGTATTTTGATATTCATTTCAATTTGCATTTTAATTTTAATTACAATTTTATTTTAGTTTTTTTTAGTTGTGGGTTGTAATTTTATGGTTTTACCTTTAATTATATTTGTGGATGTGTAATTATTAATTAGATTTCAATTTTAATGTTTATGCCAATTTTAAATTTGTATTTCTTTGCTTCTGTGGACTTGTGTAAGCCAACTGGTAGTAGCACTAACAATGCATTATTATTATTATTATTAATATTAATTAACATTCTTGTTTTAAGCTAGAGTATCCAATTTTTTCCTACTACTTGTCTTCATCATATAAGTAGTATTGATATAATGATTCCTCAACATCTATTGCATCTTCTATCAAAATGTTCAAATCTCCAAATCGAGTCTTCTTTTCTTTAACTTTTTACATTTTGATTATCAATCGTCTTGTCTGATGACTGACGTTCTTATTTTGTTAGTTTCTCCTGCACGTTATGTTTTACATTTTTCTAAACTTCATTCATTTGTCTTATCCTCTAAATTATAATACACTGGAGGAAAAAATGAAACACTTGAAATTCATGAATTTTCGACCATTTTCAAACCGCCATAACTCGCCGTCTTTTCAATCGATGAATTAATGAATCTTTAAGGGCAAAAAACTTTGAAGTGTCTTCAAAGTCATACATGCGAACTTAAGCGTAACCCCTTTCACCACCCTCTAGCACCATTGTGAAAAAAAGTTTTTTCAGGAAACTATGTCCAACTTTGACGATGTCTATGGAGTTGAAAAAATTTTGTCGACTCGATCCACCAAAAGGGCATTGAAATGTTACCTATACAGGACTCAAATCTACGGCGATTTTTTACAAAGTTATGGGTGTTTAAAAAAAAGTGCATTTTGTGGTTTTTTTTTTTTCGTTTGGAGGGGCGTAGAGCCCTCTCTTTGAGTAGGGGATAAACCCTCTCAGGACACATTTTACATTTGATTTCTCAAAAGATCGTCAAAATCGGTTGGATAGAAGCCGAGTTATGGCCATTCGAAAATTACCTAAATTTTTACAAATTTCAAGTTTCATTTTTTTCCGTCCGTGTAATTTGTTTGTTTTTGTTGAACGAATGAAAAAAAATGAACGAATGGTGGTGAGTTCGGCCCACATTTTTTTCCGACCTTACCGAAATCGTTAAAGTGAGTCTTTTTTGACCTAAAATAAAGTTTTTTGTTAATGAAGTTCTAAGGTACAAAATGCGAAATTCGTGATTTCGCGCAAACAATGAATGTTCGTGCATATCTCAAAGAACATACAAAGAAAAGTTTATTCGTGAAAAAGATAACAATTTCGTCGAAAAACTTCAGACTTATGAGTCAAAAAAATCACAGAATTCGCTTTTTTCAAACACCCATAACTTTGTGCCAAAACGCCGTAGGAACTTCGTTATTTGAGTATTGCATAGGGAATTGATCACAACGCCTTTATGGTGGATCGAGTGGACAAAATTTTTCCATCACCTTAGACATCGTCAAAGTTGGACATGGTTTCCAGAAAAAAACTTTTTTTTTTCACAGGGGAGCTAGAGGGGGGCGGAAGGGGTTACGTTTAGTTTTGCATGCATGACTTTAAAGAAGACACTTCAAAGTTTTTTGCCCTCAAAGATTCATCAAAATCAATTGAAAATACACCGAGTTTAGTGCGGTTTGAAAATGGACGAAATTTCACGAATTTAAAGTGTTTTTTTCCTTCAGTATATATTCATAACATTTATCACTCGTGTCTCCTTTATATACTCCATTTACTCACAGATTAGACTTTTTTGACATCTTTAGTGACAAACGTTAGAGAATAAAAAGTACCAACACGGCCACGAGAATAATGTAATTTTGCAGCAAATTAGGTTGGTTCCGGTATACTTCCAATATATTTATATGCGACGTCGCCAGTCGACACGTTATTGACGGTTTGTTATTGTTATTGTTCTTGATTTCCGCCATGGAGAACGTTCTAAATGATGCGAACCAACTACACACGTATGTTCTACTTTTCGTGGCGAGAGTTGTACGCTAACCTAGTGGGATTTCTGACACTCAAGATGTCAAAAAAGTCTAATCTATCAGTAGATGGAGTATAGCATTTGTGACTTGTAGGTCACGAGCTTCCAGACTCACTTATGTGATAAAGGTATACACTAAATACGGAAGGATTTTTCGCAGCTTCCGGCGTTGCAAATAAAGCACATAGTCTATGGTTTGCTTCTATTAACCAATATTTGCTTTTGTATTTCAGTATCTTTAGCTTCTTCTTTTTTCTCGTTCCTTTTCTGCATTTATTTTTGCTGTTGTCTAAATTTTGAGCAATTTGTGGTTTTGCAGTAGTAAATTTCTGAAATTTGCATGCATTTTGCAACAAAAAATTATTTTATTGCACATTAGCAAAGGTTATATGTAAATTTCCAGCATTTTACAAATTCTATTTTGTAGCTTACACTTTTGTCTTTTAAATGACACTAAAATGAACTAAATTGGTTTATAAATACCAAAGTTATAGTTATTAAAAACTAAAAGGCCACCTTGTCCGTTGGCGCCGTGTTGTTAAATTGCGTCAAATTTTAAAATGATCCCCTGACTTCAGTTCTGATTCAAAAATTCTGAAAAAATGTAATGGTTTTTCATAATATACTTGCTGATAACAAAAAATGACAAAAATCTGTGACATGAGGGCAACGGCCATTGGGTGATTTCACGTCAAATGAGCTAATTCCAATTTATCTGAGCCAGAAGTATAAAATAATTCAAATTTAAATACACACGGGAAGAGTCCTTATCAGATAGTAATAATGAAATATGTAGCAAACTGAAACTAAAGACACTACCTCTGTAAGTAGAATGTATTGCGTACAATAATTCCAATTTTACTAATTACAAGATGTGCCTGAAACGTAAAAACAAACAGAAAGATTACCATTCGCCATAATTTCAAAAAATTATTACGCGAAGGTACGCGAAGAAGCCAAAGATGCTAAAATTCCGAAGCAAATGTTGGTTAAAAGAAGTTCATTGCGAATTTATTAAAAGACCTTGAATTATTTCGAGCTCCTTGAACACTATTACATCTGTTACATTGTAATACAATGTTGCGAGACCTTGGCACGGCTCTTAATTGTTCTGGGACACTGCCCAGCCACGTGGATTTTTTGGAACAGTGCCTAAATGTCTCGTGAATATAACAGAGGAACGCTTACCCCAGTGTTATAGTGGCTGCCGAAAACATCACCTCTTCACTCGGTCTTGGAACCCTCCGGCGGATACCGTTATCCGCCGGTTGACTCGTGTTCAGTGCTTCACCTTGTCGTGGTACTGGAGCTCAGCTAGGAAGCGCAATGTCTAAAACCGTGCTAATCGACAAGTTGCGGTTGTTAATCGGTGCACCCTTGCCCCAACCGTCTATTCACTCAGTGGTCCAGAAAATCCGACATGCGCTCCTTATTTGCAAACGAGGTCACGGGGGCCACCTCACACGTGCTAGTCATTAATATCTGGTTTGTTCACAGAGTCGTACCATATCCCATTTTGCTACCCCGCTGAGCTACGTCAGTAACACACAGAAACAGTTAATTATCTTTCGGCTCAGAGATATTGGCAATCTTTGCGAATGTTTCTGGTGTAATGGAGTTTAAGGAGCTCGAACTAATTCAATGTCTTTTAATAAATCCGCACGCACTTGAACTTCTTTTAACCAACATTTGCTTCTGAAATTTAGCAGTTTTTTGCGTACCTTCTTTTGTCCTCGTTCCTCTTCTGCATTTATTATTGCTGTGGCTTTCATTTTGAGCACTTATTGTTGTTTTTTAACGTTTGGTGAATGGTAATCTTTCTGTTTGTCTTTATTTTGCTCATTAGTCAAATTGGAATTATCGTGTATTCTACATACAGAGATAGTGTCTGTAGTTATCTGTTTGCTACAAATTTCATTATTACTATCAGATAAGGACTCTTCTAGTATATGTTTATCTGTATTTAAATTTGAATGATTTTATACTTCTGGCTCAGATAAATTAGATTTATCTTTCGGCTCAGAGATATCGTCGATATTTGCAAGTTTCTGGTGTAATGGAGTTCAAGGAGCTGGAACCAATTCAATGTCTTTTAATAAATTCGCACAGACTTGAACTTCGAAATGTGCACCTCGGCAAGTTATCTTTAACATTTATATAAAAATATTTCTTATATATTTCATATTTAAATACCAAAAAATATTTATGCCAAAGTTTAAAGCTTAATTTGTAAGTGTTTTTTTGGGATATTGCTCATTTTGTACGGAGAAAGTAAAAAGGTGCGGAACGAAGTATTGCAATGCCTTATAGTTCCGCTATATTCTATTCCGGTAAAAATTTGCGCTTGTAGCTCTTTCGTTTATGCACTTGCTCAGGGCAATCTCCTTTTATACTCCAGCAGTAGTCCGCCGTTATATTCCTGTCCCATCGCCCTTGATAGAACTCTTCCATGATCATCAGGTCCTGGTGGAAGCGTTCACCTTGTTCGTCACTTACAGCCCCAAACTTTTCTTCTGGGAATTTATCAAGGTTACTGTTCAAAAAATGGACCTTGATACTCGTGTTGCACCCCAGTTAGCGGAAAGACAACAACACCGAGTAAACAAAAGCAAGTTTACACACAAGTCACACGTCTGATGATTGTTTTCCTTTCAGCGCGTTTGAGAAGAAATGTGTGTTTTCGGGTCGAAGAAGGTGACCAATTTCGAGATATTTACTCGGTAAATAATGATGTGCCCGTACACGTTAGCTCAACACCTATTTAAAATATCAACAAAAGGAAATCACCAGATTATTCATAAGATTTCTTGCTACAAAAGTATGCTGAACTAAATTTAAATAAAACAAATAAATGAGGTGAAAATCTTAGATGTCGAAATTGGCCGAACGCGCGCGATTGGACAGCTATTCCTCGGCACCTGAGTAAAATATAAATAAACGGAAAACGGGAGGTTGTTCGTGAGGTCTCTTACTACAAAAGTATAATGAACTAAATTTTAAGTAAACAGAAAAATGAGGCAAAAATTTTGGATGTTCAAATTGGCCGAACTCGCGTGATTGGGCAGATATTCCTCAGCACCTGTGCAAAAGATTAAAAAACGAAAAACGGGACGTTATTTGTGAAACATTTGACTACAAAAGTAGGCCCATCGCTCGAAGGTTTTTTTTTATTGGCGAGCAATTAAATAAATTCAACTCCAAACCACAGAAATAATTACAAATCAAAATGTCAAATTGCATGATAACTGTAGCTTGTAGAAGAAAACTGATTTCAGATTTGAAATCAGCATTGTCACAATACTCAAAATCAGTTGAAACACCTCATGCAACAGAAAATACATATATTTTTGTTGCCCTGTGTTATTTATGTATACAGGGTGTCCGGATTTCCTAGGGACAATATGGGCAACTTCTGCATTTGAAGAGATAGAGAGATGGTCAAATTAGCAAACAGGTGCAGGTTCAAGAGCTCATTAAGAATCTACCCCCAAATCCCACTTGCCATGGCCCACTTGTTCGAAATTAAAATAAAAGCAAAATCTCTTCATTTCTTTCATTTGCCCTAACTTCTCTGCTACCCAAGATACCGAGATGCGGCTTGTACCAACTTGCATGACAATTTAAACACTTTCATTGGCACTTAATAAAACCAATGTTATCTGTGCAATTTTTTTGTAATCTAACAGAAGTTGCTCATGATATCCCTACGAAATTCGGGCACCCTGTATACAGGTTGTCTCGTTTCGAGTGTGCCAAACGAAAACAGGAGATAGATCGTTATTATGAACAGAAAAGTTGAAATAAACATATGTCCGATTTATAACCATTATCGAGATTAATAATCTTAAAAAAAAATTCGATCGTAAACAAATTTTCAGTATACATTTATTAGATTGCCATGAATTTAAACAAAAATGTTTGAGTAATTTTTATCTGACAGTTGTTTCTGCAAACTTATTTGTTTGGCCAGTTTGTTAATTATGTCTCGTTATTCTGAATATGCCGATGTAGTGTATGTTTATGTGACGGAAATTGTAAAGCTGCCTATTGTGAATATCAACAATTTCCAAATCGGCAGGCATCTTCTAGAGCGGTATTTAGCAGAACATTTCAGCACCATAAAGTCATGGCAATCTAATATATTTATACTGAAAATTTGTAAAAAAAAAATGTAAGATTATTTATCTCGATAACGGAAAGAAATCAGACATATTTAAACTTTTTTGTTCAGAATAACATGATCTACTTTTTGTTTTCGTTTGGCACACTCGAAACTAGACACCCTGTATACATACATACACAAAAATTATACTAGTTTAAATTACAGTTACTTTTTGTTTACATCGAAAATGTCTTCTTCGTCAGAAAATGTGAATTGCTATATTATAGCAACGGATATGAATATCCAATGAACAGTCAGCCAGGGTTGACTGTAAGATTTTTGTTGATAATTTTAGTGAATCTCAGCTTACTTTTATCGTTCCTGATTCTTAAAATATATCGATGATTTAGTTACTAAAATCGGTGTTGCTTGAGTGACTCTGCATATTAGTACCATCATTACTTGTCCAAGCAGATATTATTCGTGTTCGTTTGCAATTTGTTCTTCTTATGGGTGCTTTACTTGAATCTACATACTTGTTTATTACGTTTGAAAAAAAGACATCTCATCAGCATATGTTAATTGAAACGTCTTCGAATTTTCGACTGCATCAGTTTTAGATTTGAGTGTCACTCACCTTTCCATTCTCTCCTAGATGAGTACTCATTGGTCTTGCCATTGGCCATTAAAGTGTTGATTATTTTTTTATTAGTACTAGTACTATAGAGCTATTCAGCAGAGATGGCGGTCGAGGTGTCTTGTCCGTCCGAATCAAGTAGTGTCCGTTGCAATTTTCCACCATAGGCGTGCGCAAAAACGCCAAATATAAAAGTAAAACCGGAAATATCACAAATTAAAAAAAAATTATAAGTTCATACCACATAAAATTACTTGATTTATAGCGGATATAATTGGCAACACGTTTTATAAAGGGATTAATATTCTTCGGCCAATTTGAACAGGAATAAATAACCGGATTAGTTGACCTAATTGTTCTTTAATAATGATATAATACTATGACCGAGAAGTAACGAAAATCTTAACAAACAACCCCTGGGGCTTGTTAATGTATTTAGTACATTAGGCCGAAAGGGACGCAAATTAATCTTCGAAATGGATTATAAATTCAGAAAACCCGAGTAAATCGGGGAATTCCCTTATTAAAAATTTACCTGTTTCCCTTGTATACATACATGTTCACTTAATAATGTAATTTACATTCGTTTTGATAACTGCAATCAATACAACACTGAAACATTAGTACTCCGAGAAGTCTAATGCCGAAGTGTTTAAACTGTAAATGTGACAGTTTAGTTTTAAACTTATTAGAATATTTTGAAAAGGAAAAAGAATATGGAGGGCCAATTACAAATATTAATCGCGTTCGAGAGAGAGTAGCCGAAGCTTTAAAAATAAGTTTACGATCGGTGGAGAGAACAGTTCAGCGCGGAAAATATGAAAATGGAAAAAGGAACTGCAAAATTTCCCGAAGAAGAAAAAAATCAAAAACCGAAGATCTACCTGCAAATACTCGAAGTGAAATCGCAGTGTTATTTAAAACATGTACATGATAAAGGAACATGTTAGTGTGTCTTTAATTAATCAACAATTGACAGAAGGAGGGAATGTGCAAATTAGCAATTCCAGTATATTGCGAGTTATGCATTCAATGGGGTGGTCTTTTAAAACTCATAACAGACGTGCTCTCTGCGAAAAACAGTCAGTTGTAAATGCCAGAATCAATTTTCTGCGAGAATACCACAGAAATTTAAATTCTGAGAATGCATTAAAATGTATTTTTGTGGACGAAACGTGGATTTTTCAATACGGAGGACCAAAGAAAATTTGGCAGGTTGAATTTGAAGAATTTGACGATAATGAATGATTAATTAATTTTTATGTATTGTTATTTTATACTATTCATTTAAGTAAAATGAATATCACAAATTTGTTATGTTTTCATATTAGTTATTTCATATTTTATTTATATTATTGTATTAGAATAAGTATTTTTTAATTTTGTATTAATATCCATTTCCACATTTGCTAAAACGTATGAAATAAATTCATTAAAAACATTAATTAAACATTGACTAAATCGCGCGCGCCTATGAAATAACCGGTAAGTAAGAGACGCCGTAAACTATTTCTTTCTCCTTCTACCGCTCGGTCTAAGACCGAGCTACGCAGGCCGCGTGTGTGTTTTCTAGATACGTCCGACGAAATCGTACGTCTTGGGAATATCCGCTCGGTTATCAAGTAGTAGAAAAGGATACCAATATTATTTGAATGTTCCGAACTTAGTTCGTAAACCGCCTTTACTCATGAATAGGTCTATAGTACTAGTTGCCATTTTAATCGTTGTTGAAATGCCAAATAATCTTGAGTCGCTAAAAGTCTTTCCTTAACCACTGAATTAATTTATATCTGGGGATGATTCTGTATGGCTTCACAGTTTCTAAATTTGACATATTTGCCATAGAGTTGCAATTCATAACAGAAATACACGACTTATTACGATTTCTCCCACTACCTGTTTCTTAAAAGGTTAGCGAGACACGTGCTCCGACATTTCTTTAAACCAATGGTGATTATTACTTATCCCAATATATTCGTGAATAGTGTCGCTGGGAAAGGAGGGTCGCTTGTCGATGAAGCAAAAAGTGCAGGCCCTGATATTAAGGTACGACAGATTTAACAAGGAAATGACTCCTAGTAATCGCTGTGTAGTTTGCACGATCACCACCTGTACGACACAGTAGCCTTGAATTTAAGCACGATCTTGTATGAGATACAACACAGTACTTAATTCTTCATTTGTTAATGTACTTTCTTTAAATAACACATGATTGATTTCCCACGTGACTGCTTGTTATATTACCCGAAAATGTGGAGCTTATGTCGGATTGAAATACCTCTGCAACTTGTTTTTGTACACCTCATTTATCAATTTTCAAAAATATAGCAATGATCTTTATTTTAATTAACTATATTACCAGTGCCCAGTTTGAATTCAGTGCAGACTAAACTGATTTATTACTTATTCGGCTGCCAGCTGAATTCCCAAGGTCGTTGATCCAAGTCCACGCAATATCACACAATTATGGTGCCAAAATAATCAAACTCGATTATTAGCTATAATGCATCTAGGGGAATATTTATTCAGAGATTATGTTTACAAACCTTCCCCTAAGTGTGCAGCCCGACAATATTTGACGGAGGGCGGTTACGTAAAGCAACACACTTGAGGGTGTTTTTGGCAAAATCATATGGATTTACTATTGCACGAAGTGCATTCTGTAAGATAATATCTATTTCAGAATTATTATAAGGATTTATAAAATTAAAAAAAAACACAAATCATTAGCACACTGAAAACAGCAGCCATAAAAATGCTATAATATTTCTGAAAGTTGTTTTGCTTTGTTCCAAATCGTCTCTTTGTTGTCACATTTTCTTATATTCGCTGGAATAGTCTTAAAAAAATGTTGCTATTTCATGTATCGACAAAATATATTCCAAATTCACGGGGGGCATTGTTCTCAATTATTTTATCGACAAACTGACTGTTTTCTGTACAACATTTTTTAAATTATTTAAAGCTGGTAAACTGCCGTCGTCCCGTTGCAGTGAGCTCTTGTCGGGATGTAAATGATATAAACAAGCCCTAATTGTTTATTACGATCAAAACGTAATTTTCCGTGTTTTGTGTTTGCGTTTGCAATTTTAATTGAGACAACCAAACGAATTGACAAAAAGCTATCCAATATATACTAGTGCATGTGTCCGATGTACCAAACTAATTTCAAGTGTATCAAATATAAATTTGCGCTCGGCAAAAACAGCCAATTTCGATAGATTAACAAAGCACTCAGCCGCAGTTGTCGGATATATGCACAACATGTCGCATGTTGCATATTTACAATATGGGCTTATATGTTTTATTTAGACCATACTTATTAAAAGCTCGTGATGCTTTACAAAGGCTGTTAAATGAACATTAATAATGAAAACTCAAATTGGAGAGATGTTGATTTATTGCATGTTAATTTTAGAAAATACCACAAATAATAAGTTAATTAAGGGAATGAACGAACGCAACATTAACGGAATAATTAATAAACACGAGGTGTGCGCGATCGAAAAAAACAATAAGGAAATACAAACAAAACGGCCAGAACAGAACGCTATATCATTTATATTAGTCGGTCATAAATCACACGAGATTACTTTTTATAGTTGTAATTCATCAAGCGACTCTTACGCCATGAAATTACACGCGAAACTGTTGTAAATATTTCTGTTTTACAAGCGTGAAGCAAATCGGAAATGTGGTGGAAATGTAGATTAGACGGTGACTGAATATAATATGCACTACATTTCCCAATAAAACTTGGACGCACTCACAGACACATAATTTACCCGCAACGAAGTTTTTTTTAATGGAAACTTCAGTGATTTTAAATTAAATATTATATGAAATTTATATGTGATGTATAGACGTAATAATGGAATTACAAAGTAAAAATTATCAGGAGATATTTAGTAAGAGAGTTTAGCGTGGAAGGATGTAAACCATAGAAAGCTATATTCTGTCCACAATATTAAATTTGTTATTTTTGCAGTTAATATAGGAGTTTTCCAATTAAGTTTGCACTATTGCTGAGATGTCAACTAATTTGGCAATCTAGCAATCGTGTAAAAGTTATTCAAAAAAATATCCGACTGTGTACAGTCGTCTCACAGCTCTGCAGCATCTCGAGCTCCATCTGGGTGTATTTGGGCACTTCCTTATTTTTAGATAATATTCACCATTTCTGTATAAAATTCTCTGGGCGGTCTTGAGATCTCAAAACGGCAACCGAACTTTCGACTAGGGACTTCTAGAGTTCTGACTTGAGCGGATTGCACCGGTCTATTAATGCTGATTTGTGCCAAAACATGAGGTCTTCTGGTTTTCGGTAAATTATTGCAAGGTTTACTCTTGTATTGTCCTATAAATCGTTGCGAACCTTTTGATCTTTGAACAATTTCATGTCCAACAACGCGATAGACATTTTTGCGAATATCAAGTTTGTACGATATTTTCAACTTAGTTATTGAATAAATTTGACATCTATCAATAAAAACAATACATGATTTGTTTACTGCTTTCATAGTAACTAAATCAAATTCGAGTAGAAGCTTCAAGGAAACTTTTTCTCAAAACTTATGTCGAATACCTTACATGTTTCTGTATTGTATGTGTGGTAGATGTCAATTGCATTAGATATTTGTAATTATACTGTGCATTCTTAAATGAATAATGTACGCGATATATAGGTATCAAATCTTAGCTCCAATAATCAATATCTTCTATACTGCTGTTATTCTTAGCACTATTGTAACGACTTAGCCCATTAAGGGCCGTTTGTACAGTAGAAGTTTAAACCAAGTTTAGCCTTAAACTTAGTTTTACTTTCGGTGTTGATCAATCACAGTTTATACGTAATCTAAGCGCATAAAACACCACTTTATAGCCTTCAGATCATTTATACTGAGTTTAAGGTAAGCACTGTTTAAGCTGCTATTGAACAACTGGCCCTAAGTCCCAAATTATTATTATTTTCTAAATTTCAAGTTTCACTCATATAAGTTGGTTAATATTTATTTGTATATTTTTTAATGTTTTCAATTTTTGAGTTATGACCTGTTCTATAAATATGACTGTCACTTTAGGGTATCAAAATGTTCATCTAAAAAAATATATCAAAATCAAACAATTACAACTAAAATAATTTATTGAAACACAATATTTACATACATTTATTTTGTATGATATGGAATAAAACAGATATGGCACAGAGTACATCATATTTTAAACAAACTGTTATTGGTTTCGATTTACAATTATTACCTTGGCACCGTCTTTGTTTGTCACGTTTTGTTATAAAGTCTCCTTTGTTGTCGTATCTCACATCGATGAAGACTTTAAATGCTGATGTTTGCGGTCTTCCAAGAGAAGGCTTCTGGCTCAATTTCGTATATGTCGCTGCTATAGATCGGTGAAATTCTAAAAGGCTGATATCTGATGTATTTAAGAGTTTATAAATAAGACATGAATTTACCACTGCCTTATCAATCACTCGTAGTAACAAGAGGCTAGAACCATTTCTTTGCTCTAATATGAGTCGCATAATTTTCAACCAACCGATAATGTTGATCCACCCATGTACGTATTATAATTTCTTAGCAAACGAGGTTGTGGTATGGGTCGTTTTTCTCTGGTCTTTCTATCCCATCTACTGGCTTGAACAGCGGCTCTCAAAATTAGAGGCTATAGTAACGCACTTGTTATCATTCCATTTAACGACAAGTATTTCTCCATTTGAATTTATTAATTTTATTTTATTTTATTTTATTTATTTATTTCCTAACAGAAATAAACATCCAGTTACAGGGAAAAATCAAATTAAAACTAATTTAACAATAAAAAGAAAAATTATGAAATTATATCGAAGTAAGATACATAATAACTAAACACTAAAATAAAAATAAACTTTATACAATACCCGAAATTAAATTAATCAAGATTAAATTAAGAAATACTAATTTTCAAGACTTTTAGAAAAAGAAATAATATTCTGGCCAAATATATCAACAAAACACTGAATCTCATAAAAACTGTCTATCATTTTATGAAGTGGCGAATTTTTAAAGTGCACCGTGTTACATTTATCACTATAAAATATAAGAGAATTGCGTAGATTAACTCTAGGGATATGGAAATGAAGCTGATCCATTACATATGGATTATCTAACAAATAATGCACATGCTTATATAAGGTCTTTATCAAAATAAATTTGTGCCTTTGTCGAATTGATGACATATTGAATTCCTGGAGGAGCATATCATAGCTTATTTCAGTAAATGGATAAATATGATATTTGAAGTAATATAAATATTTCAAAAAAAAATTCTGTACCTTCTCCAGAATATGCATGTAAGTAATATAGTTCGGGGTCCAAATCACTGCACAATAGTTCAACTTACTTAAAATAAATGCATTATATAGAGTTATAACACTGTTTATAGTCTTGAAATGTTTAGTATTTCTTATAATAAATCCTAGGAGTCGTAGGTAACACCCAAATCAGTCACTTGAGTTTTTCTATTGATGCGGGCATTGTTAACACAGTAATCATAAACAATTGGAGAGGTTTTACGATGGTAAGAAACTATATAACATTTAGCGACATTGATGTCGAGGCCATTTTTGTGACACCAGGTAACTAATTTATCAATGTTGTTTTGCAATTCCAGGCAATCATATTCTGAATAAATAGTTTTACGCCACTTGATATCATCCGCATACATGAGATAATCACATTTTAATTCGGTTGTCACAGAATTAATAAATAATAAAAACAAGAGTGGCCCCAAGTTAGAACCCTGAGGAACCCCACTTGTAGCTATATATGGTAATGACCTTCTACCACCAATTTCGACAGATTGATGACGTTCAAATAAATATGACATTTTTTAAATTAAATTAAATTTATTCAGCTAGGATGTACATGTTTCATGTAGATAGGGTACATATACACTTAAATATATATATACATATACACGAAAATAAAAGGTAAATCCTAGATTATTTCCCTCCGTCTCTACCTCGAGAATCCTTGGCACCTGGTCCATCTCGGGCTAATGGTATTGAGGGATCCATTGTTGATCCTCCGGTTCGTAGCATTCTACTATTTTATTGTGTAGTATTAAATTTTTAATTTTTAATTTGTATGCAGGATATTTAAGAGTTCGGATTTCTACTCTCAGGTTATTAAATTGTTTTGTAGTCTCTGTTGTTAATAGTTGTGTAAATTTTTCAGTCCTTATATCTGATTTTCTTCTTGTTTTGTAATGATGTATTTCTTTATTTATAGTTAGCGTGATATTCGTCTTTATAAGTTTATGTTTAATTTTATATATTAAGAGTAGGTTGTTTAATGTTATAAGATGTTTTATATTTAATTCTTGTAGCTGGTTATACAGTTCTGTGGTACTGGTTCTTTTATCTAATTTGTACATTTTTTTTAGTACTTTATTTTGTTGGGTCTGTATTTTTTTAATATTTTTTGTAGTTGTGTTTCCCCAGGTGTTACAAAGATAGTTATTCTTTGACGTGAAGAGCGCATGGTATACTGATTTTTTCGCTGTTGAGGGTATATAGTTTTTTATTTTATCAATTGCTGCTATTGTTTTTGAGTTTTGTTTTAGTAATTTGTTAATGTGCGCATCCCATTTCAGATTATCTTGGATTTTTAATCCCAAGTAGTCGACCTCTTTGATTTGACTTATGTCTTTATCTTTTATTTTAATTTTAAGTTCTTCTGCTGGGTTTTTTTCATTAAATATCATAAATGTTGTTTTCTCTTCATTGATTGTTAGTAAGTTGTTAAAGTACCACTTATTTAATTGTTTTAGATCGTTATTTATTTTTTCTTGGATGTCTGTGTACGTTCTTCCGTTATATATGATGCAGGTATCATCCGCATATATATATGGTCTGCCTTCTAGTTCTAATTCTAGTATATCATTGGTATAAATTATATATAGTATTGGTGGTAAGATACCTCCTTGCGGTATTCCATTATCTGAGAACATCGGTGTGCTTTCTTCGTTTTTGTTTTTGGTTATTTGTGGTCTGTTAGTTAAATATGTATTTATTAGATTTATGTCTTTTTGATTCCTAATTCCTATTGCCTTTAATTTTTCTATTAGTTTACTTTTTGATATGGTATCGAAGGCTTTCTTCATATCGATGTATATTGCAGCAACCTTTTATTTCTCGTCTAGCTTTGTTTTTATTTGGTTTATTAGATCATATGCTGCCGATGTTGTTCCCGAGTGTCTTTGAAATGCGTATTGCTGCTGGTTGATAATATTATGTTTATTGAGGTGATCAGTTATTTGGATTTGTAATATTTTTTCCAATATTTTATTTAAGTTTGATAAGAGTGAAATAGGTCTATAGTTTTCTGGATTTGTTTTATCTCCTTTTTTGTGGATTGGGATTATTATTGTTTTTTTCAGGTATTTGGGGTATACTCCTTCATTTATAACTGAATTTATTAATTTTACTAATATAGTCGTAAGAATTAATACTCTAACAATGTTATCACTAATCTCATAATGATTGAGACTTTCAACAATAATGTTATGCGGCATACGGTCAAATGCCTTCGAAATGTCCGTGTAAACAACATCAACTTGATTTTTATTATTTAACTCATGAGCAATTCTATGTGTAAAGTTAATTAAATTAGTTAATGTACTTCTTTTTTTAACAAATCCATGTTGATGTAAGGATATTTTTGATGATACATTATTGTAAATTTGCTCTGTCAATAAACACTCGAAGACCTTTGACAAGTTACTTAAAAGTGAAATAGGTCTATAGTTCTTAATATTACGTTTATCACCAGATTTATGCACAGGTATCACTCTCACTAACTTCGAGCAATCGGGAAACTTTCCGGAACGTAAAATGATGTTAAATATCCTCGTGAGTGGTATAGCCAAGATTTCTACATAATCCTTAAGAACGAATGCCAGAATTTGGTCTAAGCCCATCGTCAATTTTGGTTTGATTGATTTTAGTTGTTTTACTACCATTGCTTCCGACGCTACAAAGTCACCCATATACGACTGTCTATCTGTGGCTGTGAAAGTGCTCTGAAGACAATTATAATTTTTGGCAAAATATCCAGCAAACGCATTAGGTATATCATTAGGAATTGAGTAGGTCACATCATCATGAATAACTTCACCGGGGATTTTAGTAGAATTGCGTTTCTTGTTAAAAAATGTCCAAAATTTGGTTGGATCTCTTGATATTGACTCTTCAGAATGAAATATAAAATCGGTGTATGCTGTACTGTTTTTTGCACATTTGTGAAAGCTGACTTATTAAACGTGTTGGAAATATTTTATATCGAAGTCTGTATTTCTCTTTAGTTTTTAGTAAATTAATGATTTTTCCGTTAAACCATGGTGGGTATTTCCTTCCGCTTCTTATGTATTTAGGGACATCATGTATTAAACTGATATTCAAAGGATCCTCTAGATGGTTTTCCAAGACTTATAGAGTCTTTTATGGGATACTTAGATAATCTGTTCTCTCTCAACGTTCGTGTTGCGCGAAGTCCCGATTTCTGTAAATAAATTAGAAGGTCTCTACTAGTGAATAGATTATCGAAGTATATGCAATAACTAGCTGTACTACTCTTGACCCTAAAGTTAAATCTTCGCAATCATTTTTAGCGATAGACAGCCAGCATACAAGTCAAATTTATAGCAGTATCTACTCTTGCCACAGAGAGCTCATAATTTGTATCCGAAACGAATAGGCCACGTGTGAATTGTCCAAAGTACTTTATTATAATTTGATTAACTGACAATTATTATTAAAATATTCCATATTTTTTAAATCCCTGGTTAATTATTTTGAATAAAGGTCTAACTTTGAAACCTCTGTCCTCCTCGTCTATGTGTGCATTATCAGCAAAATGAATGTACTGTTTTATTTTTAAATACTCATTTCTTGACATACATTTTTTTTTACATTATCTACACCAAGATGTACTTGTTCACACCAGAAATGTTTTTCGGATGGCACTTGATGATATCCAGAAAATAGAAGAATACCGATAAATGCTCTGACCTTTTCAGGCGACAACTTGAAACTTGGGTTATTTTTAGTTCCTGCATATCGAAATGAATATCTGCGAGGCGAATTTTAAAATTTTTAGCATTCGTACTAGCTGACGAATCCATCGGTGGGAGTTTGGTATAAACGGGTGACACATTTTCACACGTGAACATATCTTCAGTAAGATAACGTCTTTTGTGGCCTACTTACATCAATATTTATATTTTGAATATTTGAATGTCCAGCCACACTTATATCGTTAGTTTTGCAGGGGTCAAACGGTTTAGAATTATCAAGTAAATTATATTGCACCACAAGTTCACATGGTACATCATTTACTTCCACTGTTCCTAAAATATTATCATCTGCCTCGTCTTCGTCAGTCAATGAATCAGCAGTGGCGGCTCGTCAGGGGAGGCAGGTGAGGCATTGCCTCACCGTTAGTTTTCTATATTTTAAAAATATAATTTTTTTCCGTGTTGGCTTTAATATTGATAATTAATAACTATACAGTAATTATAAATTGTTGTATTAACGTTCCCGATTTTTAATGATTTGAATTAGCGCGCCCACCCAGGCCGGACTTGAAGCAAATGTAAACCAGCGCGATATTTATGCAACTTAATATGCCTCCATACAGTTTACATATATCGAATTCGTTGTAATGTGCAGATTTATTTCGATATTGGAGGCGAGCCTCAGAGGCTTCTCATGGTATGGAAATCACCCGCGTGGTAGAGAGAGAACAGTCGCAGCGCTCGCCATTGTCAGCTGTGTTAAGGCCAGTGTTGCCAAGTCAGCGGAAAAACTAGATCTGCCGAATTTTGAATCCTAATTGCGGAATAATTATCGTTTTAGCAGCTGGCGGATTTTCTAACGCAATTATGTTAAATCATTGAGAAAACTTGCGTAATTTAATTTAAATTTAAACTTTATTTTCAAAACCACTGTTTTACAAGAGAAAAAGCAGAAACTTAAGAAAAATCATAACTCACGGAAAAGTGAACACATTTTCAAAAATTGAAGCTTGTTTCCAAGGTTGATGTTCTGTGAATATGCTAAAATATTTGAAGAACTCTTCTCAAATCAATACTTATTTTCTTTTTGATTTTTGCTTGAAGTGTTCAACAACTTAAAGCATTGATTTTTAAAAATTTATAACTTACGGAAAAAGTGACATATTTAAAAAATTAAAGTTAGTTTTAAACAATTTAGAAAAGTAACGCCGTCAAATTTAACTGTGGGGAGAAGATATCAGGTGTGATCACGGCTTGGGCTAGTAAAATGAAATGGTTTTTTTTATCCAGTTCCAATATTTCGCCATTTATTTTTATGGCTTCATCAGGGATGACTAAAAATGAATACAATTGTGTAAAAATGTTCTTGATTTTTACATAACCTCATCAAGCACAGTTTTACACAATTGTATTAATTTTTAGTCATCCCTGATTAAGCCATAAAAACAAATGGCGAAATATAGGAACTAGATAAAAAACCATTTCATTTTACCAGCCCAAGCAGTGACCACACCCGATATCTTTTCCCTACAGTTAGTTTTAAAGGTAGATGTTTTGTGAATATATTTAAAAAAATTGATTTTTTTGTTCAAGTGTTGAATAACTTTAAATATTAATTTTCAAAAATTCATATGTTTTGTTTAAGGGTACTAACTTAAATGTTTTTCCCAAAAATTTAAAAAGCCTTTAAGTACAAATTATGATTTTTTTGATAGTTTTATATAAAAATTAATTATGTTATCACATCTTTGAAGTTGGGATGTCACACGGGGTAGAAGTTCCTTGGTCCGCAAAAATAGTGTGAAATCAAAAAACGACATAACGTGTTAAAGTTTATTATATTTGCTAGTGTTATGTAGCATGGCATTTTAAAATTCGGAAAAACAACAAAATAACGCTTGTTTAGAAAATACATTTTTTTTACCTTTTTGCGGCTCGTTTTTTTGCAATATAAAATCAATAAATATATTTTTTTTAATGCATGATACATAACCTTGCGGGTATATCCTTAGAGTATTTGGGAAAAATTTCAGGTCGATTGCTGCATCCATCTGCGCGCAGTTACTTCCACCAATTAAAAAAATACTGTTCTGAGAAATACGCGTTTGAAAACCCCGCCACGCGGTGCTGCCTTGTACGTGGCGCGCTTAGGCTGCCCTTTACAAGCATTTCCATTTGAAATACCAACTTGCCGTTTGGAGACAATATTCTATCCACCTGCAGCTTCCAGAAAGTGCAAAATAAAAAAAAAGATTTTTTTGAATCTAAAAAAGTAGACGGTTCCCTTAAGTGTTCGACAACTTAAAATATTAATCCACAAAAATTCATAACTCACGCAAAAATAAACAAAACTTAAAGTTAATTTTAAAGGTAAACGTATTATGATTGCATTAGAGTTTTTGATAAATTCAATCATATCAGTTGCTTTTTCTATTTTTTCTTTGTTCAAATATTCGACAATCTTAAAAAAAAACATTTTTGAAAATTCACGCAAAATAGACACATTTTCAAAAATCGAAGATAATTCTAAAGGCAGAATTTTTAATAAATTCTATCCTACCAGATTTTTTTTCATTCGACAACTTAAAACGATAATTTTCAAAAATTCATAACGCCCAAAATTGAACACATTTTCAAAAATTAAAGTTTTGAAGGTAGTCAGTCGTTCGGTCGATTTATTAAAATATTTGTGGAACTCACTTTGGCTTCGATTTTTGTTTTGTTTACGTGTTCAACAAGTTAAAACATTCTAAATTTATAACTTGAGGAAAAAGTGACATTGTCAAAACTTAAAGTTAGTTTTAAAGGGATATGTTTTGTGAATATATTTAAAAAAATAGATTTTTTTTGTTCAAGTCTTCATCAACTTAAAATATTAATTTTCAAAAATTCACGTAAAATTGACTAGGTTTAAAAAATCAAAGCTATTTTTTAAGGTTAATAAATGCATTATGATTGCATATGAGTTTTTAAAGAATTCAATCATATCGATATTTTTTTTCTATTTTTTCTTTGGTCAAACATTCGACCAGTTAAAAAAAATATTTTTAAAAATTTTTAACACACGTAGAAATTGGCACATTTTCAAAAATCAAGGTTCAAATTAAAGGTAAATATAGTCAAAATTTTGAGCAATTCCATCGAATAAGAATTAATTTTCTTTAGATTTTGTTTGTTCACTTGTTCGAAAACTCAAAACATGAATTTAAAAAAAGTCATAACTCAAAGAAATTGGCAGACTTTCAAAAATTTAAGTTGCTTTTAAAGGTAGTAAAGATTTTAAAAATACAGTGAAATTCTATTATATCACTATTTTTTTTTTTAGATTTGTTTTCGTCTTCAACCACAGAAAATATTAATTTTCAAAAATTCAAGTAAAAATTGACTCAGTTTCAAAAATCAAGATTAATTTTAAAGTTAAATGTATTATGATTGCATAAAAGTTTTTAAGGATCAATCATATCGATATGATTTTTTTTCTAGTTTTTCCTTATTCAAATATTCGACCACTTAAAAAATTCATTTTTAAAAATTCATCATATAAGTATATTTTTTTTAGATCTGTTTAATTGTTCGACAACTTAAAACATTAATATTCAAAAATTCATAACTCCTGGAGAAATTGGCAAATTTTCAAAAATTTGAGTTAGTTTTAAAGGTAGGTGTTTCGTAAAGATTTTCGTACGTAAAACGTTAAATTCAACTGTTAAAAGATAGATTTATTTCGTACTTTATATTTTCATATTTTCTGTCGGAATTCTAGTGGAATTAGGTTGGCGGAAATATGTGATTAGATGGCAACGCTGGTTAAGGTAGCTACAATAACCCAGGAACGGTAACGAGAACAGGAACGGGAACGAAAATGAACCTGGTTTGTCGTTTCCGTTACCGGAAATTAGTTATGAGTTGTAAACAAAATATACTTAATGTTTTAAGTACGGGTAGGAAAATTGAAATCTAAACGTATAATAACAACGTGAAGGACAATGGGGAGGTTTTAAAAAGATGGGGAGATAATATTAAATCTATGCCTCACCAAACCAAAAGTTGACGAGCCGCCACTGTGAATCAGGATCTGGCGGAAGACCCACTATATCGCCGTCTTCGGCTCTCATAAAGTTGGGATCATTTATAATATCCTCCATCTCTTGTAATGGCAATGATTTTCGATACATCTGCTTGACAAAAAAAGTGAGCAAATTAAAAAATGATAAAAAACGGTTATGTGCACAAGAAATATGCGTATAAAGCGTATAAACTGATCTAAACGCGACTGGACAGACGAACTCATCCGTTTCAATATCGGTAAGTATCAGCGCCATATTTATAAGACAGCCTTATTTATAAGACAGTTATCTTAGCCCGCAATTACGCACGTACTGTAAATATTTATGATACAAGCACTTTATTACATGTTAACACATACCTTTTCCAATAAGAAAAACATAATCACAGAAATCTCACGATTGTTTTGCAACGCATATTACATATCAAGTAAAAAAGTGGTACATTCAATATTTTTGTATTCATTTATTATTAAAAAATAATTGAAGAAAAAAATATTGAATAGTTTATTTCTGTAAGGGGTATCCCCAGATTACCGCAAGTAAATAGAAAACACCGTTTGTATTCTTTAGATTGTTATTTTTTTATTGCATCATAAAGTACATAGGATAGGGTTATTTATGAAATAACATATCGGGCAAATGGCCTCCACGGCTTTGCTGGTACATTCGTACTCTTTTGTCAAAATTTTCCATTACAATTCTGTATAAATGTGGCTGAATTTCGTTGATGCGTCATCTAATTTCCTCCTGTAATGCACGGGTGGTTGTGGTCTTGTTGGCACAGACCTTTGACTTCAAATAACCCGATAAAAATAAATCTACTGGTGTTAAATTACACGATCTAGGGGCCAATTCTGATCACCGAAACGAGTGAGTACGCAACCAAGAAATGTCTCATGCAGTAATTGAATTGTTTCACGGGCTGTATAGCATGTATCACCGTCTTGTTGAAACCACATATAGGCCATATGAATATCATCCAATTTTGGAAGAAACAACTGTGTTATCATGTCGCGATATCGAGCACCAGTAACAGTCACCGCTTGACCAATCTCATTTTCAAAAAGTATGGTTCAATGATGCCTTCACCTGAAAATCCGCACCAAACAGTGATACGTTGTGGATGTATTTGTTCTTCAACAATCACATGTGGGTTCTCCGATCCCCAAATATAGCAATTTTGGCGATTAACAAAGCCATCAAGGTGAAAATGTGCTTCATCGCTTAGGATGATTTTGCTCGAAAAATCAGCATCCACTTGTTGATGTTCAATAATCCATTCAACGAACTCTCTTCGCTGTGCATGGTCACAGAAATGTGATAATAATGCAAGAAAATTATGAATATTCTTGCAACCCCAGGTATGTGTGCAGTGAAATTTTTGCAACGTATTATAAACGTTTTAAGATAGTGTGACCATCCAGAGGACGATATATGCACTGGTGGAAAAAAAAATGAAACACCTGAATTTCGTGAAATTTCGACCATTTTCAAACCGCCATAACTCGGTGTACTTTCAATCGATTATGGTGTTGTGTTAATTGAACTTTGTAAGCATGGAGACACAAATCTTTTGTGAGTATGCGCTGTAGAGAGCTTCTTGAAATTTGTCATTCTTGTCCACGACGCCGAATTGATGTTCTGGGATTTCGCGCACTGCTTCGAATTTGACATTTGAACGGCTTATTTTTTTTTTAATTCGTGTTTAGTATCTCCTACTGATCCAGCCTCCCTAAATTTTTCAATTATTCTCTTCACAGTTGACGAAGCTAAAATTCTACTCCGAGCATATTTAGTATGAATTTTTTTAACTGTGGCCGCCAAACTTTCATTATTTTTGAGATGTTGGTTAATACTGAAAACATGCTGTTGTATCATGTAACGCTCCATTTTTATTAACCCTGAACTCTCAGCTGTCAAATTGTTTTTTTCAGGTTCACTGCACAAATTGCGGTAAATTCAAACCTTGCGAAATTTTGGGACACCCATTACAAACAATGTACTGCTAAAGTTGTATTGAATTTGGAAAACATTTAATGTCGAAAATAAAGATTTCTTGTATTGTCCTATAAATAGGACACAGGTACATAACGGGTAAATACGATCTTTTTGAAATATTTGAAAATAAATATTTCTTGTATTGTCCTATAAGTAGGACACTGGTACATAACGGGTAAATACGATATTTAAATTTAATGTCGTATTTACTTAATTTTTGAAAGAATAAAATATTATTATCCAAAATCAGGTGTAATAATCGAATTATGGTGGTCATTTGAGCCATGTAATGTGGCTTATTACCCCCTAGTGAGAGAATAAGTTTCTCTCACGGAATGCATAGATTCTTCATAGGATTTTTGAAATATTTCAAATTGACACCACGTACGTCAAAATTTCTCGTCAAAATTTTATAAACATTATATCAATATTTAATGCAATTACAGACAATAATATAAAATATAAAAATAAATATAAAATTTTATATTATACTCATGTGGAATTCCTCATTAGTCCCTTAAGAAAATTACCCGTTCGCTCTACGAGCTCACGGGTAAACTTTTTCTTGCGGGACTAATTATGTACATTCCACATTCGTATAATAAATAACTATTCTTATTAATTGTGAGATCCAAGCAAAATTATCTTGTGTCTATATTTCTATGGGTTCAACAGAATCGCATTAATACAAGCATTGTTAAATGAAAACGAAAAATGAATTTAAGTTATGAAACTCTGCCTACACACAACTTACAACATTCCTCTAAGATAATGCGTTAAAGATAAAATGTGCAATTAAATAATTACATAAATAGGCACTTAGAAATTGCGTGTGTTCCCATGTTGAGAAAGTGCATGCATATTTGCAGACTGTTACAAATAATTTACATTATTATTCCAATATTAATTAAATGCCAACTATTTGAACTGAGCCAAATATAATATGAAGGTGTCTAACATACATAAATAGTTTCAATCTAACTTGAGTTAGACTGCAGTTGGCAGTTTTGATTGGATGAAATACGGCAACTTGTCAATACATGTTATAAACTGCGCCAAATAAATTGTCAAGTAATAGCAGATAGATATCGAATGCATTTCATGTTACACCTAGTGAAACGTTACGATGTTAAATTACTTACAAGAAAATGATACATGCAGGTTCAACTAAACTTGCGCGCAGTTATAGATTTTGTAAACATTTTATACTGCTGATAGATACTAAAGAAACACTTTATAATACAAACAACTTATTATTCTTGCGGTCTTAATAGTTAAAATACTGCGGTAATTGATTCAGAGCGCCATCAGTCATCACAATGTTTAGTACTCAACATAATTATTTTAATAAAATTAAGGTTTTTCGATCCGTTCGAAAAATGAAGCATTTTTGCCACGCGGCTGATAATAAATATGTTACAATATTTTACACAGGACATAAAGGATGAATGTTGGTTTCCAAAGAATTATGTTTTTTATAAATATTTCTAATAATATGTTAAAAAAATGGGTATATTTAAGATTAAATAAAATTTAAATAAACGCGGAAAATCCAAAATGTTTTACTGTAGAGGCACAGATTATTTTTTAGTAATAATAGTTATTTGTTTAACAAGGCAATAAAGTGACAGATTTATGGACGCGGCTGGAGTTTCACCGCCGAACGAGCTTGTGTGTGTGTGTCGGGCTGTGCGCGCTGTATCTCAAAAACGAATGGAGCAATTGATATGAAACTTTGAACATGCGTCTTATTTGATAATCTCAAGAACTGAAGAGCTTTTGATAAAATTTCGTACACCGGAAGTGGGTGTTTACCTTAACTAGTTTTTGTTTTTTGACAATATTTTTTAAATATGAAAAATATCACAAAAACATTTAAACAAACATTGAAGACAACAAAGATCTTTTGCTTGAAAACATTTTTCATAAAATCATTTTTATTCGAGAAACAATATATTATTTTTTTTTTAATTTTTGGTTTTTAATTATAAAAAGATAATAGTTACAGTAAATTTATGAACATAATAATTATAGAGAATGCTAAAATGAACAACTTATAAAGAATAAGTTTTTTTCTAAATCCTTTTAGTTTTTGAGTAAACTGAGTTGAAGTATAATTTTTCCTTCTTTCATACGTTTTAAACGTCAGTTTCATCCGAGATTTAACAACGCTTGAGGTACATTTAAAATATGCTTTCAATTGAAAATAAACTATGAAAACGTAAATATAAATGGCTATCATACCATCAAGTCGGAGAAAGTAACATGATGGCCACATTACCATTTTTTCTCTACATAACAGTATGTCAGTCTCGCTTTATATCAAAACCTAAAACAGAAATGAAACCATAAAACTTTGAACATAAGTGTTATTTGAGAATTTGAAGAACTAAAAAGCTCTTGGTAAAATTTCGTATTTCCAAATATTTACCTTAACAGATTTTTGTTCATTTAGCCTTTTTGGTACTTCAGGGAAACGCATTCAGAACTTTTTTAAGGGCATTTTTAAAAGACCTTTCTTCGAGGTTTCTTTTTCAAGAATTATTTTTAAAACTTTTTCTTTCAGGACCTTTATTTTCAGGATTTATTTTCAAAAACTGGATTTTATTTTCGTAACGTTTTCGGGACTTTTCGTTTAGAAAAAAAAATTCAGAAATTTCTTCACGACATTTTTTAGAATTTCTCTTTTTATGACCTTTTTTCGACCTTTTTAAGGACTTTTTCAGATATTTTTAGCTTTTTTTTCAACACTATTTGAACTTTATATTTGAGGAATTTCGTTAAGGACTTATTTTGGGCCTTTTTGCATCACATTTTTTCAAGACTCTTTGGAATCTCTTTTTTAGGACAATTTCTTCAGATCTTTTCAAGGACTTTTTTGAAATGCTTTTTTCAGAAATTTGTTTGTTTATTTTTAAACAAATTATTTTCAGGGCAATTTTTCAAGACTGTTTTTACAGGATATTTTTTTTTTATATTGCGGGATTTTTTTTCGAAATTTTTTAGAATTCTCCTTTTCATGACCATTTTAAGGACTTTTTCAGACTATTTTCAAAACTTTTTATTTCAGGAATTTTGTTAAGAACTTATTTTAGGCCTTTTTGCAGGATTTTTTACAAGACACTTTGGGATTTCTTTTTCAAGATAATTTCTTCAAATCTTTTTAAGGACCATTTTAAGGACTTTTTACAATTATTTTTTTCAGAAATTTTTTTGTTTATTTTTTAAACATGTTATTTTCAAGTACAATTTTTTTATGATATTTCATCAGGACTCTTTTTCTGAACTTTGTTCAGGACTTATTTTAGCTTTCTTTCAGGATTTTTTGGGGCTTTTCTTCGGGACATTTATTTCTGGTATCTTGTATAGAAACTATTTTTCAGGACTTTTCTTCGCGACTTTTATCAGGACTCTTTTTTCAAGACTTTATTTCCAGGACTGGGACTTTTTCGAGAATTTCTTAAGAACCTCTTGTTCAGGACTTCTTTTCAGGATTCTTTTCAGAATTTTCTTACATTAATTTTTTTCCAAGCCTTCTTTACAGGACTTTTTTTAATACTATATTTCAGGACATTTTTTATAGGATTAATTTTTTTTTTCGAGACACTTTTTCGGACTTATTTTAGGACATTTACTTCTGGTATTTTATATAAAGACTTAACTTTTCAGGACTCTTCTTGCAGTACTTTTATCTGGACTTTTTTAGGACTCTTTTTCACAACTTTTTAACGGGACTCTTTTTTCAAGACTTTATTCTCAAAACTGTTTCTCCATAACTTTTTTTCAGGACCGTCTTTTGCCAGAACTCTTTTTTCGGGACTTTATTTCTGGTCTTTTTCAAGGAACTGTTTTTCAAGACATTTTTTTGTCGGGACTCTTTTTCAGGACTTTTTATCAGGACTTTTTTATCGGGACTTTTTCAAGACTTTTGTGTTCGGGTCTTTTATTAGGGTTTTTTGGACTTTTTAATTAGGACTTTCTTTAGAAATCTTTTATAGTACTTTTTTATTCAGGACTTTCTTGTTCAGGGCTTTCATTAGGTTTTTTTGGGACTTTTTATTGGCACTATTTTTAGAAATCTTTTTTAAGACTTTCTAGTTCGGAACTTTTATTAGATTTTTTTTTGGACTTTTTAATCAGGACTATTTTTCAGGACTATGGCGTAATTAGGAGTATTTTCGGAAATCTTTTTCAGGACTTTTTTGTTCAGGACTTTCTTGGCAGGGCTTTCATTAGGTTTTTGTGGGACTTTTTAATTGGCACTATTTTTAAAAATCTTTGTTAAGACTTTCTAGTTCGGGACTTTTATTAGATTTTTTTAGGACTTTTTAATCAGGACTATTTTTAGAAGTCTTTTTCAAGACTTTTTTGTTCAGGATTTTTATTGGTTTTTTTAGGACTATTTTTAGACATCTTTTTCAGGACTCTTTTTTAGCATTTTTTTTTTACTTTATCAGTAAACTTACGGTGAAGATTATTAGAATTTTAAACACAATTTGGCAGTTTTGCCTTTCATCATTTTGTTGTGAAACGTTCGATTTAAAATAAGATTTAAATTGAAAATAATGAATGAATCTATAAATATAAATAACTATGATTCTATCAAATCGGAGAAAGTAACATGATGGCCACATCACCATTTTTTATTTTTGTATTTCAAACCCATGGACGAATGTCACAATTTAGTTACATTTAAAAAACACTGTAACTATTATATTTTTTTAAATATATTTTGGTTGTTATATATTGATAACTATGAAAGTAAGGAGTAAAATCAAAAAACTAAAAACAAAAATTGTTTTCTTAAAATTCAAAATTCAGGCGTTATAAGGTTTTAAGGAGTTCGGAGAGTAAAATATTAATCGCAACAGACACTATATGATTAATTAATTTCTCACTTAACCCTTGTGAAACATAATTATATAATTTCTTTTTTCCTCTCCAAGAAAAACAAATAAAAGCAGTGAAACAAAACCAAGTGTTTTAATTAATCAAATCGCAACAGACACCTTCACAAGTAATCTGAAGGGATGCATTTATCTTGCTGGTTGTCAATGTCAGATTTTTCCATTTCAAAATTCTGTTAATTATCTTGATTTTTAAAAGCTGGCAACCATTTTCTACTTTTTGATTTTATTGTGAGTTTTTGCAGAAGAAACGATCTGCTTTGTATGCAACAATATAACGCTGAGTTTAATTAACTCTTAGTTCTTATTGTTAGCTAACTAACTTCACTTAGACTGGTTCATAATAGTCGCAACTATCGCCTTATGGACCATTAAAACTAGCTGATTTTACGGTGGATGCGCCGGGACTTTTTTTTTATTGTCGCGAATATGGCGTCAATGGAACTCAAAAATTTCTAAATATTCTATACATTTCTATTGTCGCACAAGTAAACCTAAATACGGATATAGTCGAGATACAAATAATGATGTAGATGAAGATACATCGTATGTGCGTGAGTAAATATTTACCATATAATCAATTATACGAGAACGCACCAAGATAAATGTTTCTTCGCGTGAATTTTCTGTTTGTTCATTCATCTCCCCTTTTGTAATATTTTCATTTTTCCTCTCTCCGCGAAAGAGCACATTGAAAAAATATATCATTGTGCCCAGGCTCTGGGGTCCATCCATTCGCCCCTAAATGAGCCGTGGAATTTGAATGTAACCCTCGTGTCCCTCGTATACATCATGATTATTTGTCGCTTGTTTACAATTTGTTTCTTGTCATTTAGCTCGCAATCGAATTCGAACATGCAGAAGGGATGTTTCCATCCCTAATTTCATTATTCCGTTATTTCCATATACCTCTAACGTGATTGCTGTGTCGGTGGATTATTTGCATTTATTTTTCACCTCCCAAATCGATTTTTTTTTTTCGTTCTCGGCTGAAGATAATTGTTAAAAAATTGCACTTAATCAACTGACCTCTTGTAGTAATTAAAAATTGTAATTAGATTTTCCTAGCGATTAAATAGGGCTGAGGGATAATCATTTAGCTTTTCATATTTGCATCTTGGGGCTCATTAGTCCCCTCGGAAAATGTTCCAGCGCGCTATTATTTTTAACTGCAGGGGACTGCGTTTTTTTTTATGATCAGATCAGGTATAATTTTATAATAAAAGTATAGTGAGATTAACGACGACGACGTTTTTCTTAAATGGAATAGAAAATTCAGTCTCGTCCAAGTAAAAATGTTTTAGCATAAATCGTTGACAAAATCAAATAATTATTTGCGACTAATTATAATAATCATAATAGGAAGGTTATGTAATTAAAAGTAAACGGTTAACACTGGAATCTAATACCTTACCGCTTTTTCTTAGGAATCAAAAGGAGGGTATTTTTATAACGTCGAGTAATCTGTTTTCAAAGGCAGGGTCTAACGAAAATATTTTTTTTTGCGTACCCTACCTGGAATCATCCTGAATATTATATAATTAATAGCGAATGGGTTTTACTAGTTAGACCATTTTTTAAATATTGTGCCAATTCATTACGGTTACTTTTTAATCATTTCCTGTATGAGTATTTCATTAATTTAGATCGAATGTAATTTAATTTTGTTATTAGGTTAATTAACTATATCGATTGTTTAATGTAATTACTTTAGTTCTTTTAAAATTGGTATTTATCATGAAATGGGATTTTGAGAAGGTTTATTAATGAATGCATAGAAGCAAACTACCATGTATCCCATTCTGCCTCTCACAGTCGCTTGTGGCTGGTATCTGGTGATAACAGTGTACATTGTTTGCTGATGAACGCAACCCGCTACATCCGTGGCGCAATTGGTAAGGTGTTTCTGTACAAGCCGAGAGGGCGCGGGTTTTTTAAATTAATAATTTTTTTTTAAATTTGATTACAAATGTTCAAAATGACCACAAAATATATAAATACACGCAAACACAGATTAGACCAAGTTCTCTTCTACTCAAACCCTTTCTCATTAACACGTTCACTGCCTCTACAATTTTTGTGTGACTTAATTGGCGATACGGGTCATATGAACCACGTACAGCAAACTGCAAATCGATTGCAGTTAATCGGTATCACATATTAATATTAATGTGTGATCGGTACCAAAAAACTTTAATTCCATCAAAGTACAACAAACTCCGTTCGATAGAATTCTATTCCGCCAGATACGGATGTCCACGACGGGACACATATGCCTCGTAACGCAGTGAATGCGTAACAAAATATCGACCAATAGAAAGAAATCTACAGACAGTTTATTTATTCTTTTATTAGGTTTATTATCATTATTATCCCCTGCAGGAAAATTATTTAATTAATTAGCTATAGTCGAATAAATGCTAATCAATTTATAAACTTTAGCCGACGCAAGAAATCCAGTGAAGGTATTTAGGATCGAATACCTAAATCCTGACAGATTACTGGCAGGTATCTTTTTTTCCTTCTCGTCCCGTGATACACGCGACAATGCAAGAGGAATATTAATTAATCTCGTTGGCCTTGTTATGATCGACACATTCGCGTGGGCTTTTGGCTGTTGTGTTATCTCTGATATTCGGAAGTGCGGTAATTACCTCGAATTATATTATAATATTAATTTCGGCTGACAGAATTTTCCAATTTATTACCCGGCCGCAACAAACACAATATTTGTTAGACTGACATTTGGATTTTTCGAGTTTCTCTAATCGTGATAAATGGTATTTAGAGAATTTAATTAATTCCTGCTACGTCTTTCGGTACGTAGTGGCGTTTACAGAACTAATTAACATTATACTCCGATCATTTAATATTCTAACGGAAACGCAAATTAATTACCTTCGCTGTTGTCGGAAAATCTCATGTTTTCACTTTTTCATGCGTAACGATTTATAAATTAGAAAATGACTGCGGAAAGAAATTTCTGAACGACAATGATTGCATTTTAAGGGGGTAAGTGCCGCGTCGAAAACCGATGCATTTTTGATGGTCAGCATATACGTAATCCTGAAGTTAGTATCAAATATTAAGAAATGCTATATTACACATTTATAGAGAAAGGGTTAAACTATTCGTCTATAGAATTTGATTTTTTTTAATCATCAGACAAACTGTATAATTTATCCTGAAAATTACCAATATTGGATGGATATCTGAAGCTTTTCTCTGCAAAGAACTAAAAATGTAATGCTACAGAAAAATAGTTTATACCTTTGAAAACAACATGTACGTAATAAAATTGTCATTAGTTATCAAAAAAGTCGCAAAAACGTGAGAGCTGCACCTCTACAAACACGAATTTGCTTCATTTTCGCCGTTGTATTGAACGCCACCTACATGAAAAATTTTGTATCAACCCTGGAGGCGTGTACAAACAAATTTACGTACTCGGTAAAATTGATTGTGGCGATTATCATTTTCTATTAGACCACTCTGGCGCGGGGCACTTACCCCCTTAAACGTAAAAATTTAACACATATTAAATTATTTTCCCAATAACTATTCTTTTTATTTTCTCCGCGGGAATATTTTGTGATTGTGTACATTTTGAGGTCCTATAGAGGATTCCGACAATTTTCGAAAAATAAATTGCGTCTATGCGTCGGATGTGTAACAAGTATTGAAGTAAAATAAACATGTGTCTGTGCGTCATGAGAGTAACAAATATTGAAGGCAACAAATAAACATATTTTTTTAATAATGTTTCTCGTAAACCTTTTGATTAAAACAAATATATTTGAAATTCCTGTAATTTTTTTTAAATTATGAAATCATAAACGTTACACCAAATTTACATTCAAATTGATTGCATAGAGTGCTAAAATGAGCAATTTGCAAGAAATGTGGTTTTTCGAAATCTTACTAGTTTTTGAAAAAAATCACATGACTAAAATACCTTATCTCATTAAATCATAGAGAAACATGGGAAACATCACCATTTTTCTGGTTGATTTTTAAGTAGAGTTTGAAGAGCAACCCGATGTTATAATAACTCTTCTTTAGCATGACATATTCTTTTAGATGATAAGCTTTTGAAGTTGAAATAAAAATATGTACACTTAATTATATTGTACAGACAGTGGCGTACCTAGAGCTTTTGCCACCTGGGGCGGTCCCTAATTTGCCGCCCTTTATAAGTCAATCAAATTTAAGAGTGAAACAATTTCCGAACATAAATTTAAAAAAATGTCTAAACAGATTGTACACATAATGATAAAATGTGAACGTGTTTGTATTTTTATTTTTATTGATTTTAAATCAATTAAATTAAATATTTCATTTAATTTACAGTCCTGAAAAATGGAATAAATTTGGAAAATCTTACTTAGCTGTTCAATAATTTAGAGGCAAACTCACTTGTTGCAGAAGCATTAAATAAATTTAATAAAACTAAATATATCCTAAATATATGAATATTCAACCTGTTGTAACATGCAAATTTCTTTTCTATCATTCAATATCCGGCTTGGCACTAGCCAGGGAAGTAATTGTTTCAATAAGTTATTTGTTTATGATCTTTAAAATTCAACTAATCAAGTTTTTTAATGACTTCGAAAAATCAAATTCTAGTTACAATTGTTTTCAGTTATACGTTTACAATTGAAGACATTTCGAAAATTCGCTCGGCATTTTATTCTCTTCTTCCAGCACTTTCGAGTCTCGATAGCTTTTCAGTTTTTCAGCTTTACCAAAAGTTTCGCAAAATTTAAAATATTTTGAAAACTCGTTCGCCATCATTTTCAACTCTATAGCTTTTTGAAAGCACTGCAAAGAAAATAATTCGAGTCGCAATTGTTTTTCAGTCTTTGAGCTACAAGTTTTGCACAATTGAAGAAATCTCAAAAATATTTTCACCATCTTACTTTACTCTTAACTCTTAATTTCCATATAATTAAAGAAATATAGAAATGCTTTCACCATCTTACTCAACTCTTAAAGCTCTGTTAATTGCTGCGAAGAACACATATTTGACTGGCAATTATTTTCAGTTTTTCAGCTATAGGTTTCGATCAAGTGAAGAAATTTCAAAAATTCGTTCGCCATTTTACTGTACTCTTTTTAAGCTCCTTTTATTACAGTGAAAAATACTATTTCGAGTCTCGATTGTTATTCAGTTTCTTCAGGTTTGAAAAATTGAAGAGACTTCTAAAATTCGTTCACCATCTTACTCAACTCTTAAGCTTTTTGAAAGCGCTGCAAAAAAACGAATTCGAGTAAACGACGTGTCGAGACGGCATTTGAATTTATATAATTTAGACAGAAATATAAAAAATGCCGCCCCAAATTATGTACCGCCCGGGGTGAACCACCTCCCCCCCCCCCCTCGATACGCTACTGTGTATAGACCAAATGCGTTAATGAGAAATAAATCATGAAGGGTAAAATATTTTATTAAGCCGTATATTGTAGATAAAAGTTGTCATTCTTTAGAACTTTTACCACTAAAAATATCTGTGTCACCCCTATAGTATTTTTATCAATTGAAATTTGGCAGAGTTGTAGTAAATGCAAATTTGGGTTTAGTGGTCATCCACGAAATTTATATGCACTTTCGATTTCACCGGAAGTGACATCAATTTAAAAATTTGAAATGGAACACTCTGTATATTGTGATGTAATAAAATGACGTACGTTTCAGTATTTAAAATAACTAAATACTGGGACGTATGTCATTTTATTACACCACTTACATATTACCTAGTAACCATGGATTACAACACCAACAACTCTGTTTATTGTTTTCATTTTACGTTTTAGGACGTAATTTAACGTTTATTTGAAAAAATGACAAGTGTTATTTATTAAAAAAAATCTTGCACCTACGTGGTCATGACTGCCCTAATATCTATACGTATTAGGTGTCTTAATAAGTCGAAACTTCGAAGAATCCAAAAAAACGAAGAGAATTTCGAATACCGAAGTTTACGAATTTTTCGAAGATTCGAAGTATAGAAGTTGTGATGTTTTGAAGTTTTCGAATTTTTCGAAGAAACGAACTTATGAAGTTTCGGAATTTAAGCAGTTCGGGATTTAAACTTAACTTTAATGCAATAAGAAAATGTTTACCTCGAAAACCAAGACGAAACGTTGAGTTGCTGTAATAATAAATTAACATCAAACTATTGTATTGGCAAGATAAAAAACAATAACATATCTTATAAAATAATTCGTTTCTGTTAGTTTTGAAATAATTAGACACAGAGTGTAACAAAAAGGTTCATCACATTTCAATCTTAAATAGCTCGGCAACCACTGATAAGCAGGTCAATGATTCCTTTAGCATTAGAAAGAAGGTAACATCAAATTTTTGCTCAATGTCGCTAGAGGTTTCAAGGGTGCCATCAGTTACTGTCAAGATGGCGAACACACAACGCAAAGTCTTTTGTGTCCTTTGCTATGAGAAGACTGATTCCCTCATAATAGTGCAGCGTGATTTTCGGCAAAACTTCGGCATCAGCCCACCAACAAAACAATCGATTAAACGTTGCATCGATTCTTTTGGAAACGGGCTGTTTGGGCATTAAAAAAATTCACCTCAGATGCGGTCGTCTAACGAGTCCGAGATGATTTTATTCGCAGCCGCAGGAAGTCAACACGAAGAGGCGGTCGCTCAAATTTCAAGAATGATGTCTCTTCCGGTAAAACCGAAAGTGAAAGTGCAACTAAAGTTTTACGATGCTCACTAAACTCCAATTTAACTTTAGTATAACCCTATGAAATTTCAAATTGATACCTCAAACAATTAAAAATCTGTAGCGGTGAGCCAGTTTTGTATTACATTTGAAACAAGTTTCTTAAGTTTGGTCAACGTTTATTGAGTCTCAGTGATGTAATCAATCTATATTATGAAGACGATGGTGGTGACAGCTACTACGTAGTAATCCACATTTAAACTGAATTAAAAATGTCTACAATTCAGTTCAATCTACACTGGTGGAAAAAATGAAACACTTGAAATTCGTGAAATTTCGACCATTTTCATACCGCCATAACTCGGCGTATTTTCAATAGATTTTGATGAATCCTTGAGGGCGAAAAACTTTGAAGTGTCTTCTTTAAAGTCATGCATGTGAACTTAAGCGTAACCCCTTCCGCACCCTCTAGCACTCCTGTGAAAAAAATGTTATTTTTTTCTGGAAACCATGTCCTACTTTGACAATGTCTACGGAGTTGGAAAATTTTTGTCGACTCGATCCACCATAAAGGCAATAAAATTTGATCAATTCACTATGCAGGACTTAAAGAACGAAGTTCCTCTGACGATTTGGCACCAAGTTATGAGTGTTTGAATAAAGTGCATTTTAAGTTTTTTCACACATAACTTAGTGAATTTTCAACCAAATTTGATGATTCTTTCAGGAAAAATTTGGCTCTACTTTAAGGGGGAAACTCAGATTGGAATGATCCTTTTTTGAACCCTTCAACCCCTCGAACAAAAAAAAACAAATTTTTGCGCTAAAAAACGTCCAACTTTGTCAACGTGTACCGAGTTGGAAAAAATGTGTCGACTTGATCCACCAAAAGGGCATTGAAATGTGTTCAATTACCTGCGCAGGACTCAAATAACGAAGTTCCTACGACGATTTGGCACAAAGTTATGGGTGCTTGTAAAAAAGTATAAACTTTTTTATACCACTTTTATAAATTGATTTATCTATTTATTTTATTTATTATAAAAGTGGTATAAAAAAGTTAAGTGTTTTCTTTATATCGAAATATTTTAGGAGATGAATTCCGTTTTAAAATAATACCTTCCTGTTTTATCTTTTTGTCCTCTGATGCAAGTCCATATGTCCAGCTCAGGACGAGTTTGAGTTGTTCACTATATCATAGCTACTAGAGATGAGAAAAACTGCTACTTTTGAATCACGTTGCTGCCTGTTATTGCTACTTTCTAATATCAGTGATTTTAAACTGTGACTGTGATCACGGTTAGTAAACGTCGTAACACCTTCTGAATTGTTAATGGTTTCTCAAAAATATTTTTGATATGATTCTACTAATATTTGTCCATCCGGTCACGTAAATAGTGTTCCTTTTAATATTATACCTGTGACTGAAGGTAATATTTTGGCTATATTATCTGCTATGCCAAATAAATATACGACCATCCTTGATTCAGTTCAAAATTCAAGAAGTATATTTCAGAATGTTTGTCCAGTTAATTTGAAAAGTTGTAAAGTTTTAGGTATGTGGCAAATGTGTTCCTAATTTGCTTTTACCTCTGAAGAAACGCATCTTTTGAAAGATTATTTGCTCAGTTCTCGAAGGGTTATTTTGAAATAAAATCATTAACTAATAGAGATATGGATTTTTGAAAATTTTCGTCTTAATTTTTTGAGCACTTGGCCAAAAACATTGCAGAAAAAAATGTAAAACGTGCAGGCAAAATTCCATAAAAAGTTATCCCCAATGGCCGAAGTACCGCTTATTCGAAATCAATTTTGGTTTTAGTAAATTCAACAATTTTCAATACAGAAATAACTCCCGTTAAGTTTTAATTTTTGAACAAAAACCTCGCAGAAAAAAATATAAAAATGCAGGCAAAAATTCTATTTGAAATCATCCTCAATGGCCAAAGTATAGCTAATTCAAAATCAATTTGGTTTTTGTAAATCCAACAATTTTCAATAGAGATGTGGAATTTTGAAGATTTTCGTTTAAATTTTTTGAGTACTTGAATAAACACGTTACAGAAAAAAATATGAAACGCGTAGAAAAATTTCCTTAAAACAATATCTTCAATGGTCGAAGAATCGCTTATTTAAAATTAATTTGGTTTTTGTAAATTCAACAATTTTCAATAGAGATATGGATTTTTGAAGATTTTCGTTTTAATTTTTTGAGCACTTGAATGACAACGTCGCAGAAAAACATTTAGAACGCGTAGAAAAAATTCCTTAAAACATAATCCTCAATGGTTGAAGAATCGCTTATTCAAAATTAATTTGGTTTTCGTAAATTCAACAAAATTATCCTTAATGGCTGAAGTATCGCTTATTCAAAACCAATTCCGTTTTTGTAAATCCAATAATTTTTAATAGAGATATGGATTTTTGAAGATTTTCGTTTTAATTTTTTGAGCACTTGAATGAAAACATCGCGGAAAAAATATAAAACGCGTAGAAAAAATTCTTTAAAACAAAATCCTGAATGGTCAAAGAATCACTTATTCAAAATTAATTTGGTTTTTGTAAATTCAACAATTTTTAATTGAGATATAAATTTGTAAAAATTTTAGTTTTATTTTTTTGAGCACTTGAATGAAAACGTCGCAGAAAAAATATAAATCGAGCAGACCAAATTCCATAAAAAATTATGCTAAATGACCGAAGTATAGCTAATTCAAAATAAATTTAGTTTTTGTAAATCCAACAATTTTCAATAGAGATATGGATTTTTGAAGAATTTCGTTTTAATTTTTTGAGCACTTGAATGAAAACATCGCAGAAAAAAATATAAAACACGTAGAAAAAAATCCTTAAAACAATATCCTCAATGGTCGAAGAATCGCTTATTCAAAATCAATTTGGTTTTTGTTAATTCAACAATTTTTAATGGAGATATGAATTTTCGAAAATTTTAGTTTTATTTTTTTGAGCACTTGAATGAAAACATCGCACAAAAAAGCTAAAATGCGCCGACAAAATTCCATAAGAAATATCCTCAATGGTCGAAGTATCCCTAATTTAAAATCAATTTGGTGTTTGTATATGCAACAATTTTCAATAGAGATATAGATTTTCAAAGATTTTAATTTTAATTTTTTGAGCATTTGAATGAAAACATCGCAGGAAAAATATAAAACGCGTAGAAAAAATTTCTTAAAATAATATCTTCAATGGTTGAAGAATAGCTAATTCAAAATCAGTTTTGGTTTTTGTAAATACCACAATTTTTAATAGAGATATGGATTTTTGAAAATTTTAGTTTTAATTTTTTGAACACCTGAATGAAAACCTGACAGAAAAAAAAATAAAACGCGCAGACAAAATTTCATAAAAAATTATCCTCAGCGACTGAAGTATCGCTTATTCCAAATCAATTTGGAGCTTGAAAATTCAACAATTTTCAATAGAGATTTTTGAAGATTTTTGTTTTATTTTTTTGAGCACATGAACAAAGAGCATTTCGAGATTTTCACAGTTTGGTAAATTGTTTTTTTTTCAGTTCATGTTTGAGTTTGCAATTTCGAAATTAGTTGTGTGGTATTATTTATTTATGGTTCAATTCCATGCCAGGCAAGATAATTTTTTCGTTTTTATAAAATTTTCAATTAATCAATCATTGGTAGCACATAAGTTGTAATTTATTTCATTTTATAAGGTATACTATGGTATTTTATAAATATTTGCCTTTTTATTAATTATTTATTCAAAATTTAAATATAATACCCTGCAAAAATGGGAGAATAAAGTAATGAATATTAAATAACATTTAGAAATGCCACCTTGTACTGTCTAACAATTATGTTTTAAGTAACAGTCACAGTTTAAGTAGCAATCATAGTTTGTCACAATTTAAATAGTAGTGATTTTAAGAAACAGTGATATCAAGTAGCAGTGATTTTAAGTAAAAGTGATATTAAGTAGCAGTGATTTTAAGTAGCAGTGATTTTAAGTAACAGTAAAATTCGCCTATTAGTAACAATAACGACCAGTGATTTTTCAATACCAGTGAAAAATCACAGATACGTGAATTATCGCCCATCCCTAATGGCTACTGATATTCTTCCAAGTATTTAACACCATTTGATTTGTACATTATCTCCTCTCTGATCAATAGCAAATGTAAATGGAATTTGGTATATTTTTAAATTCTGAACATTATTTTATTCAAATAATCAGAGCAGGAAAAGGTGTGGATTTTTAAATTCCTATGTGTACCAAAATAATTCAACACCCGGTATATATAGAATAAAGGAAATAAGTTGCTCAATATCATGCTTTTTTTTACAAGGAAAATTTAATATCGACGGACATAAAACTCGAACTGCAAAGTGTTGAACGGGGCCCCAATGTATAAGAAAGATGCAGCGTCAGTATGATCGAAGGGAAAAATGACAAAGGCCCTCGTAAAAATAACAATGACCAGAGACAAGGTCCTTATATAGAACTAAGATGTCAGTCGATTGTAAACACTGTAAACTGCGGCGATAGGGGGGACGAGATATAATAAAAGCTGGAGGGATCAGAGTCATTTGTTAGTGGCGTTGACTGGCAGAGGAGGAGCACTTACTCACTCGCTCATTCGGTTTAAAATCATCCTGACACTCAGCAAAATTAAATGTTGAACCTCCGAAGATGGAGGATATAACAAAAAGAAATATGAGCCAATGATACGTTTATAAAAAAAAAGCCACTTTGTGTTCGTTTAACGGTGCACTAAAATCAAATGAGGCACCTACTTTCACGGACCAATTTTGCGGTTTACGGGTTTATAACTAAAGTGGAGAGTTAATAATAAGATTTTTTAATATCTATGAAGATGATGGTTGTATATAAATAGTGGTAAAAAAACGTCGAAAGTTGTTTAATTCAAAGTTACCTTTTTAATATCTATTTATTATATTATGTCTGATTATCGTTTCTTTATAATTGAAAATGTATCAATATAGATGTACTTAGTTGAAAGAATCATTGCAATAAATATAGGAAATAACTTCACTTCTTCACGAACTAAATGAAGAGATATAGTAGGGATGTTAATACGCCCATCATGCTCGCTAAACCGGCAACGCAACCCTTGGACTGGCGTTATTATTATTATGTAGAACATTAGTTTATGCGAAGGTGTGTAACATGTCGTAGTGTCCCCCGGGATCCATCGCATCCTTCCAGGAAGACCGGAGAGAAAACCAATAAAAGTTCCCCCATATATCGTTCAACCTGACGCGGCAATGCATAACTACTAAAGACACCTGTATCTGTGTAATGTTTTATAGGCAGTATAACTGAGTTACGCATATCTGAGGATGTGATAGGATCGGATTACTTCTCTCCACCAACTCCGCCTCTGTGCTCTTTTGCGCGAAAATACCTTTGGAAACCTAATAATTGAGGAATTTACTGTCTAATACATCTCGCGTTAAAGTGCCACAATGCTTTACGTGCCGTGTCAACTCGAAATTATCCGTAACCAATTATATTACACCTCCTAATAATGCGCACACATATCTATGGTTACATCCAAATCGAAATGGATAATTGTAATCACATATAGGAGCTGTAGTAAAAATAACATCTTTGATGAAAATGCATTTTGCTAGAGATGTCAACGTAATATTTTCGATAAAGATATCTTTTTCGATTTTGAAGGGGCACTGTATCATATCATATTGTTTGACGTTGTAAATATTTGTTCATACTCCAATTCACTTTAAAGCCGTGGAGTAATATTACAGCAGGATTTGTCTGTACGTAGAAATAGAAAATCATACCAAATATATATATATAACGGATTCTTTTGTTTATTACTCATTGCATAAAATACAAATTGTCCATGCATCTGTGAAACAGGGCAATCAGTTATACACCATTGTGTGTGTTTTTTATGTTGCGTAGATTGGACTTTAAAATAAGCGTCGATTAAATTTCAAAATACTTTTGATTAATTAAAAATTTTCATTGAAATGCCCGTGGCGCTAAATTTGACATTAAGAGCTCGCACTGCTGATTTACTGGAAAAACGATGGACAATTCAAGCCACAATAAATCATCTAAATGTAATTAAGAAAAAAAAAATTCCTACACAAATTGAAATTAATCAAATGACAGGTGGGTTTACACAACTAAAAATTTTTCAGTTACAATTTTGAAATCAAAAATGTCTTACAGATTAGGGGTCCTAATAATTCGAAGCTTCGCAAGCTTCAAAGAATCCGTAGAAACGAAAAGAACTTTCGAATTTTTCGAAGAATCCAAGTTGTGAAGTTTCGAAGTTTTTGAATGTTTTAATTCCCAGACCTTAAACAGTTGTACACTTTTATGTAATTTCAAAAATTTTAAATAAATTAGAAACAACCTTACTTGTTGTTGCAGAAAGCATTAAATAAATTCAATAAAACGAAATATAGCCTGAATATATAAATATTCAACCTGTTCGTAACTCTGCAAGCAAAATTAAGTCTTACTAAGACTATAAACAAATAACTTATTGAAACAACTACTTCCCTGACTAGTGCCACGCCGGATATTGAATGATACAAAAGAAATTTGCGTTATTACTAGTACTAAGTACTTAGTGAAATAACATTGGTTTAAGTTCGTTTATTTCTACCCACAGGACTAACTTGAAAATTAAACCAAATTGAATTTGAAAACTTTAAACTATAAAACTGAACCCCAAAATATGTAATAATTAAGTAAATAGCCATCTGCAGACGCGTTGATGAGAGATAAATCTCGAAACGCGATGAGGAGCTTTTCGGAATGAATTGAATTTCCCCAAATAATTATACCATATTATAGATAGTGTATATTTACAAAAAAAGTCTACTCATAATGAAGAGTCGACTCTTTACCCCACAAAATGTTGATCAGCAAAAAAATAAATAAAAAAATCGCCGCCTCACAAATTTTATATTTTCGACTATAATGATAAAAAAAGTCCTCATTTATAAAACTTCATGTTCTCATAATGAGTCACTTGACTTCTCGACTCTTTTAGTCGACTCAATCATCAGTTACCCAGTTCAAGTTCTGACAAAACACTTCCTAAAAAAAGTCGAGAAGAACAATCCTTAAAACACTGATAAAGTCCTAAAAAAACTTCTTTAAAAAATTGTCCTGATACCCAAAAAGAAAAAAGAAAAGTTCTAAAAAAGGCCTATAATAAGACCTGAAAAAAGGCCTTTAAAAGACCTGAAAAAAGGCATTCAAAAATCCTGAAAAAGGCCTGAAAAATAGTCCGGAAAAAAAGTATAATAGATAAAAAAATCATGGAAATCATAAAAAAGTCTTGAAAAGTATTGAAAAACAATATTGAAAAAGAATCTTGAAAAAAGTGTTGAAAAAGATTCCTAAAAAGAAGTTTTGAAAATAAAGACCTGACTAAAAATTCTGAACAAAAGTCCCGAAAAAAGTATTTCAAAAAGTCCCCAAAAAAAATCATAAAAAAAAGTCCTTAAAATAATCAAGTCCTGAAAAAGAGTTCTGTATAAAAGTCCCGAAGAAAATGTCCCGAAAAAAGTCTCGACTAAAATAGTCCCAAAAAAATCCCTAAAAAGGTTCCGAAATATTCTAGAAAGTGGCCTTGAAAAAATGTCCTCAAAAAAAAACCGAAAAAATGGCAAAAAGTTTAAGAAAAAGTTTGAAAGAAGAGTCCTCAAGATAAAGTCTTCAAAAAATCTCTTGAAAAAATTCTCTAAAAAAGATCCTTAAAAAATACCTGAAAAACTACTGGAAAATAATCTGAAAAAAATTGTTCTTAAAACAGCCCTGAAAAAAAATCTTGAAGAAGTTTTGAGAAAAAATCCTGAAAAAGTTGAAATTTGTCCTGAAAGAGAACCTGAAAAAAGTTTTGAAAAATATCACGAAATAAAGTTTTGAAAATAGTCTTAAAACATCTTTAAAAAATCTTGAAAAAGAAGTCCTTAAAAAATGTTATTGCAATTCAAAAAATCCATAAAGAAAACACCCGAAAAGAAGTTCGGAAGAAGATTGTTCTGAAAAAAAAAATTCCAAAGACTTGAAAAAAAGTTCTGAAAAATAGCCTGATGAACACCCCAAAAAAGTCCGAAAATAAGACCTGAATATAAAATAATAAGCATATCAACTTGTATACTTTTAATAAAAGTTCCATTTCCGGTTCAACCGGAAATTACCTTAACTTTGTATTTCAAATGGAACACCCGATATATTTTTACATAATTTAAATTGTCTCTAAATTCTGAGTTCATAAATGTATCATAAGTTGCCCATCAGATGTAAGTTTTTGGTTTAAATTTAATTTAAATTTGTTTTTTGTTTAAACTTAAATTGAATTTAAACAAAAATCTGACTACCAAAAGGTTACTTCTAAAAACTCAAAATTAATGCAATATCCACATCGGTATCTAAATTTAAAAGGCACATGTCTTTTCCTCATACCTCCAACTAGTCCTTAATTTGGTACATATAGTTATGTTTTTTTTTTTGTAATTGCAACTGCCCCCCTGATTTTCGTAGACACGAAATTTTTGATTATTTTATTCGTCGCGTATTTTTTTTATACACGTGATATGCTTTATATCCTGCACTAACTTCTTTCGTGCGTGCGATGCTTTTACACTCTTCGCCCGTTTATTGCGTTTGAATTTAATACTGTATTTTCTACCCATATTGCTTCTTCAAATGCACAATTCCCAAATAACAAACTAATAATGAATATTCATGAATTAAAGGTTCTTCGCGTTTTATGACAGCTCCCAACCCCCAGCGTCTATCTCGCTCTGCACTTTGTGGGTTACGCTGGGGGAAGGGGACGAGAGGCTTCAGTTAGTCTATCTCGCTTTGACAGGCGTTTGAAATTTCAAAAAGATGGCACATTTTCAATAGTGGTTAACTCAATTATTTAACAATAGAATATCGTTATCTTGATATGGCTAAAATATAATGAATTGAGAGGACAACCAATCTAAATTAATTAATGTGTCCGTTATTTTTCGATCAAAAATTATGAAAATTTCTGATACCGCACATTATACTATTATCAACAATTATGGTAAAAATCAACTCCGTGTTTATATTACTTTTCGAAAATAACACTATAAACCTAACTTTATTGTTAATAGGAAATTTCAGTTTTTCCAAAAAGTCATATATTTATTGTACATTCCCGAATTACATATAGTAAATGGAAGAATTTTGAGTAATTATAAATTACTCAAAATTATTTTTTTTGTACTACCAATTGTACTATACACCTACCGTTAAGATGCACATGTTGAGTTGCTGTAAATAATGAATTAACATCAAACTGATGTATTGGCAGATAATAGTAATTTACGATACAAGTAACGTTATGAATACTTTAACATTACGAGAGAAAAGTTTGAAAGCACGAGCGACGTAGGAGTATCGAGTAATGTAAAAATAACGTAACGTGTGTCGTAACACGATTCATTTGATCCTATTTCTATTTTTTTAGTTAAAAAAAATGTTTAATGAACCGCCTTGCCCCCCCCTGGAGCGGGGAGGGGATAAACTTTAAAATCTTAAATTTTCCTATTTTTTATTTAAGTTTATCCAAAAAATCTATTTTCGACAGATGGCGTTATAATCGGAAAAACTGTAAAAATTAAATTTATTGAATTAAATTTATTTCGCGCGGTTCACATTTCGTACTATATGATAGAGCTCAAATAAAAATTTTGGCCGTATTTTTTTATGTCAATCCGATTTGTATTTCACGAGATATTTGGGTATACGGGTGGTCAGAAACGGTTTGGTGTCCGTTGCGCCCAAAACACTTGCACTGCCGTGAAAAATCGGTACACTTGCGCCCAGATCCGCATCCAGCGGATCACTTGCGCCCAACGTCCACACGGGAATGTCACCTATCACCTTTGTCATTTTTTAAATTTAATTAACCATGACCATTAACCGGATAGTAGTGACGATCGATGGCTAATCTACTGCGGGTAAAACTACTCGGCGGTACAAAGATGGGGGGAGGGGTTGTTCTTTAAACTACCCCTAACCTAAGCATAAACACCTACCATTTGCAACCATTAACTTGCAAGTAATGACGATCGATGGCTCCGCTTCGCTCCGCCATCGACCATAGCGACCCCGCATAACTACTTCTTATGCATTCATGACGGCTTCGCCTTCACCTAAAGTGTAATGGACAGTTTCTGGGTGCAAGTGTCCCTAATGTTGACACGTGCGCGCAAGTGGTTTGGCCTTAACTGAGCCTTAACCGTCTGAAACACCCGATATAATAACTTTTTCATTTGTCAATATTCGCGAAATGAGCCTTAAATCTTAAAATATCGAATCGTTGAAACTTGGATCTTCGAAACTTTGAATCTTTGAAACTTCGAATCTTCAGAACCTCTAAACATCAATCTTCTAAGATTTTCTATGAAGCTTTAAACCTTCGTAATTGGAAATCTTCGAAGAAGATAAAATCAAATATTACATTTTTTTGTGTAACTTTAAAAAATATCTTCTTTGACAATAAACAAAACAACATAACAAGTTGTAGGTGAAGCCTAATGTCACAGCATGTTTTTTATATTATTTGTCTGTCAAGGCAGTGCGCAAAGCGGCTTTGGAAGCAACGCAGAATATTTCGAATAAATTGTGGGCTTCTGCCATGAGATGCAGTACGTATAAGGTCTTTCAGTTCGGCTCCATTACGTATTTGCTCATTATTCAAAAACTTAGACACAAATCATTTGATCTAAATGGCCTTTTTATTTAGCGTCTTTCAAATAAATTATTCACTCCCTGATAGTATTTGTAGAATGTGCTGGAGCCCCATCCATTTGGAACCAAAGGTTCAACAACATTCAGCATCTCAATTTATGGAATGATTTGGTCTCACAAGTCCAGAAATTTTGCTGCACTAAGGTTTCCGTCAATAAAAAATGGGACAATGAGTCTATCGTTTATTATTCCAATTCAGACATTAACTTTTTGAGGGTACTGTATTGGGTCAGGTTTTGGGTATGGTAATTTAATAGTTTTCAATGGAAACTGGCAACCTCGTAAATGTAGATTCTTATCAGTAAAAAATATTTTATTCAAAATTTCTTCATTTTCATGTAACTTTGAATTAAACAACTTTCGGCGTTTTTTTACCACTATTTATTATTGCATAATACAGACAAGTCGTTTGAGAGTTTCCGGTAAAATAAAGATATAAACACTAATCTACTTAACGAACAGACTGATTTAATATATTCACCGTTATATAAGCTCTTGTAATGACATGAACCAATTCTGAAAACTACAGTTTAATTCTAAGCTCTTGTAATGACATGAACCATTTCTGAAAACTCCATTTTAATTTTAAGTTTAATTTTAATTGTAATCCTGATCCCCTAGTTACTAAATTCTGCACGTAGTCTAGTTTGTAATTTCATGTAAAATAGTTACACCCCGCGCCCCCCATTTCTGTAAGTATAAAATGTAAGTCTTCTGTATCTGACACTCATACACTTGATAATGACCTGCAAAGGTCGAAACTATAGTTGTGTTAATATTGTTAATAATACATATTAAAACATTGTGTTTGTCTGTATTATGCAATAAATAAATAGTGCTAAAAAAACGTCGAAAGTTGATTAATTCAAAGTTACCTGACCATGGACTACCACATAGTAACGGTCGCAACCATCATCTTCATAATTCTTCATTTTCATTCAAATTTCATTCATTTTCATTCAAATTTCATTCATCAAATCTCTCGATGGTTCGATATTTTGAATAGGTTACAATTGACTTCTTTCAGAGTTTTCTAAAACGAACTCCGTGATACTCCCGAATATTAAAAAAAAGGAAATTATCCATAATTGTTATTTTGTCGTCCCTGACAATGCTTTCAATCGGCAGGCCTTGTTTCCTATATACGATAAAATCGGAAAAGTCAACTTTTACATATGGGCCATTCCGCCAGAGATTTTTTTCGAAATGTAAGTTGGCCTCCGAGCTGCGTCAAAATGTTCGTCTACTTTTTTAGATTTTTTTCCGCCCGCGTTCCTGAGATATCCACGATTTAATATTTCAAAATCCAGATTTTTGTCCATTTTTCTCAGACGTTCAGTGAAAATAACTTTGAATAGACGCGTTTTCATGAAAAATTCAAAGGGACCAAAGTTGTTCGGCTTGGATAGAGGAATAAAATACCGAGGTGGAATTTTTTTTTTGGGCGAAATCATATCCTAAAAATTGTGTTTTCCTAGAAAACTCGGTGAAAACCTATTTTAGCTCATTCGAAAATGGCTCATCTTGGTCCGAAAACTTAGATAAATGTGCCGGGAATAACCTGACAAATTTTCAGAGTGGTTCTCGACAAGCATCAGACGCAATATCAAAAATAGCCATAAAAAAGAGGCAAAAAATGAACAATTCGGGGAAAATAAAACTTGTATCCCGGATGTTTCCGAGGTTATTTCCCACGAAAAATATGCCTCAAAAGTAACGCAGTGAACCCCAAAAACCCACTTCAACCCTCGATAATATATAATAATAACAATATGGAATACTTTCATGCCAATAATAATTATGCATATGAGATCGCACTCGAGGACTTTTATCGGTGTGAGTTCGCATTAAAGGTGCACGCACGCACGCACTGTTATAAAAAAATTAACGCCTATAAGAATAGAATTTTAAGAAAATTCTAGCTTCAGATATAGGGAATTGTAAGAACAAATAATCTGTACCAAAGATATGCGAAGGGACGAGACACAATGCAAACTCTTAAAAGCAAGTAATTTGTTTTTTAGAAAAGTAAAGTCTTGATCGCCATTCATTGGCCATCATCACTTACTTTTATTAAACAATTCAGCTTCCTGAAATTAATACAAATTCATATCTAAACAAAAAGGGAATTTCTGCGGAAGGATTAGATCAGTTTATGCCCCAGGATTTTATTTTAAATCTATACCCGTTTTTCGATAAATAATTTCAACTGATTCAAACATAAAAAAAAACAGAATGTTTCTGCCCTCTTGCCTTTTCGCTCATCATTTATTGCTATAGAATTGTTTCGTTTTCTCCCGTGAAAACGTTATTTACATTGGATTTTTATGCAGGTTGGCAATTTATTTCCTGGAGCAAAGTGTGTGTGTTTGTATGTGAGCGAAGATTTCCGTACGCTTTGTAAAATTTTATGACGTGTGGGATCCCTCGTAATCTATTATCCCACGTTGACAATATACGTGATAAAATTCTTGTTTATAAAGCTTGGAAAGTTAAATTGGAATTGCAAATTTTTGACACCGGCAGTTAACAACTTAAAATATGGCCGCCACTTGTAATAGAAATATGTTTTTGAGTGTATATATTTCTAACTCGGCGTGAAAATTTTTATAAGAAAAAAATAAATTGCTTATTTCAGGACGAATTTCAATGTATATTAATGTTCAATTATTCTTAATCACTGATGATTATTTATCGCTTCGGATGATCATTAGACTAGATTATTATGGGGGTTATGAATAACCAAATCCGAAACGGAAATTTGTAGCCTAAGAGTATTATCTCGATCTTGTATAGCCCTAACCGCTACATTTTCATTCCTTCTTATTTGAATAATAAATTTTAAATAATATATATTATCATTCAAATTGTTTAAAACCATTGTTATAAAACAAATAAATCCGTGCTACTCTGCAGAATATATTTATAGAGGTGAATTTAAAATTTCACTTTTAAGTCGTTATCCGTTTGTGAATAGCATTTTTAATTAATGTAGTGGCACGCTCCAGTACCCTTAAGATGAAAGCGTTAATATGTTTATTTTATTGTATAATGTTATGCCAATAACTCCTTAGCAACGAGTTACGTTAAGGTACCTTTAACAACACTAGTATTGTTATATGTAGCTTAATGCTATGGAGATATTGGCAAACAAATATGATTTCGCTTTTTGACGGTTTTCATTCAACTTTTTTTTTTATTGAAAATTTGAAATAGAATAAAATAAACCGTGTTACGACTACGTCGCTCGTGCTTTTAAACTTTTCTCTCGTAATGTAAAAACCTTCATAACGTTACTTGTATCGTAAATCATTATTAATTTAATATATACATTTTAAATCATTGCTTCCGCATTATAGATAAATGTGAGCCGCTTTCGACTACATAATCATGTACATTTAGATAATACAGGAGTGGCTATATCTCTTGATAACTTTCTCACTTGGCGAAACACTATAAAAAAATAATAGGTACACATCGAATAAAAACAGTTGGTTTGTTTCACTTATTTGTAACAATTTCCTCAACTATTTTCTCTATATATTACCCTTCCCTCTTGAAAAAGAAAGTGAGAAATAGGTGTACACAAAGAGTACTTCCCAGTAATTAACATTCACCCAATAAAAATGGATTCTTAATACTCAAAAAAGAAAGTGAGTATTATATGACTTGAGTTTTATCTTATATTAAACACTTTATTTATTTATTACTTTAGTGAGTGAAAAAGTATTTGATTACAAGGGATATTTATTTTATAGCCGTAAAACAAAAACAGCATATGTAACACTTAAAAATGATTTGAAACTGAATAATAAAGTTATTGATTTGTGTTAAATTTTGATACGGCGGTAACGCTATGTAATAAAATTCGGCAAATATTGCGCGAAATTAATCCTATTCAAATGTTCTGTATAATGAGACAGCATAATCCAATCAGTTATAATATAAGCGATAAATTAAATAAACATTTGTTTATTTAATTTATCGTTTATATTAATTAGAATATAAATATCAGGTTATTGGAATTGTTCATACAATAAAATTAATAATATCAATATAATCAAGTTTTAATGTATTTTATTCATACGTATACAGGGTGGTGAATTGCTTCATGCATCATACGAATTCCAATGCTTAATTTTCAACATGTAAATATTTGCTTCCCTAATTATATACAAATATCTTTATTAATAGTAATTTACACATGTTCACCATACATTCCATAACAATTTTGGCATATCTCTATTATCAATTGGCTATCGGCCAGGGGTCTTTCAGCCCTTCCCTAATTATTTTATACGAAAATCAGAAATAAATTTTGCGTGGAGAAAAAAAATGCAATTTTTCATTATTTTTGGTTTTCGCATAACTAAAATAACGTGAAAATTAGCACTTTATAAAAATTACTGATGCTATGAAATTTCTAGATCAAAAACATGGTAGTCATCACTGGTGGAAATTATTTTTAATAGAATATTTGACACTTATTCTAAAAATGAAACGAAGGAAAATTTTTGCTTCGAATTTTTTTAGCACTTTAGCGTACTTAAACAATCACTGGTTTTTGGCCTTAATAACCAATATTCCGAAAGGAACTCAACTTTTTTTTTTAATATTCAACAGAAAGATACATTGTTTTATGAAACAAATTGAACAATCTCTACAACTCCATCATCCAGTTCTTACACATCACTGGAGTAAAAATATGACATCCACATCCCTATAATTTTCTACAGCGTCTGTAGCTTCCTGCAACGGTAAAAATGTTTTTCAGCAAAGTCTTCAATAAATTAGAAACAACCTTACTTGAGGTTACGAACAGGTTACATATTCATATATGCAGGTTATATTTCGTTTTATTGAATTTTTTGAATTTAGCAAAGTCTTCATCCATTTTCAAAACAAAGGTGCGTTGAAGGAAAAAGTAACTCAAGATCCCATTGTACTCATTCTATGGTACAGTGGAGTTTGCCTCTAATTTAAATTTGTCAAAATTTGTGAAATGGGTGTGGAATTTATCCTGGACACCCGAAATATTAAGGAAACGAATATTCTGAGAAAATTTTTTTTCAAATAAAATGTGTTTTCCATGAAAATACAGCATATATGTTTTCAATTATAAGTGGGTTTTCAAGGTCATTCCAAGAGTAATTCCAAGAGAAACCTATACTTTTTATTGGAGCATCCAAATCTATTAATTAAAGCTAATACGAGGGTCATTTTTAAAGTAAGAACCGTTTGTGGATCCTATCCCCGCAAAACCTTCTCCGAAGATTTTATACTGACAGATGGCTTCTCTATACATTCGACTATGTTGTCGGTCAGTCTCACGTCTTTAAATGGGGTAGACGATGTTTCATCGCAATTTAAGATTAGTTATGTCCATTACTAAACTCGCCGATTGCAAAGTACGTGCTGTGAGTCTGATTTTAAATGCAAAAAACACTCCTCCTAGCAAAATCCATTGCCAACTCATTGAAGCGTATGGGTAAGATGTGATGAATGATGGGAAAGTCCAAGTGTGGTCTTCTTTCATAATGATTACAGAACAATCATAGAGCCGTCTAATCGAGAAATATTCGCTCAGGTCCTTGGTTGTTGTATATGTCTTTCATTATTATTTTTTTTACATATTCATTACATGTATAATCTATTCCCAGCTCTGTGCGACTGAATGGCTGAAACCCATGTCAAAAAATTGTGTTGTTGGTCCTACACCAAGCAAACCGTTTCCAAAATACTCATATTTTATTGGATGTCCCCAAACTAAAGAAACATGGAATTTGTACAAGAACACACTAAATATATTTTTTTGTAATTTTAATCAGTTGACACATCACATCTTTATAGATTTTTTTTGCTTTATCGATTGGTAAAATCAACTATAATATAACTGAGTCAAATTTTAGTAGTTCTGAAAAAGTAAAACCCTTAAAGTCACGTAATGTATTTTTTGCACAATCGTGTTCTATTCTATACTTACCATTATTGTTGACACTGATGGTAAATTAATTTTACAAAATTATTGTATATTTCCGTAGAAATGTGGCAATAATAATTGTGCAAAAAATAGTATGCAATATTTGGTAGTTAAATAGGCACTTACCGACCTTGTATCATAATATAATATTGTATGGAGTTTCACAGACATACAGACGCAGATACGATTTTTTTAACTAAAAATCCTTTTTATCTGTACTAAAGGAAAAAAAAAACGAAACACTTAAAATTCGTGAAATTTCGACCATTTTCAAACCGCCATAACTCGGCGTATTTTAAATCGATTTTGATAAATCTTTGAGGGCGAAAAACTTTGAAGTGTCTTCTTTGAAGTCATGCATGCGAAATTAAGTGTTAGCCCTTCCGCCCCCCACTAGTGCCCCTGTGAAAAAATTGTTTTTTTCTGGAAACCATGTCCAACTTTGACGATGTCTATGGAGTTGGAAAAATTTTGTCGACTCGACCCATTACAAAGGCATTAAAATTTGATCAATTCCCAATGCAGGACTCAAACAACGAAGTTCCTACGATGATTTAGCACCAAGTTATGGGTGTTTGAAAAAAGTGCATTTTGAGGTTTGTCGCACATAACTCAGTGACTTTTCAACCAAATTTGAAGATTTTTTGGGAATAAATCCCATTTTGGGTCTACTTTAAGGGAGTAAACTCAGATTGGAATGATCCCTTTTCAAACCCTTCAACCCTCGAACAAAAAAAACACGTTTTTGGGCAAAAACCGCCCAACTTTGGCGACGTGTACCGAGTTGAAAAAATGTGTCAATTCGATCCACCAAAAGGGCATTAAAATGTGTTCAATTACCTGCGCAGAACTCAAATAACGAACTACGACGATTTGGCACAGAGTTGTGGGTGTTTGAAAAAAGCGAATTTTGTGGTTTTTTGACTCATAAGTCCGAAGTTTTTCGACGAAATTGATTTCGTTTTCACAAATGACATTTCTTTGCATGTTCTTTGAGGTTTTCACGAAAATTCATTGTTTGCGCGAAATCATGAATATCGCATTTTGTACCTTAAAACTCCATTAACAAAAAAACTTTATTTTAGGCTCATTGTAACGATCTCTGTAGGGTCAAAAAAAATGTAGGCCTAACTCACTACCATTCGTCCATTTTTCCATTCGTCCAATAAGAACAAACAAATTACACTGACGGAAAGAAATGAAACACTTGAAATTTGTATAAATTTAGGTAATTTTCAAATGGCCATAACTCGGCTTCTTTCCAACCGATTTCGACGATCTTTTGAGAAATCAGAATCAAAATGTGTCCTCTTTGAGAGGGTTTATTCTCCATTCAAAGAGAGGGCTCTACGCCCCTCTAAACGAAAAAATAAAAATACACCCAAATGCACTTTTTTTTAAACACCAATAACTTTGTGCCAAATCTCCGTTGGAGCTTTATTTTTGAGTCCTGCACAGGTAACTGAACACATTTTAATGCCCTTTTGGTGGATAGAGTCGAGACATTTTATCCAACTCGGTACACGTTGCCAAAGTTGGACGTTTTTTTGCCCAAAAACGTGTTTTTTTTTTGTTCGGGGGTTGAAGGGTTCGAAAAGGTATCATTCCAATCTGAGTTTACCTCCTCAAAGTAGGGCCAAAATGAGATTTTTTCATCAAATTTGGTTGAAAAGTTGCTGAGTTATGTGCGAAAAACCTCAAAATGCACTTTTTTCAAACACCCATAACTTGGTGCCAAATTGCCGTAGGAACTTCGTTCTTCGAGTTCTGCATAGGGAATTGATTCAATTTTAATGCCTTTATGGTGGATAGAGTCGACAAAATTTTTCCAACTCCGTAGACATCGTCAAATTTGGATATGTTTCCTGAAAAAAACATTATTTTTTTTCGCAGGGGTGCTAGAGAGGGGCGGAAGGGGTCACGCTTAAGTCCGCATACATGACTTTAAAGAAGACACTTCAAAGTTTTTTGCCCTTAAAGATTAATCAAAATCGATTAAAAATACGCCGAGTTATGGTGGTTTGAAAATGGTCGAAATTTCACGAATTTCAAGTGTTTAATTTTTTTTCCTCCAGTGTATATGAGGAATTGATGATTGCATTGTAACAAATCATTTTACAATTAGTTTTAATTTTTTGCAAAACGAAAAGTAAGAAAATATTATGAAAAACGCAAATTCATACACTTCGTCCTATCTGATCTACATACAAACTATTATATGCACTGGATTTCGTATACACTGGATCGGTTTTTCCGAGATCATTGAATAATATATTCAATCATTTCAAACCATGTCTGAATGCAATTTGATGATTTTGTTTTGCTATTTGCTCGATGTTTTTTCATTAAATTTATTATTTATTTAAATTTGGCAATCTCGGGTATATGCGAGCAATTGCGGTTTAATTCAATTTTGAATAATATTACCTGCAAAATTAAAATTAATAAAAATTGAGATACTGTTTTTTTTAATTCTTTAGTTTTATTTTCTTTATGTTATTTAATCTCATTTAAGTTCACATCCACTGCAATGTTATATTTATGTCTAATATTATATTGTAATATGGTGGCGAAAGAGAAATTTAATAAATAAAAAAAAATATCACCCATTCTTAAAATTTATAAATTATAAATAAAATTTAATTCTATATTGAAATTCCGTCTGGAAATCTTATCGGAAAAATGGAATTGTGACCAATTGTTAAGACCATTTACATTTTTCAATTGTGAATAGCTTTTATTTCCCGTAAATTCACAATGAGAACTAGAAAAATATATCTTTTGCTCGGTTGTTCCGCTCACGTTTGTTAAATTTCCATCCACAACAAAGCTACGGCTTTATGCCTCCGTGTGGCGCATTCAACGCCGGAGGATTACGTGTTTTTGACCTGTGCGACTGCTTTCCGGTAGCGATGCAATTTAAGCTTCGCGACGTTTTGATATTAGAAAAAACGTGCCACCCTTAAAGTAATTAATATCCTCCCTCATATATAATCTCAAACGGGTAATCGCCTTTTTTTAGGTTTCCGGCTGCGATCTGCGCTAGTTTATACAAAGGTGTGCCGAAACGGTATTTCAGTTATAAACTGGGATAATTGAAAAAAATGAATAGGAAAGGGATTATTAGATATAGGTTAGGGCGGTGTGGTCGATAGCCCAGACAGTGCCGTACTAACTAAAAATACAAATAAATTAAATACTAAACTATGTAAAAGTTGCTGAAATAAAGATGTTGTCATATAGATATACGTGAAAAAATTATAATGCTATTAAGTTACAAGGATTAAATAGACTGATATAAAGAAAATACATTATCTTCATATTAATAGTTCTTTTTGAACAGTCAACATTTGCTTTTATATGTGGAAGATTCACACTTTTTATGAAGAATAAATATAATTTAAATGTAATAATTTTGTAATGTAAATAATCGTATATAATTGAATTAAAAGTGTGACAGGGATCGAACTTGTAACCTTCAGTTTGCCAGACTACGGCGCTTGCCACAGAAGCCACACAGTTTCTTCATTTCCATTTCCATATAACCAACCACACGTATCTATAAGATAATATTCGAGACTAATAATTTATACTAATCTCTTAATCTTAATGATGACTCAGTAATAAGAGTATATTTTTCGCGATATATAAATAAAAGTCTGTATCGAGACAATAAATATCCGATAGTATTTGTAAAGAGTAATTCCTAAGATTTCGTTTATTAATGCCCGAAATACAAATTGGCCTTTTACAAATGTATTCATGTACTTAAGAGTAGGCTTAGAATAAATCTAAATATACATTTATGTAAATTATTCGCAAGGATTTGTCCTTATTTCGAATGCTGTTTCCTATAATCTTACATGATAAAATGTAATAATAAAACGGTAAAGCTATGCGATACGAAACGTAATAATGTGTTTATTGAATTAAAACTAAAATTAAAATATTATAATCCAAACGAGAAACATTTTCCTGCATTCAGTAAACAAGTATTTGAATGTAAAATTAGCATTCAGAATTTAAAATGAATTTTAAAAAGCGATGCAATATTCTCACTACATAACAGATATAAAAATAGGAAAATGTGCACATATTTAATTATTGTGCAATGAGTATACTAAATGAACCTACAGTAATAATAATAAGCAAAACCTGAGTTACGTATTAAAAACTCCAGTATAAATGATATTCCAATTGTTTGGAATTGTTTGGGTATTATGGGCGATGGCAGAATTTATAGGAATCATGTGCTTTCAGATGAGAGATAACTTCTATCTAACCTATTTCGTTTGGGCAATGTATTATAATTATTTAACAGTAGTTTTATATTGAAACATTTTAAAAACCAAAAAATAGTAATAAACTGACAGAGTTTCGCCGCCCAGTGAACAAACGAGCGAGTCTGCGAATCTGAATTCGTAAGTTAGTAAATCTGCTTTATTGCCGTGTTGTAACGTTTTTCCTAGCTAAATTAAATAAAAAACCAAGGTCCGTATTAAAAAAAATTAAATTGATGAGGGTATCTAAATAACGTCGTATTTAGAAAATAAAATTATTTTCTGGAAGAGCTTACTATTGTGTTAGGGAGTGCTCTTGGTTTTTCAAAATAATCAGTAATAAAGCCGTAGAAAAATTAAAACCAATTTGTTTTCGGTTTTTTAGAATAAATCCGGAAGTCGACAGAATATTGTAACTTTTTTCTTCAGTTAGCCAACTCTCTATCTCTTATACTGATGCAGCAGACTTATATGTATATTTTTAATTCTGAGCAGGCTTTCAAGGTCATTTAAAGGCCAACTTGTTATTTTTACAATAGAAATCTGTAATTTTTATTAAGGCACATGAATCTACAAAATACAGCAATTAAGTTTGATCTAAAACATTTTTTTATTTGGCGATTATTTTTTGCCATCCATATCAAATCAACCAATAATGGTCGCTGACAAAATTTATTTGTCTTTAATTTTTTTATGGTTGTACTATAATCAGAGAGTTGAAAATAGAACAGGTATTCATTAATTTTTCAGATCTTCAGTTTTTGTGAGCGGCCATTTTGTATTGGTGCCTATTTTGCATTTTGCAGAGGTTTGCGTTAAACTCTGTAGCTCCTCGGTTTTTAGAGATATTTGGTTCAAACAAAGAGCATAAAATGTACAATAGTTTTTGTTCAGTATATGCCTATACTTAATTATATATTAACAAGAAATAGGTTAATGTTAACGTTTTCAAAATTAATACCTTCTCTTTTAAAATTAAAAATGTAAAGATAAAACTAAGACTTACATTTATTTTTTTCTGGATATAGTATTTTAGTACACTACTTCCCTGAAAAGTTTCAGATCTGAGAGTTACTTCATTTTTTAAAGGGTATTCAAATATTACAGTTTTCCTAACGTTTGGTATTTTCGATCTGAAATATCTCAGAAGGGACACACTTTAAAAATCCAAAAATTTTACAAAACGTTGTTTTATGGTCTTATACACTAAGTGGTTAAAATTTCATCATTGAGACTTTATTAATTTTTTGGTCAGAAATTTTTAAAAAGTAGCTAAAATTTCAGGAAAATGTAGGCCTGGTGCATTAACAAAAAAAAAAATTGTACAAATCTTCAGCTGTACTAAATCTAATTTAAGTAATGTCAAAGCTAAGAAACACTATTATCTGTTGATAAAGTTAAGGACACTTAACTGTTATATTTCAATGTCAGTGCCTAATCTTCAATAAACAAAAAAACGTCGTATAACCCCTATAGCAAACAATTTTGTGACAAGTGTAATACATCATTAGTTTCGGGAAGTGAAAAGCTGTTCAACAATGAAATAAAAAAGACAGGTCCGTATTTAAAAAAAAATGAAATTGATGTGGTTATTTATTTGATTATTTATTTATACACTTACCCGTAATCAAGTATTTAAAGACTTTTAAGAGTAATATTAAAAACTTGTTTTGGCCGTCATGGGTCTAGACCAGTGATGGCGAACCTATGACACTCGTGTCAGTGCTGACACGCAAGCTCATTTTTGGTGACACGCATCTTCAAAGATATTTGATATGTGCCGTTCAGTCACATCGAGTATGTTATTTTGTATTTTTAATTTTGGGATGAATAAATGAACAAATGAATAAATGAATAATGGCCGGGCTGGGATTCGAACCCACACGGCACACGGTGCAACCGGCACAAGCGCTCGCCTGTACCCACTACACGCCCGATAAAAAAATCATAATTCAAATATTTGTCTTTCATAATGGCCAGAGTTGGTTGTTAATAATAATATTATTACTTACGTTAATAATAAATAATGATTAACAAAATTATAATTAATGAATCCAAAGATTATAAATATTTCTATTTTTTTAGTCTTTACTTTTGTGATGCCTGACACGCCACGAAAATTATGTTTCCATTTTACAAAAGCTCAAAAGGTTCGCCATCACTGATCTAGACCATTTGGGATTATTATAAAATTTTATAATTTATTGTAAGTTAATTTATATTTATGTTTGTAGTATTATTAACTGCATTTCTATTTTTGTATGTGAACTTATTTATTTATTTATGTAAATGTATTTTTATAAAAAGGAGATTCCGTAAATAAATTCAAATTCAATATATCTATCTCAATAACGAAACTGAAATTTGAAAATTAAAATTATTTCCTGGCAAAAGTGTCTTAAGAAAATGTTCTTAATTTTTCAAAATAACCAGTGATAAAGCCGCAAAAAATAAAAACAAAAATTGAATATTTCGATTTTTTACGAATATATCCGGAATTAGTCATAATATTTTAACTTTCCTTTTAACAAATTATTCAGCATTAAAATGCGCAACTATTCCTTAATTTAACCAACTCTCTATCTTTTCTAGTTACCGATTTAGCAATGCGAATGCATACAATTTGTGACACCCAGAAAATGTGCATAAATACATATATTTTTTGCTTAGATTGTGATATAAATAGCCTAACAAAAATGGTTTCATATTATTCACGTGTTATTTACATTTTTACTACAAGCAATGTACGAGGGTCATTTTTTAAGTATGAACTGTTCTAGTTTAAATATAAATATTACCAACGTCAATTTTTTGATTTCTCAGTAACTATCATCTTTCCGCTATTTTTCGACAAATTGCTCGACCCGATAAAGCTATTTTTGCGAACGGGAGATGAGTTTGATGATCCCTTCGTCGTAGAAGTCGGTCGCCAGTCCATATAACAAACCCTTGATGTCATCATCTGTTTGCATCCATTTTCTGCCTAAAAATTCCTTTGTATTTATAATGAGGTAAAGGTCAGAAGTTGCCAGGTCTATATTTACAAGAGATAGCCATTTAACAGGACATCAGTCAGCAAAACGCTTCTCCTATCCCAGGAAACAGTTGCGATCATTTTCACAGTGGAAACGGTCTCCTTGAATTTTTGTCGATTGTGTACATGGCGTTGTTTACACTTTTGGACTTTCCCATCATTCATCATTGAACCCTCAGCTAACGAGCTAGTTTAAAATAGTTGTAACCATTGCTTTGCAGATAACTAAAATGAGCTCATTTATGAATAGATCTTATGGTGGATTCGCCGGAAACTTAAAATTAAAGTTATGCGCTCGCATCCTTTTTCATTCTCGCCATAGATCTTACGGGGATATTTTTTGTTGTCGCGAATATGGCGTTAGGTGAGGGTTACAACAATAATATCATGCGGGTTAATATTCGTACGATGGAATAAACAGTTGGAAGTTTGAGAGTTTGCTGCATAGGCGTCATAATTTTACGTAATATACTGGCCCGGTGCACGTGTAAAAATCGTAAAGAATTTCTGGAAAACTCTTATCCGCGTTTATATCGACTCGCCGTCATGTTATGTGTTTTTATTCGCAATATTTTTATTTTATGGGCATGGGTTCAAATAGGGAAGTTCCGGAAGGTCTCCGGGGGAATCTAAGCCACTTCCGTATTTGAGTCAGCTCCTTCTTCATCCACTGATGTCCCCTGGATGCCTCTCGGCGTTCGGTTACGCCCGCTTGCCCAAGTCTTACCATACTGATTTTTAACAATTATGAATAGATGCTTTCAATAAAAATCATCATCTGTTAAAATTATTCGTCAAAACAAAAAATTCAGATTAATGGAATTTAGAAAATTGCACACCTTTACTTGTTGCAGAATTTAAGTTACTTTTCGTCTATATTTAATTAATGTAATTTAACCAGTTATCTGTGTTTGACAAATATACTAGTCACGAAAAATGGTAATATTTTGTGTTATTTCGAGTACCTACTCGATATAAACACAAAATATTGACTTTTCTTCTTTTTTGCTGTTTGACAAGTTTACTCTTTACGAAGAAATGTCAATATGAGAAGTACCTACTCGACATAACACAAAATATTGTCAATTTGTTCATGACTAGTAGAAATGTCAACATGACAAGGACCTACTCGACATAACACAAAATATTGTCAATTTGTTCATGACTAGTATACTTGTCACATAGCTAATTCGTTAAAGATACAAAAACTTTTAATACATAAGAAAACAGTTTTTTGTATACTAATTAGAGGTGGGCAAAATTGCTACCTTTGAATCACGTTGCTACTTGTGATTGTTACTTTTTAATACATGTGATTTTAAACTGTGACTGTGATCACTTGCTACGTTAGAACTTTTGTGTATAATTTTCAATTTATCGTTATACTAAAGCAGTGTTTCTCAACCTTTTTGGTCCCAACGCCCACTTTGTCAGCCCCGCTTCTTAATTCGCCCACTTCAATTTTAAACAATTAAAAAAATCCAAATCGTAATTGTAAATCTTCAAATTTTGAACACGTGCAATTTTGAGGTTTAGCGTTTATTTCACGAAAATATTTATTAACCGGTTTTTAAATCGATTATTTTTTTTACTTTTTGACGTTACAATCATTTAAATCGGACAATGCGTTTGGCAGTTATGTAGTTTCAAAAACTAACTTTAAAAAATGGTGATGTGGCCATCATGTTACTTTCTCCAACTTGATGGTATCACTTATATTTACGCTTTCGTGGTTTATTTTCAATTTAAATCATAAAGTCATAATTATAAACCAAAAATGAAAAAAAAAAATACTTTTTTTTTTCTCGGATAACAATGATTTTATGAAAAATATTTTCAAACCAAAGATATTCATTTCTTTATTGTCTTCAATGTTTGTTTAAATATTTTTGTGATATTCTTGATATTTAAGAACATATTAAACAAAAACAAAAAACAGTTAAGGTAAACACCCACTTCCGGTGTACAAAATTTTACCAAAAGCTTTTCAGTTCTTCGGATTATTAAATAAGACCTATGTTCAAAGTTTCGTATCAATAGCTCAATTAGTTTTTGAGATACAGCGCACAGAGACAGACACACGCACACAGAGACAATTTTTTTTTTCCAGAAATTGTCGAAATGGCATCTAGGGACCTCAAAACGGATATTTCCGTAAAAAAATTTTTTGAAAAAAAAACCACGATCACTATACTTTCTCGTACTTCGTAACGGAGAAAGTAAAAAGGTAGGATTTTTGCAGTTTGTGTTAATTTCATGAACAAAATTGTTATCAGTTTAAATTACACTAAATGTTCCACATTTGACTTTTAAATCATTACATTCAGACGAAGCATTTGATAGTTGTGCAATTAAAAAAAAAACAAAATTGCAATTTTAAATCTTCGAGTTTTGAAAACTTGCAGTTTTGCGTTGATTTCACGAAAATATTTATTAAACGGTTTTTAACTCGCACAAAAATTTCCACTTTTTGACGTTAGAATCATTAAAAACGGTTTTAATGATAATCTTAAGGTACTAAAGTAACACAATTTTCTTTTATAATTTTTTTTTTCAATTCACTCAGTTCACTCATTTTCGATCACTGCGAGTTTGTGGTTCGATTCCACGCCGGATAAGACATCATTTTTTCGTTCCTTTAAAATACCTGCTGCATTAGCCCCCTCACAGCAAATACATTTTATTTGGAACATTTCCTCGGAATCTTCGTTTCCGTAATATTTCGAGTGTTTCTCCCTATACAGGGTGCATTTGAAATAACGAACAGGCATTTAAGGGCACATACACAAAATATTTGTGAACCCATTTCCGTCAAAATTTATTCGAAAAAAAAATTTTTAATTTTCCTAATTTTTCGAGGTTTTTTAAAAATTTTGAGAACCGATGCTTTTCTCATAGGTCTGCATGGAATGTGTGTTTGTTTATTTAAAACGCGAGATACGATTTCTTGCCTCCGAAATTTGAAGTGTTATCCCAACGTTTTTTTTTTGTAAAAGATAAACAGTTCTCAAGTTCATTGACGCTTAAAGAACACTCAGATATTTCCTACGCCCTTGTTGTAATTCGATATCTAAAGCCGATGCCGTTTAAAAATTAGGTCACATTACCATTGCCCCCAAACATGTTGCGTATTTTCACTCATTAACATAATTAATTGCGGGCTTTTTGTTACAGTTATAAACAAAATAATTGCGAATATTGTTTAAAAATAATGTAATCTCTTTGTGGTTACGAGCCTGTTCGTTATTTCAAATACACCCTGTATAGTGAAAATCCATTATTATTAGATGTATTTAAGAAGGTTCAATATATAAGTGGGGGAGAATTCAATACTCGCAATGTGATATTATACATATTTTTGGGTTGTATTATTCCTGATTCACAACGAAGCGTGGCCCTTGAAATGTAACGCCCATTTCAAACATAATACCACATGTCATATATTGCGTAGAGTTTGTTTACAGTAGCCGTTTTTAATTGTTCTTTATTCTTTCGGGCTGGTGATGCAGGGCTTTAGAGTTCATACACGTTTATCAAAACCAATGCAAATGAACAATTTATATAGATTTAAAAATAAACGGGATCATTGTGCTAGATAAATTAAGTTCGAATTGACTTAAAAAAATGTATTGTAATTAACCCTTTCTTTTTATTTTTTTTAATTTGTATTTATTACATGCCTGTGATAATATACAAACCATACATGAGATGCAAAATTTGTTGCGGATGTGTTTGTCAATTAAAAATTAAAATTAAGTATTACATTAATGTCAAGTTCATAGAAGTGATGACGTAATACTATACCGGGTGGACCATTTAATATGTTTTCAGGAAATATCTTCGAAACAAGAAATTTAAAAAAAAAATGACCCAAACAAAAAATGATTGTTTTGAAGGGGGCCATAATAACATAATTTTGTTTTTTTCATAGATGGCGCTGTTGTCGCTAAATCGAGGTCAACTTAGTTTTTTTAAATGGAAACCCGTACTTTTTATAACAGAATCAGAGTCCTTGTTAAAAAATGAGAAGAATTCACTTAGCTAACTTTTTAGTCAGAGTGATAGATGGCGCTGTAATCGCGAAAAGAAGTTGTTGCATTTGGACGCTTGCGTATTCGAACTTCGCGCGCGTGTGTGTGTGTGTGCGCACCCGCGAACATGCCCGTCTAAAATCACCAATAATGTTCGTTACATTATTTTGTTATTATTTTTGTAAAGGATATGAATGTGACGTAAACTTAACTAGTATTTTATTCAAGAGTGTAATTGTATGATCGACCGACTTGGAAATGCAAAATAAATAATTTTGATCCATTTCCAAGTTGATATTTCAAAATTTATAATAATTTCAAATTAAACAAATAACTTAAATTTTGCTTTTTATATTCTGGGCTCAGCGTGAGCGCTGCTGACAGCTTTGACAGCCCCATGTCGCTCTGCAGGTTGATGTTGTCGATGTCCGGCTGGAGCGTAATTTGTACGAAGCTGAAAAGAAATGGCAGGTTAGAAGAAGTCGATTGGGTCGAAGTGTGTGTAGACGCGCACTTGTGTTTAACTTACTTGAAATCATCTCTAGAGCAGGTGCTCAAAATGATGGCCGTTCATCTCGAGACATTTTGCGATCCTTGTTTGAAACGATCTCTGAACTTCTCGTAGGGTGTCTCTGTTGATGTTCGCACAAGCATTGTGAATACGCTCCTTCATGTTATCAGGCGTCGACGGTATGTCGGCATAGCATTTGTCCTTCAGCAATCCCCACAGGAAAAAGTCCGGCGCTGTCAAGTCCGGCGAACGTGCCGGCCAAGGCACCGGACCTCCACGACCAATCCACTTGTTCGGAAATTGGCGGTTCAAAATATCTCGGACGATACGGGCAAAATGTGCAGGGCAACCATCGTGCTGATACCACAGTCTCAATCGGGTCAGCAGAGGGACGTCTTCGAGTAAAGCAGGAAGATGAGCCGTCAGAATTTCACCGTATTTTTCAGCATTCAGATTTCCGTCGATGAAGTACGGGCCAATGACGTGATCTCCCAGAACTCGGCACCAAACGTTGACGCTCCATGGTCGTTGATGGTCCACTTGTCGGATCCAATATGGATTCTCCTCCGCCCAATAATGCATGTTATGCCGGTTGATTTGGCCACGATTCGTGAAACTTGCTTCATCCGAGAATAGAACCATGGAAACGAAGTTCCGGTTGTTGCGTATTTGCTGCTGAGCCCAATTGCAGAACTGCACTCGATGTTGGAAGTCGTCGCTATGAAGTTCTTGATGCAACGATACGTGGTAAGGATGAAATTTATGCCGATGAAGAACTCGCAGAACACTCGTTTTGGAGATGCCTGAACTCCGCGCCAGTTGACGAGAACTTATGTTGGGTTTGACTGCAACTGCAGCTAAAATATCAACTTCGGCATTCTCCTGGGTTACGGTGCGTCTTCGATGTCTGGTTCGTTTTAGGCTGCCAGTGTCCACAAATGAGTTCACGATCCGAAGAAAAGTCATGTGACTCGGATGATCTCGATCAGGATACCTCTCCGCGTACAAGCCACACGCATCAAGTGCATTGCGTCTAGCTTCACCATACACGAAAATCATGTCGACCTTTTCCGCGATAGTATACCGCACCATTGTAACGTTTTCGCCATCAATGCAGAAGACCGACTGATTACCAAACTAAATTTTCTTTTGTTCAGTCAAAGAAAGCATCAAAATCCAGCTATTTCCAGCTATTTTTCAATTTAAAATTGTAATTCATGGAAATACGGCCGACGTCATGTTTTGACACACACACACACCACACACACACACACACACACATGCGCGCGAAGTTCGAATACGCAAGCGTCCAAATGCAACAACTTCTTTTCGTGATTACAGCGCCATCTATCACTCTGACGAAAAAGTTAGCTGAGTGAATTCTTCTCATTTTTTAACAAGGACTCTGATTCTTTAATAAAAAGTAGGGGTTTCCATTTAAAAAAACTAAGTTGACCTCGATTTAGCAACAACAGCGCCATCTATGAAAAAAACAAAATTATGGTATTATGGCCCCCTTCAATACAATCATTTTTTGTTTGGGTCATTTTTTTCTAAAGTTTCTTGTTTCGAAGATATTTCCTGAAAACACATTAAATGGTCCACCCGGTATAAACAATTTACATTTATACACTGTGTACATAAAGTAAGGAATAAATTCGATTAAAATTCAGGGCATTTTCTTTCAGAAAAATGCTCGGACACGTGTATTATTATTTTTTAACGTGCATTTTTTTGAGATGAAATTGAAATGTACAGGGTGTCCCAAAATCGAGATACGACCCCTAAGTTAAAATTTTCAAATGTGAACCCCCATTTTTTGTTGCATTTATGGATTCTACATAAAATTCTGAGTATTTTTCATGTAGTATACCCCATGTCGATATTCAGCTGTTTTCGAAGAAATGCCGTTCAAAAAAGTACTACTACTATTTTATTTCTGGTAAAAGATAACATGGTTTCATCGAAACATTGGAATTAATAAGGAAAAATTATTTAATTAAGTAAATAATGATTTTTGCTTATTAATTCCAATATTTTGATGAAACCGTGTTATCTTTTACAAATAATCTCTACTAACAAGGGAAAGTCCCCGTTTTCGATTTAAGCTCTATGCAGAAATGTCGTAGGGATACCGATAAAACATTTTGAAAGTTATAGCCCCTACCTTTGCTTTAACAAAATGGGGATATGATAAGCGCTCGATTTAGGATGTCCTACTCAGGTGTGGAACTGCTCGAATATTTCATGCGTTTTAGAAAAAAAAATGTTTCAGATAAAAGTTTGAGTGGCGGTATTTTGGGTCACCGTGGAAAGCGTTAGCAGGGTCAGATCAAGTTCAAATTATTTTTTTTAACAGAAACTGCAATTTTGTATTGCACTATCTTCTTGTGCTAATTCATTTAATTAACTGTTATCTGAAACATGTTTTATTTGTCCCACATGTTTTGAGATATTCAAGTTTTTTTTTTAATATTGTGACTATTTTGTCTCAAATTATTTTGAAATATCTAAGATCATTAAGACTGCCATTAAACGAGAGATCTTTTAGTTTTATTGATAAGACTGATATTACATCGAGATAAAATCTTATCACCAAATGAACTAAAAAATGCAGCCACTGCTACAAAAAATAGAAATTACGTAGTTAATGGACCGAGAAGTCGATTGCTGATTAAATACAATCACTGCCACGTTAAGAAACTTTGGAAGAAAATCCTTATGTACATAAAGCTGAACAAAGATATAAACAATAAATAAAATAAAGCTTTGAAGGATGATGAATGCAGATTAATCAGGTTTTCTGGGATTGCGAAAATATAATTGAAGAAATTTGAAGAAATGAAGTCAAAATATAATTCTTTGACGAACAAAAAATAGCATTCAGTGATTTTTGAGGAAATAAACACCGATTATGAATGAAGATTAATCAAGAACCAATAAAGGTTTTCTATGATTACGAAAATATAATTGAAGAAAATTGAAGAAATAAAGACAAAACATAATTTTTTGACTAAGAAAAAATATGACTCAGTGTTTTTTGAGAAATAAACAAAGATGAATAAAGAACTAATCAAGGTTCTCTATGATTACGAAAATATAATTGAAGAAAATTGAACAAATGGTCAAAACATCATTTTTTCACGAATAAGATTCAGTTTGAAGAAATAAACACCTTATACACAGCAAAAATTGGAGTATTTTTGTAAATAATAAAAATATAAACATTATTTTGAATCAATTAGAAACAACCTTACTTATTGCAGAAAGCATTAAATAAATTTAAAAAAAACGAAATTTAGCCTGAATAAATGAACATTCAAGCTGTTCGTAACTCTGCCAGCAAATTAAGTCTTTACTAAGACTATAAACAAATTACTTATTAAAACAACTACTTCCCTGGCTAGTGCCACGCCGGATATTAAATGATACAAAATAAATTTGCGTTATTACTAGTACTAAGTACTAAGTGAAATTGGTTTAAGATCGTTTATTTCTACCCACAGGACTAACTTGAAAATTAAACTAAATTGACTTTGAAAACTATAAACTAGTTTATAAACTATAAGTTATTTGTTTATAGTCTTAGTAAAGACTTAATTTGCTTGCAGAGTTACGAACAGCTTGAATATTCATTTATTCAGGCTATTTTTCGTTTTTTTTTAAAAAAACATATTGATTTTCGGTGGTAAAAATCAATATGTTTTTTACAAAAAAGCATTTTTGCAGATACCGAAGTATTTAAAAAATAAGCATTAAAAAAATTAACATCTTGTAAATAACAACTTTCTTTTTGAAGAAACCTAATTTTTTTATTTAGAGAAAGAAGAAACACACGACGTTTTTTCTCTGAATCACAAGTTTTCTATACAAAAAACGGAAGCTTTTTGAAGAAAGAAGCAACTTGAAGACTATATTTTTTGGAAGAAACGAAATTTTTTTATTCAGAAAAACAACTTTCTTCTTTGATCACATAATTGATCACATAACGTATACAGGGTGCCCGGATTTCGTAGGGAGAACATGGGCAACTTCTGCTAGATTATTAAAAATTTGCACAGATAACATTGGTTTTATGAAGTGCCAAATAAATTGTTTAAATTGTCATGGGCATTGGTTTAAGCCGCATCTCGTCGTCTTGGGTAGCAGAGAACTTACGGCAAATGAAAGAAATGAGGAGATTTTGTTTTTATTTTAATTTAGAACAAGTGGGCCACGACAAGTGGGATTTGTGGGCAGATTCTTAATGAGCTCTCGAACCTGCACCTTTTTGCTAATTTGACCATCTCTCTATCTCTTCAAATGCAGAAGTTGCCCATGTTGTCCCTACGAAATCCGGGCACTCTGCATAGTACATAAAATGAAATATTTTCTTTCAATAAACATATAATAACACTCCCAAAGATAAATCTTGTGCGGAGAGGTTTATTGGTTAAACAGATTTGGAGATTTAAAATTAGTTAGTCAGGGTATTAAATTAAAGTTAAATTAGATATGGGCGCATAAGTTACGTTTGAATAATGGTTTAAATTAAAATAAATATACATTTAAATAGACGCAAAACAGAGTAAAACTTTAAGACACTAAGCTTAATAAATATCTAAAGTTAGATTAAAAATTTAAAATAAAACTAAAACTAAAATTAAAAACAGAATCAAAATTGAAATTGAAATTAAACTTCAAATTAAAGTTAAAAACTAAAATGTAAAATATAAAACTTCAAAATTCAAAACCTAAATATTACAATTCAAAACTTAAAATTCAAAATCTAAAACTGAAAATTCAAAATCTAAAGCCTGATACCTAAAATTTAAAACCTAAATTCAAAATTCAAACCTTAAAACTAAAAATTCCAAATTCAACACTTTTAAACTCAAATCTAAAACTCTTAAAACTTAAAATTAAAATTACAAATTAAAATGTGTGATTATGTAAAAACGATATAGTATTTTTTTTAATCAGATGTTTTCTATTCCATGAAGGGAAACTTTTTGACGGAATAAACAGTCAATATTTTTTTGAAGAAACGAAAAATTTTTATTAAGAAATTTTTTGAAGATATGCACCTCTTGTAGACAACATTTTTCTTTGCCTTACGAATTTTCTCTGCAAAGATAGGAAGATCTTCGAAGAAATAAACGACTTGTAGACAACAATATTTTTTGAAGAAACAACAGTTTTCTATTCAGAGAAACGATGCATTTTTAAAGAAACAAATAATTTGTAAACAACTTTCTTCTTTAAATCGCAAGTTTTATATTCAAAGAAAGTTATTGAAGAAATAAACAACTTGCAGACAACAATATTTTTTGAACGTTTGACGAACGTCTTGTATTTAAATCACAAGCTTTTTGAAGAAATAAAAAGCTTTGTGTTTATTTTCTGTTTTTGTTTAATTTTTTTCTATTGTTAGGTTTCTTCTCGTTTTTTTAAGCTTTTATAAATTTGCTTATTCTTCTGGTTTAATTTTCTGCATTTTTGAGTTTTAATTTTATTTGAAATGAATGGTAACATGTGCGATTTAAAAAAACGTTCAAGGCGCAAAAATTGATTGCAGTGGGCATAAATAATAAAAACTATTTTATTCAAAATCGGGTGTAATATCGAATTACAGTGATCATTTGAGCCATATAATGTTGCTCATTACCCCCTGCATAGATCCTTCATAGGATTTTTGAAATATTTCAAATTGACATCACGTACGTCAAAATTTCTTGTCAAAATTTTATAAACATTATTTATTTATAACAATTTTTAATGTAATTACAGACAATTTTCCACTCTTGTGGAATTCCTCATGAGTCCCTTAAAAAAATTACCCGTTCGCTCAGCGAGCTCAAAACTTTTTCTTGCGGGACTAATTTCGTACATTCCACATTCGTATAATAAATAACTATTCTCACATCTACAACAAATTTTAAAAGTGTTTTTATAGTTAAAGTAAATTTCTAGTACACTTTGAAGTTCACCAGGATCGGTGACATTATTTGTGCCCACTACAATCAATTTTTGTGCCTTGAAAATTTTCTAAATAGCAGATGCTACCATTAATTTAAAGTTAAAAAAATGGTGATGTGGCCATCATGTTACTTTCTCCGACTTTATATTTACGTTTTCATGGGTTTATTTTCAATAGAAATCATATTTTAAATGTACATCGAGCGTTGCGTAAACTCGGATGAAACTGACGTTTAAAACGTCAAAATCATGAAAGATGGAAAAATTATACTTCAAATTCAAAAACTCGGTTTACTCAAAAACTAACGAGATTTCGAAAAAAACTTATTCTTTAGAAGTTGTTCATTTTGGCATTCTCTACATTTATTATTCACATAAAATTGCTGTAACTATTATCGTTTCATAATTATAAAACAAAAATTAAAAAAAGTTAATAAATTTTTTTCTCGAATAGCAATGATTTTATGAAAAATATTTTCAAGCAAAAGCTATTAATTTCTTTGTTGTCTTCGATGTTTGTTTAAATGTTTTTGTGATATTTTTTATATTTAAAAAAATATTGGGAAAAAACAAAAAACAGTTAAGGTAAACACCCACTTCCGGTATTCTAAATTTTACCAAAAGCTTTTCAGTTCTTCGGATTATCAAATAAGACGTATGTTCAAAGTTTCATAACAATTGCTCTATTAGTTTTTGAGATACAGCGCACACAGCCAGACACACACACACACACACACACACACAGACACACACACACACACAGACAGAGACACACACACACACACACAGACACACACACACAGACACACACACACAGGCACACACACACACACACACAGGCACACACACACACACACAGACACAGACACACACACACACACACAGACACACACACACAGACACACACACACACACACACACACACACACACACACACACACACACACACACACACACACACACACACACACACACACACACACACACACACACACACACACACAGACACACACACAGACACACACACAGACACAAATTTTTTTTTCAAAAATTGTTGAAATGGCATCTAGGGATCCCAAAACGGATATTTCCGTAAAAAAAATTTTTGAAAAAAAAATCACGATCACAATACTTTCTCGTACTTCGTAACGGAGAAAGTAAAAAACATATAAATTTTTGTTTCGAAAAAACAGTACCGAAGTATCTTAAGCCAAATCATTAAAAAAACTTGACTATTTCAAAAAACGTAAGACATCAAAAAATAGTTTCTGATAATAAACAGTTATTTAGATTAATCAGCAAAAGAAGATGGTATAAAAAAGTATAGTTTCTATAAAAAAAAGATGTCCTTGGTCTGACCTTGCTCAAATCTTCAAACCTTTGGTACACTTTTTTCTAAAATGTATTGTTCATGAAATATTCGACCTGTTTCAGGTCTGGGAAGGACATCCTAAATCATGCCGCCATTTTTTTAACGCAAAGGTAGGGGCTATAACTTTTAGAATGTCTTATTGGCATCACCTACAACATTTCTGCACAGAGCTTGAATCGAAAACGGTGAATCACCTGGGGATCTTCCCTTGTAAGTTGATAGTGGGATCCCATAATGTCAAGTTAATTATTTGTGCATTCGAGAATTGAATTGATGAAATCATCAGAGAACAATAATTTACAACAATTAATGTAAATTTCCTTTCACTTTTTACACCTGGTATTTGTCTAAAATATTTTAATGCACAATGCTTCAACTATTTCAAATTTAAATTCGTCAGTAACGGGTTGGCCATATTCGACAAAAAGATCTGGCAACACTGTAACTTTTGACAGATACGACTGATCGACTAATGACATACCACGTTTGAAGTGTCAGTCAAAGGAGATTTTCATTATGGAACAGTACACGCCACGTGAACGCTCTAAGATTGTTGAAATTTAGTAGTAGTTCCACGATTATTACCATGACACTGAGTAACTCTACCTTGCTAGCTGTATTAAGGTCTAACATTATCGTCCTCCACTTCTTGCGAATCTGTTCAAAAGCCTCGTCAGTGGTAGTTCCTCGATTATCACAAGAATTACCATTATATTGAGATTGCTCAGTAACTCCGCCTTACTCGCTATAATCGGATGAAACAGTCATTCAGTGGCGGTTTCAAGGGGGAGAGGGGAGGGGTAATTTGGTAATTACCCCCCCCCCCCCCCAAGAATTTTTCGCTTAACAATTTTTATTGTTAAAAATTACCGATATTCCATATTCCAAACAAATAATATAAAGGATAGGGATATTTTACGGAACAGGTGTATGAGAGCGGAAGCAATAGTTTATTTATCTTTTTTTTTAATAATCCCCCCCCCCCCCCCTAGACTAGTTCGTTGGAAACGCTCTTGCAGTCATTGTCCTATTCACAAGCTTCCCAGAGAGTTAAAGATGGCCATTCACGATAGCGATTGGCATCAAGCCAAAAGTGTCAATCCAATTGGAATAACATTCCTGGGTATGACGTCCAAAGAGCCAGTGGCATGAATTTTGGCGTAAAGATAGTCTTCAAGCCAATCGCGATCGTCTATGGCCACCTTTAGAGGCGCCAAATAAAATGAACATATCTAGAATAACGGCCAAAGGGATCACGCACAACATTCGATTCGACCAGCCTCGTAAAAACCACCTTGAAATGACTCGCATGTCTGATTTCAACTAACAGACTCGACAAATAAAGCTATACTATACGTGACAACATTGAGTTGCATGTTCTGAAAAACAAAGCATTTCGTGACTGGTTAAGCAAAGACAACGAGAAAATTATTTCAACATGTATCTATTGCTTTTCTCCGGTAGTATATTGATAGTAAATGTAATTAGAATTTGGTGTATTTTTAATTTACTCTAAAATAGTCTTACGTGTTAAATCCCTATACTCCCTTTAACTCGAACACACGATTTATGCTTTTCAGCTTTCGTTTTGCTTCAGAAGATATTCTTCTTATGGTGTTGATAATTCATTGTCTTTTTAAGTTGAGTTATTTCTTGTAAATATAGAAATGTATGCCATGGTGCAATTTCTTGTCTTGTGTCTCACAACTTGCGAAAAGTAGAACAGTTTTGATCCATAAACTTCGTTCTTTAACATTCCGGTTAGTATGGTTGATGATACATTTTGATTCAGGAACTTTTTAATGTACTTTGTAGGTGTGTGTTATCAACAAAGTGCATTTTATTGAATTGTTTGGTTTATATATCAATTTGCAATCTATAATAAACCTTAATTAAGCAACTCAACTTACACAATTTATTGGTGTTATTCCCTTTACTTTTCTTAACCATCTGTTTCAATTGCAAATATTATACTATAGTTAATGTTCCACCATTTGAAATTAATGTCTTCAAGGCTGGTGATAATTTATCTAATTAATTATTAAACACCCTCCAGGCAAAGACGAGAGATTGTCCGAAATTGGAAGGAATGCTCCGCCAGGCGGACAACTCCAATTATAGCAATTAATACGTAAATTGATCGTGACTAAATAGTCAGTGGTGTAGGAGAGAATTACTCAAATTGCGTTTACTGATTTTGTGGTGAAAATTTATTAATCTAACTAAATTTGAATTAGTTACCAAATACATTTTAATGGCACTAATGGACTTTTGAAACTTAGCCTGGTTAAATCGTACATTACTATAAATAGATATAAATGTAGAATTATATTTATTAATATTAACATGATACAATATAGCGTGTGATTAAATTTACCCAGCGGTGTATATTTTGAAAATGTGAGTATCTGTGCAAACGGATCGATGTGTAAGTTTCTGTGAACAATGTTTAAACACACACATAATATATATTCCCAGACCGCGCACTAGTTAAATATTATTTTTTAATTGTCGTGGAATTTTATACTGGTCGCCAGGGCTAGGGCTTTAATTAACCCGCTGTATCACTCACAATAAACACAGGGCGCTAATGTGCGAATATGACAAATTTTAATTCCATTATGATGATGAATGCGTAAATTTGATACTAGAAACTGTGGCATTTCCTCTTTTCCAACGGCTAACGTCAAATTTTAATTGAATTAGTTCTATGTGGGTTACAATGAACGCATTAGTTTTGGCTCATTATACGTTAGATGATATATGCTGGTTGTATTAATTAATTGTTAATTAAATTAAGAGGCTAAATAATAATTTATTAGTGGTCTTAATATTGATTAACTACCCTTATTTACTTATAACAGAGTAAATTAAAGTAATGTCTAAAATACCATCAATATTTATTAATAATGTACATGCTGGCTTTGAACTATTATCAGCAAGTAAAATAATTACAATCAAATAGGCGTGAGTAAGTGACTTACTTCAGATATTTTATTGACCCAATAATTCTAAGAATTATTTTCAAACGAAAATGCAATGAAAGTGGCGTTCACAGGCAAGCAAAAATAAAATCTTAAAATATCAAATTAGTTCACGGGATGAGGAATTAAATTGGGCAAACAGAACTGCCCATTAATTCCAGATTCGAAGGATATATACGGTACTGCGGTTTCCGCCAGATTTAACACGACCACACAATAGTAAACAAATCGATGAAACCCTCTGTTTAATTTTATATAAACAAAAATGCAGTCTCCACTTTCTCATTATTTTGAAAGCAGTTTCATATATATTTATGTATATCAGATGCCGCGGGATGTGACAGCTCCTAAACTTTTCTAATATCTTAATGGATTAAATTTTTTATCTGTTTTCTCTGCTTTTATATATTTTTTTTATTTTAAATTTATAATTAATTTGCATCCATGCATTTTCATATATTTATTTACATTACGATTTTAATGATTCATTCAATTTATTTGTACACACATTTGAATATTGAAAACGTTGAGTGGATGCAAAATAGCAAATAACGTATATTTTATTTTTTTTATTTTGCGGCTCGCATTTTATTAGTCACGTTTACTCTGTATCATATTTCTCTCAAAGGAAAATTCAGACGCGCGAGGAGGAAAGGGAGAAAAATAAAATGTCGTACATAATGTATGCACTTTTATCTTGGAAAAAGTAGCTTTTAACTGAGTTGCATATTCAACTATATTATATACTTGGGCGACGCTTAATAAGATTCTTCATGTATGCTCCTCCCAAGTTATGTTAATTAAAAAACTTTTGCGCGCCGCGAAACTCCTTTTTTATTTAAAAAATGGGGAATTAAACTAGTTTATCAAATATGCAGGTATTACACGAAAAAGAGGGAAGTTTATATCGTATCGGCTTTAGTTATTTGAATTATTTATAGATTAAAAAGTTTCGGAAGTTGCAACATTCATGGAGATGTATAATTAAAACAATGTTCGCTGGCAGTAATAATGGACTGAAATATTTTCACAACGCGGGGAATTAAAATACTGTAAATGAATATTGACCACAATGTTTCTAAACAAATAGCTTGTGCTTCTCGGAGTTGGTTGAATTGTATCGGTCATTCAAGAAAGTCGGGAAAAATGCATTACGGGAACGAGAAGCTTGGTATATTCGTTCCCGTTCCCGTCCTCGTTAGTGTTCCTGGGTTGTTGTGAAGGCACGTTTATTATGAGATTAGGGGTTTGACATTAGATGGCTCGCCAACTTTACGTTGCCAACCTAAGATATGTATAAATTCATTTCGTGTAAGAGCACAAATAATTAATATCAACTTATAAATAAGACGTACTTAATGAAGGAGGATGGTTGTGACCGTTACTACGTGGTAATCCATGATTAAACTGAATTGAAAAATTCACTTCAGAGTAGATTCGTTGGAGAAACCGAGCATATGATTGATGTTAATTTGACGTTTATATACAGGGTATTTGATTAAGGATGGCCACCGGCTATATCTTGAAAACTACTGGACATTGAAATTCAAGAAGAAAAAAAAATTAAATACTAAAGTGGTTATGAGAAAATCCTGGAAATTATTTTCGCCGCAAAGGGAGGGGGTCCGAGTGATAGAGTAAATCATAAAATTAAGGATTACTCCGACAATTGCCCTCATTTACTTACTAACCAATGAAATCGAATAACGTTGATGAGATGATCCAATAAAATTCTAATTATGATGCGTAACAGACCACGCTCCATGTTATGCATGGCAATTAACCCTGGGTGTAATCTAATCAGATAATCTCTCATGTTGGTATTGCCTAGCAACGCGTTAGTACATGTTCTATAACATATGAAACGTCAGTTTTTGCCGGACTTTTAAGCAGTTTGCTCCTGAATTCGATCCGTTTGCATTTTCGGGTGAAGTGTTAGTGCTTTCATCAGTAATAGTATTCATAGGCATTTCTCAAAATCTTGGTAAGCTCATTTTTACTACAATTATTGTGGCGCAGATTAATACACGTCTGACACTTGGTGTCACTAAATTTAATTTTTCAAATTATGAAGTGTGAACTTTCTGTTCGGCCAATTGTCTTCTCAAATCTAACTCGTGACTGATTTTTCCTAGGCAATTATTAGCGTTTGGATCACTCTTGCCTGTTGCTTCTAGAAAATCGGCACTCCTGCTTCGCAGTCGTGCCGATTTTCGTCGCAACAAGCAATCGTGATCCTGCCGCTAATAATTGCCGGCAAAATCATAGGCACTCGTTATATTACTGTTGAAAATTCTCATATTAAGCTACAACTTTAAAAACATCCTTGGAAATCCTGAAAAATTCCGCAAAATTTCTGCCTTGTGCTCATTGGCGTACCGACATTAATAAGAGTGGGGGAAGCTACTGAATGTCTAATTATTTAACTCATATTTTCTAAACGACTTATCCGATTTTAGCAAACTCAGGCTTGTTTGAAAGATAAATATAAGTAACTTTAAAAGTCATGTCTAGTACCACACGATAGTTCCGAATAAAATTGCTAGGGGTCGAAATTTGCGATAATAACTTGTTTTTTATTTTGTCACGAAAACCTAAATCATACGGTATAATTTTGATATCATAATTAAAATGTAGATGAAATTTGCAAGAAAAAATGTGAAATCCGCAGTCCGATATTTTCGTTCATTTCAGATTTATTGCAAAAAGAATCAGTTTTGAAACCTAATTTGAAAAAATTATATTACTTTCATAGGTATATAGGTTAGATTGGTAATAATTAAAATTCATTCGGCACATTCCGTACCCCCCTTCACACTTTATCTAATGCCTAGAACAAGTCCAAATAACGTTAAAAGCAAATTTTGTCCCGAAGTTGCTTAATTTTTAGATAAATAATCTAATAACATTTAATATCATACTAGTCATGAAATATTATAAGAGAAGAAATAAATGCTCAAGATGACTGACAATTAATTATTAGTGTTCTGAGGTTTGTTGTGATATTTTTTTGCGTTTTCCTGTTTCGAAAAGTATTATTTAAAATTCGTAAAAATATTGAAGAAAATGCCGTTTACTAATGCAGAAGCATATGATATGCTTACCGTATATTATCATAGCTTTGAAAATACAGTTATTGCCTCGAAAGAATACTCTATAGGGTATCCGCGACACTACTCCAGAAGAGTTTTTACAAGATTGGCGCATCGCCTCCTTGAAACTGGCCAGGTCAAGTCAAACGGAAGTTAATATTTTGTATTTTGTATTTATTAGTTTTATTTAAAGTGCTTACAAAAATAAAAATCTAAATACATACAAATTATTCACAATGAATTATATTAATGCTAATCCACACCTGAGTATAAGAGATATTTCAAAGAACTTGAGTTTAACAACCTATTACGTTTACATTATTTTGAAGAAGTACAAGATGCGTCCTTATCATGTCGTTCTTCATCAAGCTTTAAGTGAACCAGACTTTGATCACAGACTAGATTTCTGTAATTGGCTTCAAGATTATCTCGCTGAGGACCATCATTTTTATCGAAGATTTTGTGGACCGACGAAGCAACATTCACTAGCATAGGCAAAGTGAATCTGCATAATATGCATTATTGGTGTGATACCAACCCTCATTGGATGCGACAAGTTGACTTTCAGAATCACTGGAGCATACATGTTTGGTGTGGAATCCTAAATGGAAAAATTATTGGGCCTTTTTTTTGACGGGCGTCTGAATGGTGAAAGATATTTGGAATTTGTCAGTGATGATTTACCAGTCCTCTTGTAGATGTTCCGCTCGACGTTAGAGCAAATATGTGGTATCAACACGACGGATGTCCAGCTCATCCATCAACATGTTCTAAACTACCCAAGTACGAGATTTCCAAATAGATTGATTGGTAGAGGAAGTCTTTTTCCGTGGCCCCCAAGGTCGCCAGATCTAACATGTTTAGATTTATATTTATGGGACAGAATTAAAAATCTAGTGTTTAAGACCTGACCAACAACTCCCGAAGATATGAGAGAACGGATACGAGTGGCAGTACGTTCCATTTGATTGATTCCAATTGAAATTTCAGTCGAGTCTACGCGTGACAGAGTTCGCTTGTGTATTGATTATTATTATCAAGCACTTTGAGCAGTGAAAAAGTGGTTTAGAATTTGTTCGCTTCGTTATAATTTTTTCCATAAGTTGCTGTTTGCGTTTTTGTTCGGTTCGTTACCCGATTCTAATTGTTCCTGTTCGTTTTGGCCTGTTGGCCTTTAAGGACACTCCAAATGAACCAGTCCTACTCCTGGATAAAGTGCGAAAGAAGGCCTTACCAATAAAAATAATTTAACAAAAAATTTTACCAAAGAATTAACAATGAATAATTAATAAAAGTTATTGCTGTTTGACGAAATGTAGATAAAGTGCGAAGGAAGCGCTTACCAATAAATTAACCATGAATACTAAATAAAAAGTTATTGCGGTTTTCACGAAATGTGTGGAATGAATTTTAATTATTACTAATCCAACCTACATACCTACGAAAGTAATAAAAATCTTATTTTTCAAATAAAGTGTTAAAAATGATTCTTTTTGCAATAACTCGAAACGAACGAAGATATCCGACTGCGGTTTTCACATTTTTTCTTGCAAATTTCATCTACTTTCCGATTATCATATCAGAATTATACCGTATGATTTAAGTTTTCGTGGTAAAATAAAAAAAAATGTAATTATTGCAAATTGCGCCACCTAGCAATTTTATTCGGAACTATCGTGTGCTACCAGATATGATATTAAAAGATACTTACATTTCTCTTTCAAACAAGCCTGAGTTTCCTAAAATTGGATAAGCCGTTTAGAAGATGCAACGATTTAAATAATTAGACATCCAGGAGCTTCCCCCACTCTTACTAATATCGGTACGCCAATGAGCCTAATACAGAAATTATGCGGAATTTTTCCTGCTTTCTAGTGATGTTTTCAAAGTTATAGCTTAATATGAGAATTTTCAGAGTAATCCTTAATTTTGTGATTTACTCTATCAATTGCGCCCCTTGCGGCAAAATTCGGAACTTTAAAATAATTTCCAGGATTTTCTCATGGCCACTTTAGTATAAAAAAATTTTTTCTTGAATTTCTATGTCCACTAGTTTCCGAGATATAGCCGGTCGCCACCCTTAATCAAACACCCTATATGCAGGGTTATTCACAATATACGGCGCGGAATATTGTGGCCAAAATACATGACTTTCAAGTTTCATTTTTGGAATATATGGTCTATTATGGTCACTTTTTAAAAATAATTTCATATTATACAGGGGTTCCAAACGACCTAAAAGTATGAAATTTGAGTTTTTTAAATGGAACGCCCTATATTTTTCGTCACCTTTATTTGTTGAATTACCTATACCTAGTTGTATATTTTTTTGTATTTGGTTATGTCCTATTTTGGTTCTTCCTGATGGACAATAAAATTTATTATCATTATTATTATCAAAAACGACAAAAAATACAGGGTAGTATTTCATTTTTAAAAACACAACTTTGATATTTTTAGGACGTTTGGAACACCATGTATTATATGAAATTAAATTTAAAAAGTAACCATAATAGGCCCCTTTATATCCCAAAAGTGAAACTTTTTGAAAGTTAAGTATTTTGGCCACAATATTCCGTGCCGTATAGCGTGAATAACTCTGTACATTGACAATTAACTATTTAGGTACTTCGGAATAGAGGTACGCAAAATGTTTTGCCGACCTCGGAGAGATTCGAAAAATGGGGATCGTTAATATCCCAACTTTTTATAGGTTAAAAATATGCACATTATTATAGTGATTGTAAATAAAATTTATTTGATTTATGGCAATCGTTAATCTAATAATGTTGTTATTTTGGTAAATAATAGATACTCCTGATTAAAAATTTTTACTAAACGAAGATGATAGATTAATAAAATAAATACCAATTTATTCTAGATACTAGTAAATACGTTATTTTTACAGCTGAAATGATAAAATAAAATAGCAGCATTTTCTTGAAACTCCCTGTATTTTTATTGCACAACCTAAGAATGTTCGACGTATGTGAATTTTCACATACCAATTTATTGTAGATGCTAGTAAATACGTTATTTTTAACCCTGGAATGTTCTGGTGCACTTCAAAATTTCTATAAAGCTTTTTCTAACCTTCGATAGATGGCAGCACTTCTTGAAACTCCCTGTATTTTTGTTACACAACCTAAGAATGTTCGACGTATGCGAGTTTTCACATACCAATTTATTCTAGATGCAAGTAAATGCGTTATCTTTACCCATGGAATGTTCTGGTGCACTTCAAAATTTCTATAAAGCTTCTGCTAACCTTTGATAGATGGCAGCATTTTTTTAAACTCCCTGTATTTTTATTGCACAACCTAAGAATGTTCGACGTATGTGAATTTTCACATACCAATTTATTGTAGATGCTAGTAAATACGTTATTTTTAACCCTGAAATGTTCTGGTGCACTTCAAAATTGCTATAAAGCTTCTGCTAACCTTTGATAGATGGCAGCACTTCTCGAAACTGCCTGTATTTTTATTACATAACCTAAGAATGTTCGACGTAGGCGAATTTTCACATACCAATTTATTCTAGATGCTAGTAAATGCACTATTTTTAACCATGGAATGTTCTGATGTGCTCCAGGACTTCTAAAAGCTTCTGCTAACCTTCGATGGATGGCAGCACTTTCTCAGAACTCCCTGTGTTTTTATTATATAACCTAGGAATGTTCGACGTATGTGAATTTTCAGATACCAATTTATTGTAGATGCTAGTAAATATGTTATTTGTAACCATGAAATATTCGGTGTACTCCATTCTTTCTAAAAGCTTCTGTTAAATTTTGATAGATGGTAGCACCTTCTAGAAACTCCCTGTATGTTTATTGCATAACCTAAGAATCCTCGACGTATGTGAATTTTCACATATTGTCGGGTCGCTGAGAGCTGCCTGTGACTCATCGCTTAAAATCGTATGAATCAAGATTTAAGTAAACGTATGTCCGTAAGAAAATTTGGTGCCGCGCTGATTTTCATTGGCGGGATATTTAAAAAATTTCGCGCACCACCTTATACATATTTTCAGACTGGTTTATCATTTGGCGATTTGCGTTCAAAATAATGAAACATATGTTGAGACTGACTTTTTAGCGATTTATTTCTGAGCATGATGAATTAATTAAGTATTAACTCGATCGAAATGAAATCTAAAGCGCAATACAAACAAACTTTTTACGGTTATGTTATTTGACGTATCGCTCGCGTGTTTTGTGTGTTTATATGAGGCGTTCCAATGCAATGCAAGAGTCATGCGTGAGCTTAGACCTACGTTTACGCTGCCCTTCTTTAACACGCAGACACACGTTTCGTCTTTTATTTCATACTGTTTCGTACATGATAGAAAAAGATAGATATAAAATGCAAAGCAATTCTTAGTACGAAAATGCATGAGTCACCGTCAGCTCTCAACGGATGAACTATACCAATCTATTCGAGATGCTAGTAAATACGTTATTTTTTAACCCTAGAATGTTCTGGTGTACTCTAAAATTTCTGAAAAACTTCTGCTAACATTCGATAGATGGCAGCACTTTCTTGAAACTTCCTGTATTTTTATTACATAACCTAACAAAGTTCGACTTACGTGAATTTTCAGATACCAATCTATTCTAGATGCTAGTAAATACGTTATTTTTAACCCTGGAATGTTCTGATATATTCCACGACTTCTAAAAGTTTATGCTAACCTTTGCTAGATGGCAGCACTTTCTCGAAATACAACCTTAGAATGTTCGACGTATGTGAATTCTCACATAACAATTTATTAGGTGCTAGTAAATACGTTTCTTTTAACCCTGGAATGTTCTGGTCGACTTCACGACTCCTAAAAGCTTTTGCTAACCTTTGATAGAAGACACCACTTTCTCAAAACTTCCTGTATTTGCTAAAAGGAGCCGGAAAAGTTAAATAGTTCAGAGAAATACTCCTCTGAAATATTTCATGTCAGATTTATTACCATCAAATTTCATTATAGGTAGAAAACTAGGTATTATTAGGTAGCCTCTATAAGTGATTAAATATTTTAATAATAGTCGAATAACTTATAATCATGATCAATATCAGAACTTACAACTGTGGATTCTTGTGCCTAGATTTTTTCAAATAAAGATATATTACAGATGTCTTAGTCATGTCTCACCCTGCAAGGTAGGAGTGTTGTACTCTCTTCCAACGATTACCCTCCGATTGAACTTGATTTAAATCATCAGTATTGCTTAGGTCTTCTCGGATTGTGTACATATATTCCAATTTAAAATATTGAAGAGGATTTTTTTATAAATGGCTTACGCCTTGGTATAAATTACTATTGGACTATTGGCCAGGAAGAGGACTTAAACAAACAAAAATATTTTGTGCGATAAAGAGGATATTAAAATTCCCACCGGTTCATACAAAAATAATGACATTGAATCATATTTGCAACGCCAGCTGCTTAAGCGAACTGAAATTGTTATCACTTAAACCTAGTACGCTAAGAATTAAAATGTTTCATCGAAGAAAAGTTCAAATTCAGAATTTTACAGGATGGGATTAAGATAGCGCTTTAGGGAATTAAATATTTACTTCTAAATTTATTAGACCATTTCCAGCATTCATTTACGCTTATCGAAATTTAATGAGCATGGTACAGGTCGGTGCATATTTATTTCTTTTCGTATTTGAAGTTATTTTTCAATTCTAAATTTTGTGAACCGCTCAGAAGCTATTAGGTTGTTTCGAAAGTTTTGTCCGTTTTTATGTGTTTATTTTAACCTGTAATATCTCAGTGAATGCTTATTCAATTTAATCGAAATAAGCGCCAATTGAATCAGTACACTTTTGCCAACGTCACAAGTCGATTAATTCCATCGGTATAAAAATTGGGTACTCGAGATTCGATGAAGTCGACGAAGGCCCTTTTTACCTGGTCCTGATTGGCGAAGGTTCTACCGATGAGAAAGTTATCGAAGTGCTTGAAAAGATGGTAGTCGGTTGCCAAGAGGTCTGGGGAGCATGATGGGTGAGGCAGAACTTCGACGCTCAATTCGTTTAATTTCCGGATGGTGATTAGTGAAACGTGCGGACGGGCGTTGTCGTGGAGTAGGATCGGACCTCTTCTGTTGACCGGTACCGGCTGCTGCTGACGCAATTTCCAATACATTTCGTCGATTTCCTCACAATAGGACTCTGCAGTGAGGGTTTGGCCCGGTTGCAGAAAGTTATAGTGAATCACACTAGCCGCTGACCACCATACAGTAACCATGGTCTTTTTTTTGTGAGTTTTCGCCCTTGGGAAGTGCCTGGGTGGCTTATCGGTGTACAACCACTGCCCTGAACGTCTCCTGTTGTCGTAGAGGATCCACTTTTCATCACACGTGACGATCCGATCCAAAAAAGGATCGTTTTGGTTGGCAAAAGCAAAGAAGAACAGTACTCGAAACGTGATAATTTCTGTCGATCGTTCAAATCGTGGGGCACCTACTTTTTGAGCTTTTTGAACTTTCCAATACGTTATAAACCATCAAAAAGCCCATGGGAGCTGACGCCCAGTTCTTCCGTCATCTCACGCACCGTTTGTGATAGGTCAGTCTCCACCATGGTCCTCAAATCCTCGTCCTGGCTTACTGTAGATCGACCACTTCGGGGCTCATCTTCGAGGCTAAAATCTCCGGAACGAAGTTTCGCAAACCAACGTCAAACAGTGCGTTCATTAACACCTGGTTAATTTTCGGGCTCTTTCGTCAGCGCTTTGGTTCAATTTGAATTCATAGAGAAAAATTGGCCGAAAATTGCTTAACGACATCATATAGTAACAAGCTGAAAAGAGACAAACAATTAAAATTTGGAAAAAAAAGAACAGCATCAATGTATAGAGTACAAAATTCTCTATCGAACAGAATACTCTGCGATACAATAGAATACATATTTATTGAGAAATGAAGCTCCAAGCACACATGGACAAATGTACAAAAATTTTGAAACAACATAATATTTATATTTTGTCATATTTAAATTTCCCGCACATAACTTATACTTTTGATTTCAGTTGGCACTGAAAGTTTATTTCTTATTCGTTTTTAATTACTTTGTTCCCGCCTACAACTAGAACTTTGACGACAGTTTGTACTAAACTTTGGGTTTTAGAATTTTAAAGTTCTACAGAGGTGCCTTTCGGGGTGAAGCCGGGTGCAATTCCTGAATGCTGTTTTGGCAACAGATATTGATGTTGATCATTTTGATATCGGTGAAGATGATCCAGCAATAGAAGATTTCCGACTATATTCTGAAAGTTGTAAAGATGGTGAAGTAAGCGATCATGGAAATAGATATAAAGATGAAGGAAACTTAAAACTAGAGAAAGAGGTGGGGACGTGAACCACGGTAACGAGGATACCCAGGAACAATTTCTAAAGCACTAATAAGTTTACGTGAAAAAAAAAACGTTATCTAGATTTCGGAAAAGTTTAAGCTACTTGATAGTTCATCTACCTGAAAAGAGAGGGCTGCTCACTGTTAGTGGTTGTATCGATAGTAGCTCGCTTTTCTTTGTAGAAGAAGTTATTGCAAAACTTGGAAATTCTGATGTTTCCAGTGATATTTCTCATTACAACAGGCGTCTTTATCACGATGAACATATAAGCATTTAAACAAGAGAACCAACATATTCTCTCGTTAAGGTGGTGAGACCATATAGACAATACGTTCATAAGATAGAGGATCCTTACCTGAATCAATATAGGGTTTAAGATCTTTGGCAAACTTACACGTGCTGTCTAAATTGTGGTGTGCTACACATCATAATTTCACTCTTTGAAGGTACCGACATCTGATGGGCTTTTGCGGAGTATATCATAGGATACTTCGTGATTATGATTGTATTAAGTTTGGGCTTCGGGCCAGGTGACGTAGAGCTTTTCCGACATGTACAAAAAGCCTGTAATGTAGTTTTGATTTTGGGAGCTGAATTGTGGTTGATCGTATGAAGCTACGCGCACACTTGTCGGAATTGGACAGATGGCACGCAACGGATAAAATTGCTTAACACCGTACCGATAAATGTGCGTTGACTCGTTTACAACTGTGTTAAGCAATTTTATCCGTTGCGGCCCGTCCGTCCGATTCCGACTAGTGTGCGCATAACTTGAATGGATGAAGCAAGTTGATGTAAGATGGCAGATATAAAAAGCTGTACTGGAGCATATACCATCGAGTCCGCACACCTGTTGGTTGTTGGTTAGGGAGAGAGTGTGATGGGTTGTTTCATTAACATTCAGGCATAACCTTTTATTAAAATATATAGTGGCCAGTTTAAACCGTAATTTATGGCCATTACTACTTGGTAATCGATAATTAAACTGATTTTTTCAATTTGATTCATTAAGAAAGTGGTTATCAAACTTCTAATAGTAATGCCTGTAAATGTGAGTTTCATCTTTTTCCATAATCACTAAATATTGTTGAATATTTATAAGAAGAATTTATAGGAATATGTTTTATAAATAATTCTATTAGTCCACGTCGAATAATTGCAAGTTTTTGGTAGTGCGTTGAAGGTGTAGATTTATTTTGCGAACGACAATTAATAACTCTGTAGCAGAATTTTAAATGTGGGTATTTAAATGGGTAATAAACCACCACACAAAAACACCATCGATGGTTTGCCGAAATGAAAAGATTGCATTTTAATGACTCAATTAAATACATTGCGATAAATCAAATATTCTGGCAAGGAATTCGAGTCGGGATGTTATTAAATGTCTGGTTCTGAATTATCGAGATGAAAACTGTTCTCTTTACAACGAATACATAACATAACATTTTTATTCCGGAAGCCGTTTCTCCCTGATGATTTTATTGGTAATAAAACCGAATATATTCTACACAGGCAATGTAAACATAAAGTGAAAGGGGATTTTAAGATCTTCATTCGAAGGTTAATTGTCTGTGCATAATGATTGATTTATTTGAAAAATTTGAATAATGCATTCTAATTTGAGGCTGAAGTATATTAACACAATTTTTATGGACTGTATGGACTCATGCTTTGATTCATTGTTGTCGAAAATAATCTTCAGTGATAAACCGGTTTAAAAGTGTTCATCTCGCCTCTATTGAAATCGAAAAACTGGCTTGAAACATTCTAATTTGAGGCTAAAGTATATTAACACAATTTTTATGGACTCCTGCTTTAGCTCAGACTCATAATGATGATGTCAAAAATAATCCTCAGTGATAATCCGGTTTAAAAGAGTTCATTTGCCTTTGTTGAAATCGGAAAACTGCTTGAAACGGCGCACAGTGTGGCCGATTGCGCAAAACGCAGCCATCCGCGGGGCTGGAGGGTCGTTTTTCAACTTGAATTATTTAAAAAACTAAGTACAGCATCAAGTTCCTTATACTTTAGAACTTCGAAGTCTAGAATTTTAACAAAGTAGTGTTTATGATTGACGAGTAATTAATTCGCAAACATGGGCAATTTCAAGAAGTGAATTTTGAACGAAAATCCATGCGCATTTAAATAAACATATTTTTGTAATGGTTTAAAATATGTATCTATTGTTTTTTTCTGTAAAAGTTAAATGATCTCTGCTTCAGATAAATAAAGAACCAAATGATTATCATTATTATTTAATGAGTTATAAATTTATGAATTCACATAATTTTAAAATATAAATTTTAACTTTGCGAGACTCGCAAAAACGTATTTTAAATTTGTCCAACATATAAATAGCACTAAAATGTTGCCTCATATTTTATCTACAAGAGGAAATCAATATTTTTTAAATATCGAACCAACTCTGTGAGTGCGCTGTATCTCGAAAACTAATACAGCAATTGATATGAAACTTTCAACATATGTCTTATTTGATAATCTGAAGAACTGAAAAGCTTTTGATAAAATTTCGTACACCGGAAGTGGATGTTTACCTTAACTGTATTTTTTTTGTTTTTTGCCATTTTTTTCTTAAATATGAAAAATATTACAAAAACATTTAAACAAACATTGAAGACAACAAAGAAATGAACATCTTTTGCTTGAAAATATTTTTCATAAAATCATTGCTATTTGAGAAAAAAAATTATTAATTTTTTCTCAATTTTTGGTTTATAATTATGAAACGATAATAGTTACAGCAAATTTGTATGAATAATAATTGTAGAGAATACCAAAATGAACAACTTCTAAAGAATAGGTTTTTTTCGAAATCTCGTTAGTTTTTGAGTAAACCGAGTTTTTGAATTTGAAGTATAATTATTCCATGTTTCATAATTTTGACGTTTTAAACGTCAGTTTCATCCGAGTTTACGCAACGCTCGATGTACATTTAAAATATGATTTCAATAAACCATGAAAACGTAAATATAAATGGCTATGATACCAACAAGTTGGAGAAAGTAACATGATGGCCACATCACTATTTTTTCTCTACTTAACAGTCTGTCTGTGCGCGCTGTATCTCAAAAACTAATACAGAAATGAAACCATGAAACTTTGAACATAAGTGTTATTTGAGAATTTGAAGAACTAAGAAGCTTTTGGTAAAATTTAGTAATTCCAAATATTTACCTTAACAGGTTTTTGTTCTTTTAGCCTTTTTGGTACTTCAGGACAATGTTTTTAGAACTTTCTAAGGACATTTTTAAAATACCTTTCTTCGAGGATTCTCTTTTAGGACTTAAAAAAAATTCAAGACTCTTCTTTCAGGATTTCTTTGCAAAAACGGGATTTTTTTTTCGGAACGTTTTCAGGACTTTCCGTTGAGGATTTTTTTCAGAAAAAAAATTTCAGAATTTTCTTCATGACATTTTTAGAATTTTCTTTTTCATGACCTTTTCTGGACTTTTCTAAGGACTTTTTCAGATATTTTTAGCTTTTTTTTCAACACTATTTTCAAAACTTTTTATTTGAGGAATTTTGTTAAGGACTTATTTTAGGCCTTTTTGCAGGAATTTTTTTCAAGACTCTTTGGCATCTCTTTTTTAGGACCATTTCTTCAGATTTTTTTCAAGGAGCATTTTAAGGACTTTTTACAATGCTTTCTTTCAGATTTTTTTTTGTTTATTTTTTAAACAGGTTATTTTTAAGGCAATTTTTCAAGGACAATTTTTTATGATATTTCATCAGGACACCTTTTTTGAACTTTCTTTAGGACTCATTTTAGCTTTCTTTAAGGATTTTTTGGGGCTTTTTTTCGGCACATTTATTTCTGGTATTTTGTATGGAGACTATTTTTCAGGACTTTCTTTCGCGGCTCTTATCAGGACTGGAACCTTTTTGGAGAATTTCTTAAGAACCTCCTGTTCAGGACTTCTTTTCAGGATTCTTTTCTGAATTTTCTTAATTACATTTGTCGAGAAATTTACAGGACTTTTTTCAGTACTATATTTCAGAACATTTTTTATAGGATTAATTTTCAGGACTTCTTGTTCCGGACTTTTTTTCGGACTTCTTTCAGGATTTGTTTCTGGTGTTTTATAAGACTTAATTTTTCAGGACTCTTCTTGTAGTCCTTTTTTTCTGGACTTTTTTACGACTCTTTTCTACAACTTTTTAACAGGACTCTTTTTTCAAGACCTTATTCTCAAATCTGTTTCTCCAGGACTTTTTTAGGACCTTTTTTTGACAGAACTCTTTTTTCAGGACTTTATTTTTGGTCATTTTGAAGTTTTTCAAGACATCTTTTGTCATCACTCTTTTTCAGGACTTTTTATCAAACTTTTTTATCGGGACTTCTCAAGACTTTCGTGTTCAGGACTTTTATTAAGGTTTTTAGGACTTGTTAATTAGGACTATTTTTATATATCTTTTTCAGGACTTTTTTGTTCAGGACTTTCTTGTTCAGCGCTTTTATTAGGTTTTTTTATGACTTTTTAATTAGCACTATTTTTAGAAATCTTTTTTAAGACTTTCTTGTTCAGAACTTTTATTAGATTTTTTCAGGACTTTTGAATCAGGACTATTTTTAGAAATCTTTTTCAGGATTCTTTTTTGGCATTTTTTTTTTAGTTTTTAGGTAAACTTACGGTGAAGATTATTAGAATTTGAAATATAATTTGTCATTTTTACTTTTCATAATTTTGTCGTTTTAAACGCGATTACCACTCGATCATGTGAAACGTTCGATTTAAAATATGATTTAAATTGAAAATAATGAATGAATCTATAAATATAAATAACTATGATTCTATCAAATCGGAGAAAGTAACATGATGGCCACATCACCATTTTTTTCGAATAGCAATCCATTAATAAATATATAGTTTACAAAGAAAACGTATAGAATATTTTTACTTTCTCCGTTACGAAGTACGAGAAAGTATTGTGATCGTGATTTTTTTTTCAAAATTTTTTTTTGCGGAAATATTCGTTTTGGAGTCCCTAGATGCCATTTTAACAATTCCTGGAAAAAAAATTGTGTCTGTGTGTGTGTGTGTCTGTGCGCGCTGTATCTCAAAAACTAATAGAGCAATTGATGTGAAACTTTGAACATACGTCTTATTTGATAATCCGAAGAACTGAAAAGCTTTTGGTAAAATTTCGTGCACCGGAAGTGGGTGTTTACCTTAACTGTTTTTTTTTTGTTTGTTGCCAATATTTTCTTAAATATGAAAAATATCACAAAAGATTTAAACAAATATTGAAGACAATAAAATAATGAGACTATTTTGTTCGAAAACAGTTTTTATAAAAAATTGTTATTCGAGAAAGAAAATTATTATTATTTTTTTGTCATTTTTGGTTTATAATTATGGAACAATAATAGTTACAGCAAATTTATGTTAATAATAATTGTAGAAAATGCTAAAATGAACAACTTATAAACATTTTTTTTTTTTCAAAATTTTTTTAGGTTTTCAGTAAACTGAGTTTTTGAATTTGAAGTATAATTTTTCCATCTTTTATAATTTTGACGTTTTAAACGTCAGTTTCATGCGAGTCTACAAAACGCTCGATGTACATTTAAAATATGATTTAAATAGAAAATAAACCATGATGATGATGATCGGAGAAAGTAACATGATGGCCACATCACCATTTTTTTATAAAATTTTTATGGTTTATGGTTTTTAGGGAATAAATTGGGTCGACTTGTGAACTTCCGGATTAACCGGAAATTACCTTAACCTTTCTATTTCAAAGGGAATATCCTGTTTATATTTACATAATTTAATTCGTCTCTAAATTCTGAGTTTTTAGATGTGTCATAAGTGAGTTTCTGGTTGTTTAGATTAAATTTAAATAAAAAACAAAGTTAAACTAAATTTGCAGAAAAATTAAATTATATAAAAATATACAGGGTGTCCCGTTTGAAATAGAACAATTAAGATCATTTTTGGTTAAACACGAAATTGATTTTTTTATTAAAAGACCACATGTTGACAAATTTTATTCTCTAAAAACATAAAGATTTATGTAAAAATGCAAATGATATTTGGGGTCTATCAGAATTCAGTTATACCCGGTATTTGACCTATTCCTCTTCTATTTAATAGGTATACAGGCTTAAAATTTTCGAATAGTACATGAGATAGTGATATCTAATTAAAAAATCAAAAAATATTAATCTCTTCGTCTTAGTTAAAATCATCCTCAGTTTCACTACTAATTACGTAATGTTCCAGCTTCTGCTGGAATTATTTTCTGTTTCATTTCACGTTTGAAGGAAATATATGGATCTGAGGATACTAGGAGCATATTAAATAAGTCAGTTAGTGTATTCTCTCGTGAATTTTGTCTGGTGTGATTTTCTCACAGTTTTCTATATATTTTATTACTGGCTTCTTGGGCCTCTTCGGATACTTGTATACTTGTATACGATATCATATTCATCAAATCTCTCTGGGTTGATGTTGTACCCACTCAAAAGAACGACCAAAATGATAGAAAACCTTCTAATTAATGCTTCATCTATTCCTGTTATGCATGCAACTTTTTCAGGATTTCTGAAAAATTTTCTGGCTACATTTCCAGTATTCGATGTACCTCTACCTTGTACTACTGCATCCATCTGAATTCCTAGCTCTTTCCACAACAACTTTTGAATATTTTTTTTACGAACATTGATTGTTGTTCTCTGGAAATCCTGACTTTAACGGGTTATGATTAATCGAAAAGTAACAAACATCGTCTACAGTAAGACAAATAGGTTGCTTGTCGCTTTTATTCATTAACTGCAATACATCAACAAAAATTTACCATTTAAGGAAAAACATTTAACCTTTTTGGACAGTCTTCCTTGAGAATGGTCGCGAGACCGACTAATTACATTAATATATCTATGAAACTACCAAGTGTTGTGCTTATATTATTAATATTCATTGAGTTTCAGCAAACGTATGTTTCTGTCATTATTCAATTTTGGTTGAAACTACAGGACATATTAAAAAAATATGACGTAAGCTTTCGCCATTCAGTCACGACTCACAGGACATATTTACAATATTAACATTACAAGTCATTAGAAATCAATAAACTAGCACATATTACGGAATATATATTACGGAAATATCCGTTTTGGGGTCCCTAGATGCCATTTCAACAATTTCTGGAATTTTTTTTTTTGTGTCTGTGTGTGTGCCTGTGTGTATGTGCGTGTGTGTGTGTCTGTCTGTGCGCGCTGTATCTCAAAAACTAATAAAGCAGTTGATATGAAACTTTGAACATCCGTCTTATTTGATAATCTGAAGAACTGAAAAGCTTTTGGTAAAATTTCGTACACCGGAAGTGGGCGTTTACCTTAACTGTTTTTTGTTTTTTGCCAATATTTTCTTAAATATGAAAAATATCACAAAAACATTTAAACAAACTTTGAAAACAACAAAGAAATGAACGTCATTTGCTTGAAAATATTTTTCATAAAATCATTGTTATTCGAGAAAAAAATGTATTATTATTTTTTTAATTTTTGCTTTATAATTATAAAACGATAATAGTTACAGCAAATTTATGTTAATAATAATTGTAGCGAATGCTAAAATGAACAACTTTTAAAGAAAAAGTTTTTTCCGAAATCCCATTAGTTTTTGAGTAAACTGAGTGTTTGGATTTGAAGTATAATTTTTCAATTTTTCATAATTTTGACGTTTTAAACGTCAGTTTCACCTGAGTCTGTGGAACGTTCTACGGACATTTAAAATATAATTTAAATAGAAAATAAACCATGAAAGCGTAAATATAAATAATACCATTAAGTCGGAGAAAGTAACATGATGGCCACATCACCATTTTTTGAGTAACTTCACCGAAAAATGTTAATGTTTTAAAGTTTGGTGTTTTATTTAAAGCATATAAGTATTTTTGTATCGAGTTAAGCTCTTTTTTCTGAATTAATTAATAAAGTGATACCAACAAAGTTATTCGTTTTATTTAAATTATTCAAAATGTATCACAAAGTAAAAGCCTCCACAATTACTTATTTTATTAGTAACTTCGCCTGGAGTAATAACAGCAATGGTGTGGTATTGTAAAATAAAAAGAAACAACAATCTTTCGATTTATCTACCCTTTCTATTTTAACATAGGCACCTAACAGAGGTTTATGTGAGTCAAGATAATATAAATGCGCAAACTTTTTCAATAAAATCAACAACAGTAATTAAATTAGTACAAACTTCCGCACGCCTATATAAATATTGAATCTGATCCAATCAAATATTTACTGTACTGTGTTATTTTCTCTATACAATTTAAATATGAAAACTGAATTTATAAAATTCAAATAACAAATTCCCATCAATATTTTACCCACCTTTTTAATTTTAATCAATTTCAGTATTTTTAAAATACACGATCGTATATTACATTATAAGAGTTGTAAAAAGCGTTTTTTTCACAAACGGGAGACAAATTCGAGTTCTCAGCTGTCGAAATCGTGAAACAAATAACATTTCTTGCCCGGGGAGAGAAATGATTACTTCTCTCTCTAGGGTGGGAAGTAATCATTTCTCTCCTAATGAGGTTCCATTATTTAACTGTCACGGTTCACAATTTTTTTTCCGGGTTAGGTTTTAAAGGAACGTTTTATCCTGTTTGTGAAAAAAATTGTATATACAGGGTGTTTCACAGCTCTGGGAACGGTCAACTACGTGCTTATTTGTCAAAATTTCGAATAATGTTCAAAACAAAAGTTGTGTAGAATAGTGAACTGCACGTTTTAAAAATATTTAAATTTATACAGGGTGTCTCATAACAAAGTTACAGACCAAACTTATGTTTTTTTAACGAAACACAAATTCCATTAAAAAAAACATTCGAAATTTTGACAAATAATCACGTTCCCAGAGCTCTGAAACACCCTGTATATTTCGGGGGATAATGCTATTTTTTCCTCTGTGCATTTTAATTTGCACCTTAGGAAAAATCATACTGTGATATATCGTGTGTCTCATGAAAAAGGCCCGAAACTCTAGCGACTTTATTTTTGACTTAAATTGAAAAACACAAATACAGTATTAAATCGCATTTCGATTGCTATAACCTGCTTCTAACAGTTTTTTTTTAGAGAGAGGTCATCTTGCCGTCATGACGTCATCGGCCGTTTTTGTGAATGGCACCCAAAAAATAATAACCTTTTTACTTTCTCCATTACGAAGTACGAGAAACTATTGTGATCGTGAATTTTTTTTCAAAATTTTTTTTTACGGAAATATCCGTTTTTGGGTCCCCAAATGCCATTTCAACAATTTCTGGAAAAAATATTTTGTGTTTGTGTGTGTGTGTGTGTGTGTGTGTGTGTGTGTGTGTGTGTGTCTGTGGTGTGTGTGTGTGTGTGTGTTCTGTGTGTGTGCCTCCTGTGTGTGTCTGTCTGTGCGCGCTGTATCTCAAAAAGTAATAGAGCAATTGATGTGATACTTTGAACATACATTTTATTTAATAATCTGAAGAACTGAAAAGCTTTTGGTAAAATGTCGTGCACCGGAAGTAGTTGTTTACCTTAACTGTTTTTTGTTTTTTGCCAATATTTTCTTAAATATGAAAAATATCACAAAAACATTAAAACAAACATTGAAGACAACAAATAAATGAACATCTTTTGCTTGAAAACATTTTTCATAAAATCATTTTTATTCGAGAAAAAAATTTATTACTTTTTTTTAATTTTTGGTTTATAATTAAAAAAAAACACGATAAGAGTTACAGCAAATTTATGTTAATAATAATTGTAGAGAATGTTTAAAATGAAGAACTTGTAAAGAATAACGTTTTTTCGAAATCCCTTTATTTTTTGAGTATCAAAAACGGAGGTCGTCATTTATCTGATGTTATTTTCGCGACTTGAGGTTTTTACTTTCTCCGTTACGAAGTACGAGAAAGTATTGTGATCGTGATTTTTTTTCAAAATTTTTTTTTACGGAAATATCCGTTTTGGGGTCCGTAGATGCCATTTCATTTGACAATTCGAAGAACTGAAAAGCTTTTGGTAAAATTCTGTACGCCGGAAGTGGGTGTTTACCTTAACCGTTTTTTGTTTTTTCCAATATTTTTTTTTTAAATATGGAAAATTTTACGAAAACATTCAAATAAATTTTGAAGACAACGAAAAAATGAATATGTTTTGTTTGAAAATATTTTTCATAAAATCATTTTTATTGGAGAAAAAAAAAATTAATTTTTTTTTCATTTTTGGTTTATAATTATGAAACGATAATAGTTACAGCAAATTAACATGATTAATAATTGTAAAGAATGCCAATTCGAACAACTTATATAGAATAAGTTTTTTCGAAATCTCTTTGGTGCTTACTTACGTGCCACAATTTTAGGTTATGTCGCAGACGATCGATATAAATTAAAATGCGCAAAAACTACTACATCAATTAACATCAAACTTTGAACATGAGCCTTATTTGATAATGCAAAGAACTGAAAAGCTTTTGGTAAAATTTCGTACACCGGAAGTGGGTATTTACCTTAACCGTTTTTTGTTTTTCTCCGATATTTTTTTTTTAATATGAAAAATACTATAAAAGCACTTGAACAAAACTTGAAGACAACAAAGAAATTAACATCTTTTGTTTGAAAATATTTTTCGTAAAATGTCTGGTTTTTGAAAAATAATAGTTATTAATTTTGATGTTGTCATTTTTGGTGTATAATTATGAAACGATAATATTTACAGCAAATTTATTTTTATAATAATTGCGGAGAATGCCAAAATGAACAACTTATAAAGAATAAGTATTTTTCGAAATCTCTTTAGTTTTTGAGTAAACTGACTATTAGAATTTAAAGTATAATTTGTCAATTCTAGCTTTCATAAATTTGACGTTTTAAACGTCAGTTTCATCCGATTCTACAAAACGCTGTATGAACATTTAAAACATGATTTAAATTAAAAATAAACAATGAACGCGTAAATATAAATGATACAAATGATATAATTCTGATATATGAGATATTAACACAAACGGTGGTGGCAGATGACCTCGCAGTCGACGCCAAAAAAAAAAAAAAATGATACTAGCAAATCGGAGAAAGTAACATGATGGCCACATCACCATTTTTTCTAAGTTTTTGTATACGTTATAAACTTACAATATTTCTGTTTACAAAACAATTTTTTTTTAATAAAATATCTTGAAAATTGATTGAGTTATGCTATTTTAAAAACCGTCAGGTAACGCTGCCGGATCCTTTATATCCATATGTTTTATTCGGTGTACTTGTAAAACTAGTATTTCATACTTTTTAAAATGAATATATTTGAAATATTGATTAAAAATGTAATATCCATTAGAAGACAGTTTACAATTGAGAATGACTATCCAAATATCTTGTTAGGAGGTATGCTTTCTGATTATCATTTATGAGATTACGACGAACACTTCCTGATTTATTATCCCGTCCGCTGTTTATGAAACATTCAAATATTTGCTCCATTAAGCTAAAAATATTTGGGGCGAAGGCAAAGTTTGCAGGTCCAGATACAATCTCGGAGTCATTGAGCTCATAAATGATAAATTGCGCCCGGACTCGTCAACAGTTGTCTCCGGAGAATAATGAAAATCGAATCCACCAATAACGAAAACCCACTGGAAAATAAAGGGAAAATGAGTGAAAGAAAGAAGTATCCTTTGACGGATTAAGTGGATAATGTGTGAAAGATATAAAAGATTTCAACGATTACCACTTAAAAATGTGGCGTATGAAGGAATATCTCCTTCATTGTGTTCGGGCGGAGAGGAAAGTTTTATGGAAATAGAAAAAGTTGTGGCTGAGGTTATATTAGAAAGTTAATCTGTGTATATCATCCCCGCATTCAGCAGAGAGCCATTTATTGAACGGAGGGGTCGATTTTAATCGCAACTTGCGCAGGAATATGGATGGGGGTGGTGTAATGTTGGTTTCCTAGAAATATGACGAATGCGTATTTCAAGGCACGACGGTAATGAAGTGTCAAAACAAACCCTCTGTGCCTTTGGACTCGGCGCATTCCAGTGAATGTTTTTAATTGGGTATTTATAGCATACTTGGAGGATCATAGGGAATACATTTTCCCCGGATAAAGTTCACTCTATATTCAAATTCAAAGACATTGCACCTTCATACGCGAAAGATAATATAAGGTATTTTACATAAAATATGTATGTTCAGCTTTATATCAAAGAATTTTAATGAAAATTATTACACAAACAAGCTCACATCTTTCAGAGCCCGTATTTTTTTTAAATACATTCATTGTTGGAATTTTTAAACAAAAGAACTGACTGAAGTTAGCTTACATATTTTTAAAGATTTGCGTAGTTGCATAATTTCATTATTCTAATTGAAGTAATAATTCAAGAAAATGTATTCTGTTGCAAGAAAAGCCCTTGTACACGGAGGGGTAATGGCGTGGATGAAAGAGTGGGCCGTAAATCTGTTCCGTAGTTAATAACAATGTAAATCAGGTGGTTGGTTTGAGAGTGCCCCGCGGAGATCAAGGGATATGTCTACTTCTGGGCTTCGATTCCAAAGGAGCCTTCTGTTGCCTAACCACATAACTATTTTAATAAAGAATTTAACTGGTTATGGAAATTGTTCGCTCGGCCACTCGCTCTAAACTTCATCAACTCATTATACGGCAAGAAATTCGAAAAGGGTCGATACGCCAATTTTAACATTCAGTGCCCTGCAGATTTTATGCTTGTAGCTATTAGTTTATTAGGCAGCTATAATTATAACTGTGTCACATGTCTGACTGGACTCTTACCCAATTGTTTCCGACAAAAACTCCCAAAAACACTAAACTGTGCCGCTCCAGTCCGAAATGTACACTTCCTCTTAGATTATATTAACAGTATAAACGATTACTCCAATTGAATTCACTTTATGCGCACGTTTATTTTAATAACAGCTCTGGAGAATGTCATAACACTTCTACCACACCACCATTAGCAAGAGGGGTGATAAGAGAACTTGTGGTCACCGCCGCAAATTACATCAAATTACTTAATGAACCGTTTCCTCAATTTTTACACAATCTCATTAACTGAAATTTTATTTTACCAGCCGGTGAAATATGTAATCGGATATATCTGGTAATAGTTTATTAAATTAGGCGGAAACATGATTTATAATTAAGATAAATTTCTCATCAAAAATATAACTTAAAATTGGATTAGTGTGATTATCATCGCAAACTAGCATGTTGTGCCGCATATGGTATTACATATACACGTTTCAATATATAGATACACCACGCTTGCAGTTATGTAATCCTCTTATAAGGTATCTAATAATCTGTTCCTAAGTAGACTGAGAAATAAAGGGAATGGTTCCTAAAACAATTTTATAAATACAAGTTCTGAATTTCATTTTTATCTTTGCAACTTATTACGTTATAGCAAGTCAAAATAGTAGAATGAGGAACTTTTCAATAAAATGCACTTTGTTGATATCGCACACATTTTTTTTTATATTTATATCAACAAAGTGCATTTATTGAACATTCCTTGCTGAAATAAGTATCCAATTAAATCACTTAGTTCTTAGTCATGTGTGCAAAAATAACTGATCAACATAAACTTACACTGAAATTATCTTATGGGAGCTTATCGCCGCGCTATTATGACGATGCTAAGCAAAATAAACATTTCAAATAATAATTCAATATGGTTGGTACTCATTACGTCCAAATGTCATGTTCACGGTTCGGCACTGAAGATGCTCGAGAACCAACGACGCCTCGCACCGAAAGCGGGTGTCAACCCCCTCGGCCACGGAGCGCCCCTAACTGGTGATAATTGTATTTTTAATAAATAATGATGAATAATTTACTTGCAAGAAATGTTTGAACCAAATATCCCTCAGACATTGATAAATACTTATAATTATTTCCCGAAAGAATCATCAAATTTGGTTGAAAAGTCGCTGAGTTATTTGCGAGAAACCTCAAAATGCACTTTTTTCAAATACCCATAACTTGGTGCAAAATCGGCGCAGGAACTTCGTTCTTCGAGTCCTGCATAGGGAATTGATCAAATTTTAATCCCTTTATGGTGGATCGAGCCGACAACATTTTTCCAACTCCGTTGACATCGTCAAAGTTGGACATGGTTTCCTAAAAGCCCTTTTTTTCACAGGGGCGTTAGAGGGAGGTGGAAGGGGTTACTCTTAAGTTCGCATGCATGACTTTAAAGAAGACACTTCAAAGTTTTTCGCCCTTGAAGATTCATCAAAATCAATTGAAAATACGCCGAGTTATGGCGGTTTGCAAATTTCACGAATTTCAAGTGTTTCATTTTTTTCCACCAGTGTAGCTATCAACCCGCAAGATTCCGTTTACATTTTACAGTCAAGATATTACTATAACAAATATAAATCGCCAAACATTTCTTGTGACGAGCTGCGACCTTGGCTCTTTTGTCGAGCACGCGTCGATATAGTTTCTTCACTTACAATTAGCCTACAAATGCGGCGATAACGGAACCGAAAAAAAATGGCAGGCTTGTTCTGCACAACAATATCAATTGGACAGTCATTTCAGGATGCACAAGAAGCTCGGAACAAAGACATTAGACGTTATCATGAAAGCTTTTCTCGAAAATACTCACGTGAGAAGGTAATTGAAGATGCTTATTACCGTCTTCTCGCATCTTCGGATCCCCTCATCTCATGCTTACAAAATTATAAATCCAAAGACGGTGAACCATGTCTACCCGAAGTTTGGGAACATTTAGATCCTACATTTAACCAATTCAGTGTTGATGTAGAAAACAATCGCGCATCAGTCGAAAGCCATGTAAACTTGTCTGTTTATGATTATTACTAATTTAATGTATGCACTTGTGTGAAGATTTTTAACATTGAAATGTTTTGAATTAAATTGCGATATTATTATTATATTGAAAGAAAAATTGAAGAAATGCCAGTTCAGAACCTTAATTTTTTTTAAGATATCGGGTGTGTATAAATTGGCGGATAATCTACACGTGGCGATGTTCTTCCTAAAATTAAAGAAAAAAAAAGAAAACGTTGATGAAAAAATGTTCTAACATGTCTCATTGGCCATCAGGAGCCATTTAAAAGAAATGTACATTTGGCAACATAGCATTCACGAGCTGCCCTGTTTATCAATAATCTCATGGTTCAGCGTAGAAGGTGATAGATAGATAGAGCGGGGTTTATTTACAGATGCAATGTAAAACAGATTATTAGTAAATAGTAAAATCCATTGTAATTGAACAAAACGAAACGGAAATAACACAAATACACTGAAATGCGGGCACTAATACAAACTGATAATAATGAGAAAAGCAGAATTGGCACAAACTTGGAACTAGCAAGTTTGAATGAATTATTTGTGTCAAAGTGACATAAAAATAAACTAATTAAGAAGTGTTGAAAATATAAGTTTCAGATGGAAAGATAGCACACACTGACAAATAATTTTCAAACTAGTCATACTATCGAAATTGCAGGGTTTTCTGTAAATTAATAACGAATAATAACGCATATTTAATGACTGGATGTTCAAACTTTGAGGACGTCGTGAAGACCCAGGAAGCATGGTACAACATTTTAGAATTAAGGTAAGCTGCTTAGAATATTTGAAAAAATATCGTCACGTGTCGATTATCCGCCTATTTATACACACCCGATATAAACTGTAATTAAAATGCAATTTTTCATGTAAGTGGTCTGTTATTTTTGAAATCAAGGACCTCAAAAACCTGTATACTGAATTTATTTCTTTGAAATCGATCATTTCTCACATAACTGGTCTGCCATTTTGGGTCCGAGATTTTATTTTTGAAAAATTTGACATCAAATTCGGAATCAGCGACCTCAAAAACCACCAAGTGGTCAATTTCTTTCATGCTAACCCCATCGTTTTTCAAACAAGTGGTCCGCCATTTTGGATCGGCCATTTTGATTTTTAAAAATTTGACTTTAGTTTTGGAATCCTCTCATGTTTCATAAAAATGGCCCGCCATTTTGGTTCCGCCATTTTGTTTTTGAAAAAATTGATTTTAGATTTAAAATCAGCGATCTCAAAAACCCCATAATCCAATGTTTCATCGAAATTGAACGACACCTTCATATTTTGGCCAGCTTTTTTGGACTTTGGACCACTGTGCAACGGACGCACTGTCCTGATGACGGCAAGTAGAGAGAAACCGGTCTGCTGTTAAAAAAAAACAATAATTCATTCTTACAACCAGTTTTAAAAATCTACACTTTTAGACCTTATACAGGCTTCAATTCAAACATTAGAGATATATATGGAATTTGATATTACGCAATGATGTATGAGAACTAGAGATAGGCGAAATGACTCGTGAAAAAGAATCGACTTAACTGTCGCTCTGGAAAAAGTGATAAGCAAAAAACTCGAGAGTCAAGAGTCGCTCTTCAAAATAAGTAAAAAGTTAGTCTGCAAAAATGTGATGAGCAAAAAAGGTCCTCACCTATAATATCTTACATTCACACACCAACAAACAAAAAATTACAAACATTCATGACCCATTTTGAGTCACTAATTTCTGCATGAGTCACTTGACTACTCGACTCATTTCGATCGACTCACTCATGACCTACTCATCTCTAATGAGAACTATAATTACTGTGGATAACAATGTCGAGAGATAATAGTTTTTTGATTATAATGTATTCACCAAAAATAAGTTACTCTTGGAGGTACAATATTTGAGCTTTAAAAATAAACTTATTGAATGAAATATGAGTCTTGTGCGTCCATCTAAATATATAGTTCTCATTGCATTTACAAGTATGTTTTATAATAATTTGTTGAAATCTTGAACAGATCTGAAACACTAAGAGAAGATTAATTTCGTGAATTTAAAGAAATTAATATCTGACATTTATACTGTGCACTTCTGATTTAAAAATAAACTTGCTCTTACTATGTCCACTTGAATTAGATTGATGTGCGCTTATTAGCATGATAAAATATTATTATCCAAAATAGTTGTTTGCAATATTTAAAAGTAATTGTGGGGGCTTTCACTTCGTGATATATTTTGTATAATTTAAATGAAAACGAATAACTTTGTTGAGTTAATAAAGTGGTACCAACAAAGTTATTCGTTTTCATTTGAATTTTGCAATATTTATATTATACTCCTTTTATATTACATGTTATATTAAGGATAATAATCTTAAATTTAAAGGGAAACTGTTACAATTAAATTATAGTTTATTTCATTAAAAAGTATTTATTTTATATTAATACAGTGCGCGCCTAAAGTATGAAATATATTCAGTAAAACCGAAATTAAATATTTTGGGCAAAATACTCGAATAGGTGGATTTTCTTTTATAAAAATACGCATTTTTGCATGAAAGTCGATTTTCAGTCGTCATTTGTTTTTGAGTTATGACTGACGCCATTTTGTTTTTAAATGGCAATCCCCTATTTTTGTTCTTGATTTTGAGAGATCTTTTCATTGTCGAACTGGCAGTATAAAAATATTGCCATCTTACATAAGAAATGTTTCGAGTAAATGACAATTGAAGGTGAGAAATTGATATTTAGAGTTTTTGCAAACTGAAAATGAAATAAAATATTTTTGGAAAAAATCCTCGAACAGGTCGATTTTCTTTTATAAAAATTCACATTTTTGCATGAAAGTCGATTTTCAGTCGATATTTGTTTTTGAGTAATGACGTCATCCATTATTGTTTTAATGACAACCCCCATTTTTTTTTTATTTTGTAAGATGGCAACATTTTTATACTGTCAGTTCGACAATGAAAAGATCTCTCAAAATCGAGAAAGAAAGTGGGGGTTGTCATTAAAAAAAATACCGGATGACGTCATAACTCAAAAACAAATGACGACTGAAAATCGACTTTCATGCAAAAATGTGTATTTTTATAAAAGAAAATCGAGGATTTTTTCCAAAAATATTTTATTTCGGTTTTACTGAATATATTCCATACTTTAGGCGCGCACTGTATATATTATATTATTTCGTTATTGCAAAACTTTAGATGAATTTTTGCAAATGTAATAGTTCGTATTTAAATATTAATTTAATTTTAAGTATGTAGTGATGCATATATAATTGTAAAACGATGACAATCGTTAAATTAATTTAAAAAAATAGATATTAATTTGACCAATTAAAAACTGTGAATCTTTAAAATTTTCAACTAGTTTTACCTTATCATGGCATTTTCAAGAGAATTACTTAATATCTATTTAATATTACTATCCTTAATAATATTAATATGAACTACCTATACGTAAATATTACAAGAATTAATGACATGTTATACAGGGTCTTCATTTCAAAAGGAGCCACCCTGAATAACTTTGGATCTGAAGTAGTTAGAGTTTTAAGAAAAAATACGACAATTTTGTTTTCGAGGGGGAACTTGCAAAACATTGTTTTTAGAATTTTATCTTTCACCCCCAGCCACCCCATCTTTATAATTTCAAATGGCATACCCCATTGCGCGATATCTCTTTTTGAAGGGCACACAAAGTATTACCCAGTAAATAAAAAATAATTTAAATCAGTTCAATCGTTTCAGAGAGAGAGAGAGAGAAAGAGAAAGAGGGAGGGTCTTTATTTCAAAATGTGCCACTCGGAATAACTCTGGTTCTGAAGTAGTCACGGTTTCAGAAAAAAACGTAAATTTTGTGTTTGATGGGGAACTTTAAAAACACTGTTTTTAAAATTTTATCTTTCAGCCCCTCACCCCATTATATCTTTATAATTTCAAATTGACGTATTTTTGCTTAAAATCGTAACTATTTCAGATCCAAAATTGTTCAGGGTGACTTGTTTTGAAATGAATACCCTCTCTCTAAAACAAACGAACTGATTTCAAATATTTCTCATTTGCTGGATAGTATTTTGTACGCCCTTTAAAATGAGGTATCGCACAATAGGGGGTGCCATTTGAAATTATAAAGATGGGGTGGTTGGGGTGAGGGGGTGAAATATAAAATTCTGAAAACAGTGTTTTCAAGTTCCCCCTCAAAACCAAAATTGACGTATTTTTTCCTGTAACCGTGACTACTCCAGAACCAGGGTTATTCAGGGTGGCTTGTTTTGAAATGAAAATCTTCTCTCTCTAAAACAAATGAACAAATTTCAGTCTAGTTTGCAAGTACAACAGTAACGATAGAATTTATCTGAGGCAAAAAAATCTGAAGTGTTTTAAACCTTTCCAAATATTTTTCACTGGAGAAAATTGACATTTTCAACAAAATTCGTATTGTTTTAAAGTTTTATCTCCAGTGGGATACACGTACAAATCTGAAATTTGTACTATCAATGCTTCTATTCGGTAGCAACACCATTACAAAATTTGGTAACTTTGTTTTGCGTAGTAGCAAAAACATTTGAGCTCAAATTTGTAATAATTTTTATGCAGTCGGATTTTAAATATGAGAAGTCGGCACTTAAATGGAACTCACTAGTACCAGCAGTGATTATAATTAACTTGTAGATATTATAATCACTGGTACTAGACATTAAAATACTTACCGAGGATTTCCGTACAACGAAGTGATTCATTAATGCGAGTCATAGTCCTTGTGATGGAATTTAACCCTTAATAGTCACACCTCCGAAAAATTACGTAATAGTCATTCGGGGTGTGGTACACCCCATGCCTTTGAACTTCGGTCAATTAATGTTAAATTGACAAAAAACAAAACAAAAAACCATCTGTGATACGTTTTGAACCTCTAGTTATAAGAATATGTGAATAGTTTTCGAAAAAAATAGTTTGAACCTGAAATAGTGTCATTCATAGTGGTATTAATATATTTTGCGACCTTTCCGAACCTTCCCAAAAAGTGAATTTATTTTCACGATCGAAGGTGGGATTTTTTACGAAAAAATTATATTAGTATTTTTCTGATATAAAGTCAATTTAATGTTAAATATGAAAATGAAACTATTTTTAAAACTATTATTATGAAGAAAAAAGGCTATTATAATGTAAAAGACAATTATTCGATCCCAAAAGAGCATTCGGCACCCATATAAATATGTGCGATGTATGTCGCACATCGACCTCTCGCAACTGCGACATAGCATGTGCGACTTTTTGTCGCTTCTTCTGGAACAAATATACCAGCGCTTGTGTGTCGGCAATCTCGGAATAATCTACAGAGAAAAAATGCTCAAAATTTTTTTCTGGCATAATGATCACACGGGGTGTCGTACACCCTACAATTTTTCACGAATCGACTCAAACAGGTACCACATTAACACTGACGCGTGAGCTCAAATAATACCTACTGGGATCCACAACAGAAGGTTCAAACTATCTGTAGATGGAGTAACATGTCCTGTTTACTTTCAATTTCAGGGCCTTATTCAACGTCGAAAAAAGTGTGGGGTGTATCACACCCCTAGTGACTATTAAAGGTTAAAATAGGTACCATGAATCCTGAATAAAAACGTATTATTATTCAAAATGTTAAAGAATAGAATTGAAGCCGTAAAAGTCGTTTTATACAATTGTCTTAAATTTGCGGCTGTTGGAAGCTGAGCTGCTAATTTACTAAGCTTGCCACGTAAATAACTATTTCAAGCCAGTGCGAGATACAATAAATTACTAAGTACTGTTTGGCAATAGTTACACTTGACCATCTTGTAGAGGTGTCTTAAGAAACACCTACTGAATAATTTAGGATAACTTATTTATAGTAGTTTTCATAAATGACGACGTCAATAATTTTTGAAGTTAGCCACGGATCCGCGCAAGACTTAAAAATCATAAGTGCTGTTTGGCGCTAGTTCTACTAGTAGTTCTTATAAGGGTGTGTTAAGAAGCACCTATTAAACAATATAAGATAATTTATTTATAGTAGTCGTCATAAATCACGACGTAAATAATTTTTAAAACCAGCCACCGATCGCCGCTAGGCATAAAAATCATAAGTGCAGTTTGGCGCTAGTCATACTTGACTTTCTTATACTGGTGTGTAAGGAAATACCCATTGCACAATTTAACATAACTTATTTATAGGAGTCTTCAAAAATCGCGTCGTAAATAATTTTTGAAGTCATCAAATCTTCAGCAGCATAAATAGTCATAAATAGTCAAACATGTAGGCTAGATCTTAATTCTACAAGGTCCATATTATCACTTTATCCGAATGTATTTGACTATCCGAAGAGCTGAAAGAATTTTGGTAAAATTTCTGGGTATTTACCTTGACCGTTTTTTGTTTTCTTTCCGATATTCTATTCAATCATGATAAATATTAGAAGAAAGGTCGAAAGACCGCAGGTCGCTTGCTAAATTTGCTTCCACATTCAAATAATGTATTGTTTTTTAAATTAATGTATATCAATGTAAATTTTTGCCAAAAAAATGTATGTATGTATTAGAGAAACATTTCAACTACTGTTAATTTTTTTTATTATTATATCAAATTCAACAATTTATAAGAAGTTTTTTAGAATAGAAGTTTTAGAATAGAATCATAATGGCGACATCCACTTTTTTTTAAATTCCAATTAATCTCATTTTATTGATGTTCTATAACACAATTATAGTTACGTTTATAGTAATATAAAATTTCTTTTACCTATGCATTATGTAATTTAATGCAACTTGGTTGTAAGGGCCAAACAAAGTCGTCAAAGGTTTAATGTAGAATATTTACATGTATGTGTTCGTTGTTATCTAACTATAAAAATATTTTTAAACTGAGAACTGCTTGCACTTCACTTCTTCTTTTCGCAGGTAGAAAAAAAGGCACTTCTGTTACCCCAAGGCAAAAATACCAAACAACGGTTGTGAAAAGGGCGATCCGTCGCGGCCAGAATTCTGCCGTTCCGCACATATAAAAATTAATTTCGGTCAAACCGCGATGCGTTTGCTAGCCTACAAAATGCATCGCTAATCCTAAACAGGTACAATACCTTGACAGTTACAGTGATTTATGTATAAATCTTTCTGCCGCAATATTCCTATTTTATTGCTGATATTTTTTTATGGAAAATATCGTCTATAATGATACAAATTGTAAAAATGACACACCAATTATACCGGGTGACCCAGCGATCTGTAAAAGCCCCATAACTTATTTGCTATTTGAGATATCGACTTCTAGTTTTCTTGAACTGGTACCCACACTTATTCTTCCTATTTTAAAAATATGTATGTTTTTGTACAGAGTGTCCCAATATACATAACAGAACAAAGTTATGTTTTTTTAAATGGAACACCCTATATTTTATACTTTATTTTCAACCCTCTTGAGGAGCTTATCAAAATAGTATAAGATACCATGGGTCTATTATGGACGGTTGGTTAGTTATGGGCAAATTTGTGGAAAAAACATGTACACATTGAAAACATTGCAGAAGCGCTCGTAGCAAAGCTAAAGTCATTTTTTATACACTAAAAAAATTTCTACATCATGAAGAATAATATAAATCGGCTTTGGTTCTTTTTTGTTCATACTGTTATACAGGGTGTCAACATACGCAAAACAATGGATAACTATTTTTTTTCAAATGGAACACCCTATATGTCTTGCCACCAATGCATGGCATTTTTGATAAGCTTTCCAATGATGTACAATTTGTATAATGAAATATTAATGATTCTTGAGATTTATCCATATAAACATTTTTATTTTGTCACCTCCTGCTCATTTTTGGATTTTCAGCCAAAACTATTTATTTTCTGCAAAAATAATAGGAGACCAAAGTTGTAGAGCGGAAAATTTTCGATCGGTATAGGTTTTTAGATTTTTCCAATAATGCATGCATTGCCCGCCAGAGTGCGCAAAATAGTGACCGTGTATGCATTTTAGCGTTTCTTTCAAATTGTTTGTTAATTACTTGCACAATACTTTATTTTCAATGCCCTTTAGCGAAAAAACGGACAATTGTAGAATAATTCAAATGACCTACATCTATTGAAAATGTTCCGCTCTACAATTCTTAATAGAAGCAATTTTTGCTCTAAATGCATAGTTTTCGTTGAAAATTCAAAAAACCATTCAAAAACTCGAAAATTGATACAAACATTTTCTATTTGCATTTTTAGCAAAAACTATGCATTTTGGGCAAAAATTTCTTTTATTAAGAGTTGTGGAGTTTCAATCGATATTGGTCATTTGAATTTCCCTATAATTTCCCGATTTTCCACTAGAGGGAGCGGAAAATAAAGTATAGTGTAATTTATTAATAAAACATTTGAAAATAAAACGCTAAAATGCATATACGGTCACGATTCCGCGCGCTATGGCGGACAATGCACACATTATCTGGAAAGTCGAAAGACTCATATCGATCGCAAATTTTCCGCTCCACAATTTTGGTCTCTTATATTTTTTCCAGAAAATGCATAGTTTTGGATGAAAATCCAAAAATCAGCAGAAGGTGACAAAAGAAATATGTTTTTATTGATAAATCTTAAGAATCCTTAATATTTTGTTATACAAACTGTACATAATTAAAAAGCTTATTAAAAATGCCATAGATTGGTGGCAACGTATATAGGGTGTTCCATTTGAAAAAAAATAGTTATCCATTGTTTTGCGTATGTTGACACCCTGTATAGCAGTATGAACAAAAAAGGACCAAAGCCGATGTGTATTATTCTTCATGACGTGGAAAATTATATAGTGTATAAAAAATGATGCTATCTTTGCTAGGAACGCTTCTGCAATGTTTTCAATGTGTACATGTTTTTGCCATAAATTTGCCCATAACTAACCAACCGTCCATAATAGACCCATACTATCTTATACTATTTTGATCAGCTTCTTAAGGAGATTAAAAATAAAGTAGAAAATATGGGGTGTTCCATTTAAAAAAACATAACTTTGATCTGTTATTTATACTGGGACACTCTGTACAAAAACATACATATTTTTAAATTATGTAGAATAAGTGTGGGTACCAGTTCAAGAAAACTAGAAATCGATATCTCAAATAGCAAATAAGTTATGGTACTTTTACAGATCGCTGGGTCACCCGGTATATGCATCAAGGGCGTAAAACGATAGGTTTTGGCCCTAGGGTGAATAAATTATGTTTTATATTATCATAGTGCTTTGATTAATAAAAAATAATCATTTACATTTATACGAGAGAATGGAAATAATCGTAGTTTCCTTGATATGCTTAATTTGTGCGTAACCATGGTAATAGTTGTCAATAATAATAATAATAATAACAATAAACTTTATTCTTCCTTTATGGTACAATTAAGAAAATTAATGAACATAAATATAAATATAAAGGCACAAAAGGAGAACCCAAAGGCCGGATTCAGCATTGGATGATATCTCATCCTGCTGGTCTTTCATCCAAACCTTGAACTTATAATAAATTATATATGAGAATATATAATAATTTTATAGAAGAACATACGAAATATACCGTATGTTTTTTTTGTCAATAAAAGCATCCATTTGTAAAGTCTCTATAAAATTTGCTGTCAGTGTTTGTATGATCCAAAAGTTTTACAGCCGCAACAATTAGTGTGACATTTAATCCTGTCTATTAGAGAAGTGTTATATAAAAAGTCATATTATTATTAATTATGCACGTAAGAAAAAAAATTGTATTGTATAGTCCGCCCACTAGTCAACAATGCTCACAACAATGTCGTTTCCGCCCTAGGGCGTAAAGTTCTACTTTACGTCCGCAAATTAGGGCAAAATGTGTACTTTAAGACTGACAGTAGAAAAATTTACTTCGTATAATAAGAGTTTATGCTTGCCAATAATGACTCTTGAATTTTAATATCGGTATTAATTAATATTTAATAGCCGCACCATGTTGCCAAGAAACAAGCACAACACAAACCCCGAGCATAATAATAAGGAATAAACGAGAACCAAACCTGTAATTGTACTACAATTTCCGTGTAAACAACTCATGGAAATGTTTGCACCGCGTATTTGTTTACTTGCTAAACTTTCTACTTCAATAATGCATTGGACGAACAGGCTAGCTTGGTAATGGTAATTATCGTGTTCTATAATCTCATTTTGTAAACCGAGCGGCAATTTGTTTTTTAAATTATAAAAAGCATCGCTAACTAAAAACGAATGGCCGCCACGCCACGCCGCGAACATCACAGCAAATAGAAAATCGAAACTTGTTATGTTTCTTTAATTGAAGTTCACGCTAGAGAGGTTCGTTTCATATCATATAAAAAGAAAATCTTTGACGATTCCCGAGGACCAGGAGCAAGGGAAATACGGTTTTCTTGATTCGTGCACATACGATATAGACTCTCTATCTCCCTCTCTCTCTCTCTCTCTTGTTGATTGAACATTAATTTATTTCCTCAGTTGAAATGTAGATTATCCCTACAGCAAGAAGTTTATTGCTCGCGTTTCGTGTATACTTTAAATTCCTACAGCGTTCTGAATGAAAAGACGCAGAGTCTTGACATATTCAATTTCAATTTGTAAGAAAAGAACAATTTAATGATGCCGAAAAATGCGATACAGGAAATGCAAGAATATATATTGACTGCATTTTTTTTTCATCGATTTCACTGCGGATTAATTTGCTGCTGCAGTGCTGTGTTATATAAGTCTTAAGCTTGCTTTGTTTTATCAATGATTTGCAAGTTCTCTAAAGTATTCACTAGTTGAGTGGTTCTAAAACCTTAAAGTTTACTGAATTTTATGAACTTCATTAAATTAAGGATGGTAATATGATATAAAAATTCATTCTATTAATTAATTTCGCATTATTATGGCATATAATATGAAATGTAATCTAGTCCTCTGGATGCATGATAAATCATGTAAAACACAAACATAAATACATAAATAAAATATTATTTAAGATAACTAGAACACGAACCAGTTTGATTGGTTTTAACTTTTATATAATTGTAACACGTTGAATATTTATATATAATCCCGAATATTTTCGCTTTTATTAACTTGATTTTAAATAATTGGTTGTTTATTATGAAAATGTTTAGGTATTAATTATTCTATTATATAAACAATTTTTATTATTTTATTAAACATTCACATCAATAAAGTGCAATATAATCGGTGTGCACAGTTCATTGTATTCGTTGAAATTGAGGGAAAAACTACTGGTTGGAAAATTGTATGAAAACTTGGGCATAAATCAGGAAAGTAAAGGGGCGTATCGGAAAGAAAGAGATTGAGAGAAGGACCGACACTCGAAAAATTTTCAACGCCGCTTACACTATTATGCCGCAATAAAAAGAAATTGCAGACTGCTTTTTTCATTTATATATATATATATATATATATATATACTGTAGAAATTTTCATGAATTTTTCTTGTTTCAGGTAAGTTACTTCCCGAGTTAAATTGGACCAGCTCAATCATAAAATAAAGGAAATTGCACCAAAAATTGCCGCGGAAGAGCATAGATGAATAACAGTGGAATTTACTTCGCGCAGCTTCAACAATTTTTAGTTTCCTGAAATAATTTTAACAAAAATATGGTCTAAGTATACCTCCTTTTATTTATCTTACACCTCAAGCGCATATACATGCCTCGTAAAGATTGCTTTTTATTGCGTACCGCGATGCGCCTCCAGAAACCGTGGAATTACACTTTAAATACAGAATATTTTCACAAACATATACAGTTTTACCTAAATCTCCAGAACGCATTGATATAAACATAAAAAATTGAGTTCTGTATCAACATTAATTATCGTCTTATTTATAGGTTTCATTAATTTATAGAACATATTAGATATTAATGAATGATTTTTTATCAATAAATTATATACATGGCTGAAGGACTTCGGTCGATGGCCATTGTATTTATTATTTATTATGTATTTAGTAAGTACAATAAACGTTTATTATTATTATTATTATTATTATTATATACATTTACAGCTCTAAATTTGATTAAAAAATATTTAATGCATGTACAACAAGTGAGGTTGTCTCAATAATATATAGTGTATCAAGGGCAGAAAATAGGCTTTAGCAACCCGCCGCTTCGCTTCGATCGCTCGTGTTGCTAAAAGTGAAGGGTTGCTAAAGCATTTTGGCCTGAGTTACACTCGATATTTTTTCGCCTGCCTTAAGTAAAAACAGTGTTTCAGGAAATTTTATATCGCGCACCATTGAACTGTCACTGTCAGCTTTGTGCATAGCCTACTCATATTTCGCAGAAGGTTGTCTAGATCGTAGTTTCGGCCCTATTTTTATGGCCGAAATATATGGTTTCGGTAGAGGCAGGCGAAAAATTTATTTACTTACTGCTCTATGCAGTCGGTACAAAAAAAAATTACATTTAGTTTGCCTCCAGAAAAATACAGTAAATTTACATCAAAAACCAGCAAGAAAAATTTTTATCCAAAATCGGCTGTAATAATCGAATTTCAGTGGTCATTTGAGTCATGTAATGTTGCTTATTACCTCCTAGTGAGAGAATAAGTTTCACGGAATGCATAGATCCTTGATAGGATTTTTGAAATATTTCAAATTGACACCACGTACGTCAAAATTTTATAAACATTATTTCAGTATTTAATGCAATTACAAACGATTTTGGATAAAATTTTATATTATACTCATGTGGAATTCCTCATTAGTTCCTTAAGAAAAGTACCCGTTCGCAACATAAACTTTTTCTTGCGGGACTAATTACGTACATTCCACATTCGTATAATAAATAACTATAAACTTAAAGCAAGTCATGGGCATAAATAAATTATATACAGAAGCTTTTACTATAAAATACAATTGTATTCTCTCCAATGTAATGAGATCCTATCAACATAACAATATTGTAACTAATGCGTATGTTATTATTAAAGTCCGGATTTATATGCGCTAAAAAAGGCGTTATAATTTTTTTATATGCGCTAAAAAAAGGCCTTATAATTTTTTATATGCGCTAAAAAGACGTTGTAATTTGTTTAAATGCGCTTAAAATTAGCCAATATATGCAACAAAATGATTCAAATATGGATTTTATATGCGGTTTAAAAAAATAATGTTGCAAAATCAAAAAAAAATTAGCAACTGATGCTAATTCATTTATTGGAATAACAATGTAGAACCAAAATTTGATTTTGATTTTCATTTTAGGTGACATGGAGTTCATGTTAAAATTTATTATGTCCTCCTCAGTCTCGCCTTTCAAAATTCCACAAATCATTTTAATTTTTTCGTATCCCGGATTTCGATATAATACGCAAGTTATGGAACTAATTTTAAATTTTCGTACAGTTCTTCAATAATAATAAAAGCCTCAATTAAAGGCATTTGAGCCGTTTCCAAATTCTTGATTGCAGTTATTAAGATGCAAAAATGAGCAATAAAAACTAATTGTTGCAAAATATTTATACATGCAACACAATCTTTACATTTTTTAAGTACTGCCGATTCTTCATCATTAAAATTAAAATTAATATTTTCTAATTTTTCAAAATTATTGGCGTAGAATAAAGCAGCTTCCAGCCAAGCACAATTACCGGGTACTAGAGGTGGGCATATAGTTCAGGAACCGGTTCAATGAACCGGTTCTCAGCAAAGAGCGCTCAGGAACCGGTTCGCACAAAAGGAACCGCGGTTCCTCTGCTCTTTAATATGTACTTGGCTTTTTCTTCATGAGTGAAAACCAGACGCGTACCCCTACCTGTAGAAACGCCCCGATAAAATCACCTAAGGAAATTTCATGCGGTTTCAAGAGAGGTTAAATGCGACAATTTCATACGGTTCAGTCCACTATCAAGTGAAGCATGAGCTTCATGCAGTTTCGTAGATAACTTCAAGAGGTTCACACCTCAAACGCATGGAATTTCCGCGGTAACTTCATGCGGTTCATACCAGGAACCGCATGAAGTTCTTGAAGGTAGCATTCCCGTTGAGAACGGCTTGAAGTTATCTGCGGAAACTTACCGCAGAAATTTCATGCGGTTATTGTGATTTTTTTTTTAGTCCAGACTTAAATTTTGACTTAAAATTTTACATTTGGAATTTTAAATGAAAATGTGGAAACGTTTAATTAAATTCAACATTTTTTTCTTTAAGTCAAAATTTGTTTTTTTTGACACATGTCACTTTTAACTTTAATTAAATGTGACATTTGTAGAGGCTTAACCCCGTTAAGTAAAATTCGTCGTTTTTTGACGTTTGGCGATTTTAAGTTAAATTTCGACATTAATTTGATTTGGCATATTTTCTAGAGGCTTAACGACTTTAAGTGAAAAGTAGTCTTTTCTCTTGATATAAAGTCAGCAAGACTTTATATCGAATTTACACATTAATTTGGACATAAAATCTTTTAAATTTGACACTTTTTGTTAGAAGGTTTAGATTTTAAGTCAAAATTAGTCTTTTTTACTTAACGCTTGTTGACTTTAAGTCTAATTTATACATTAATTCGAACATAAAGTCGTTTAACTTTAATTCAATTTGACATTTTTTCTAGAGGATTAAATATTTAAGTCAACATTAGTCTTTTTTCTTAACGCCCGTCGACTATAAGTCAAATTTCGATTTGTTATAAAGTTTTTTAACGTGAATTAAATTTTTACATATTTTCTAGAGGCTTAACGGATTTAATCCATAATTTGTCTTTTTTCTTAACACTTGTCGATTTTAAGTCAAATTTCTACATTCAGTTGTCACAAAGTCTTTTAACTTAAAGTAAATTTGACATTTTTCCAGAGGCTTATCGAGTTTAAATCAAAATTAGTCTATCTTTTGATGCTTTTCATTAATTTGTCATAAAGTTTTTTAACTTGAATTAAATTTGAAATTGTTTCTAGAAACTCGACTTTAAGTCAAAATTAGTCGTTTTTCTTGAAGTTTGTTGACTTTACGTCAAATTTCGACATTAATTTGCACATGAAGTCTCTTAATTCTATCAAAATTTGGCACTTTTTCTAGGGGCTTAGGGGTTTAAGTCAAAATTAGTCTTACTTTCTTAAAGCTCCTCAACTTTAAAAAAATTTTGATTGTAAATTGGACATAAAATCTCTTCACTTTAATTCAATTTGACGTTTTTTCTAGTGGCTTAACGCCTTTAAAGTCAAAATTTGTCTTTTGTTGACGCTTATCCACTTTAAGAAAAATTTCGACATTAGTTTGCACATAAAGTCCCTTCACTTTATTTAAATTTGATATGTTTCTATTAAAGACTTTAAGTCAAAATGAGTCGTTTTTCTTGATGTTTGTTGACTTTAAGTCAAATTTCGACATTAATTTGCACATAAAGTCTTTTAATTCTACCCAAATTTGACAAATTTTCTAGAAGCTTAAGGGTTTAAGTCAAAATTAGTCTTTTTTGTTAACACTTGTCGAATTTAAGTCAAATTTCGACATTAATTTGAACACTCTTTTTTGTCTTTAATTAAATTTGACATTTTTTAGAGGCTTAACGACTTTAAGTCAAAATTAGTCTTTTTTTTTGTCGACTTTAAGTCAAATTTCTACAATAATTGATCATAAAGTCCACTGACTTTAATTAAATTTGACATTTTTTTAGAGCCTTAACGGCTTTAAGTAAAAATCAGTTTTTTTTCTTTCGACTTTAAGTCCAATTTCTACAATAATTTATCATGAAGTCTTTTAACTGTAGTTAAATTGGGTATTTCTTTTAGATTAAATAAATAAATGAAAAATAAATTAACTCGCAGCATAAAAAAACAAAATCATATTTTATAATTTCATTATAAAGAAATTATATTTTGAAATTATTTATTTCATTCTAAAAATTAAGAAGAGTATGATATACCGGGTATGCATTTTTCTGCTTTCCCGATTATTTTTGAGAACAGGAACAAGAGTAAATAAATGTTCAAAGTTTAAAAACCCACCAGATTTGATTTATATTTACAATAGATGTGCTACTGGAGAGGAGAAAATGTGAAAATTATATGATAATGTAAAAATAGCAGAAGCCTAAAACTTGTAATTTTAAAAATCAATCGATTTAGAAATATCAGAAACGTGCAAAACAACAGAGTAAATATTTAATGCCCACTTCCCGTTTAAAAATATTTACCAGTAGCTTTTCAGTTCTTCATATATAAATAGTATAATATACAGAAAAAGTTTAAAATACATACCGACGAGAAGTTATCCATAAATAATAGATTTCTCGGTGATAAAAAAGCTTAGCGATTTTTTCTGCAATGCCCTTATTTTATGGGCCAGCTACGGATTTCTGTTAAATAAAAAATATAAGAAAAAATCGTCGCGGTTTTTTGACACTTTGTAATTGTTAAATGTAATTGCAGGAAGGCACTGGGAAAATAAAATATTTATTTTTGCCATGCCCTTTTTGAGTTACGATTTTTTTAAACACCACTCGAGGATTGATGAGCTGTTAGATATATACATTTTTTTTAAATTTTAGTGGCTTTTTGACCGTTTGTGTTTGCTAAATACACCCGCAGAAAGGCACTATACAAATAAAATACAAAAAATCGCACCTAATTTTGATAGATGCGCCGAGAAATCTATGGCTGGAATTTTTATTGACGTCGGTAAAATATATTGCAGTTGTGGCCACACTATGAATACCCATATTATATATTTTTAGATTAATCTGCAACTCATTTCTGACAATCTGGTCTATAACTATAGAAAAGACTGGTCAACCGCGCCAAGGAACCGGTTCATCCAGTGAGTGAACCGGTTCGGAATTGTTCCCGACAGTGAACCGTTTTTCCCATCTCTGCCGGGTACGGTTGCATCGAGTATCATCTGCATTGGCGTACTAGCTTAACTTGCTTATGGGGAAATCCCCTTATTCTATATAAATAATATAATATATACATATCTACATGACACGAGGTTACGTTCGCTAGTTTGGGGAATCCCCTAAATTTATCTTATACGATTTCATAAAAAAGATTTCTACGCCCGCAAATTTATCAATAAATTAGAACAAAATTAATTACAATTAATGGAAATATTGACTTTATATGTAGTTATATGCGGATATATGCTTTAATAAGTTTAATGTGACAAAACCTCGAAATATTAAGTTATATGCGAAATAAAGCTTGGTACTTGGATTTATTTTCGATAGAAACGTATAGATACAATTCGCCAGTTCCATACGAAAGAGCAAATAAAACATGTAATAAAATATAAATCCGGACTCTAGTTATTATTAATTAATAATCTTGGCAGATCACTTTTTTGAAATAATTATAAAGGTGTAGTACAAAATCATACGGCAAAGTTATTAATTTAAGCACGCCGTCTTGTATCCAACAATCGCGAAACATCTTTTAACTTTATTATTAATTCGATAGACTTAATTTGCCCCCACTTGGCAACAACGCCAACTAGGACTTGGCCGCTCGAAACCGCGAACGCCCAACTATATTTTCCGAAAATTAATTAATAAGCGTGTTCTGAAACATAGTTCCATTACAAGCAAGACAATTTTGATTTTATCTTGCACGTCCTAATTGCTTTTCTTAATTAAACAAATCCCAAGGTGTTGCCGTATCCAACCCTACGACGTCTATATCTCGAGTTTCTACGATTAACCTGCTAAATTTCGTGAAGTGAATTCTACAATTATTTACCAACCAGTTATAAACATATCTAATAAGTTATGAAAGATGTTGATCATCGTTTCGGTAAATATTACCTTATAATCCACAAAATGAGACACGGCGTACGAGTCTCATAGTCTCGGCACTGTTTTTTTTTTTAAATCAATCAAATCGCGAGACGTATAAGCCGTCTCTCGCAAACAATTTTTTTTTATTAACGATTCAATTATAGCGGCAACAGAGTATGTTATGATTAATAATTATTAACATAATGTTTATATGTATCAATTAAGCAATAGCTGTTATCTCTTTGTTGCGCCATGTTGATCATTACCGAAATTGATTAAGATTATAAATAATTAGGGCCGTTTTGATTAAAATTACTCCCGCAATCATCCGTCATGATTTAAATTGTGCATAATTTAAAAGGCTTTGTTTGTACACATTTGATTGGTATAAACTGCACGTATTGCCGCTGTGTCCGGCTTGTATCGCAAACTGTCATTACGTATGAAACAGTTTCTGTGTTGTTGCGGCCGCAATAACTTTGTAACACTTGTCGCACCACGCTTGCCAAATAACCAAATATTTTTAATATCGTTTCGAAACGAGCTCCAAACTCCAATGTGGCCAGAGTTGGAATAGTGTAAATAATGTTAATTCCTTCCCTTCTTTGTGTCTTGCAATATACGATAGTTTTACCTAACAAATGTGAAAATTGAAATGTGCGGTGGAATAACTAAATATATACATACATATTATGAATAAATAAAAGTTTGGAAACAACATTTGTAGGGGTAGTTTCTATTATACTAGACGCATTACAATAAGATTTGCCAAGTCTTATGGAGTGGTGATTAATATTGTCTTTACCTCGTTTATTATACTCGGGATTATCACTAACGAGTTAATAGTAATTTTTGCGCTACCGTTCTATATTGCTTGCTTACTGTGTGTGTATTTAGTCACGTTCGAATGGCTTTCCCGGACTAACTTCGGTTGCTAGGAAACTCATAAAATAACAAGCCTGTTCTGAGTCATGACAGTCCTAGTACCGTTATGGGCTAGATAAAAGAGCAACGATTTTTAATTATAAAAGTCGTTTTGAACTATTTTTGTACTATTTTTATAACTATTTTAAATCGGTAGCGCAAAAAATTCTATACAACACTCGGTTCGTTAAGTGCATTCAAACAGGTCTCGAAAATTACAAATACTCGGCCCTACGTGCCTCGTATTTTTAAAATTTTCTCGACCTGTTAGAGAGCACTTACCGAACTTGTGTCGTAATATAATATTACGATACAAGTAATGTTATGTAAAAGCATTAATAACGTTACGTGTGTCGTAACACGGTTTACTTTATCCTATTTCTATATTTTTTTAAATTAAAAAAAAGTTTAATAACCGTTAATAATGTTTGTTTGCCAATATCTCCATAGCAACGAGTTGCGTTAAGATACATATAACAACACTAGTATTGTTAAAGGTACCTTAACGTTACCCTTTGCTAAGGAGTTATTGGCATGTAAAAATTATAAGATAAAATAAAATTTATTACGATGATTTTTAATGTATAAAAGACTGATATGCAAGGTAATGTGAGAATTTTCGGATCAGTAAACTTCTACCTGAACTCATTGCTATATTTTAAACCCGTGATAATTCGGATGCCTCTCCTCTGGAGACCAAAACGCCGATGACGTATCGTTGAATGGCCTCGTATGATGTTTGCATATTCGAGATGTGTATGACAGATTACAAAATAGACATACAGGGTGTAGTGGAACAAAATGGAACACAGGATTTTCAATGTTCATTTCTTTATATTGGAATATTATCTTCCTTGATTATTTTACAGGAAACATGTAAAAACATTTTTTGTAGAGTAAAAATTTCTGCATGCATGTCATGCTATTATTTATTTTTTTGAATATATAAAAACCCGAAAAAATCATAACATAAAAATGATAATTTTCATGAAAATAATGGTTGCCATGAAATAAAAAAAGATGCGCTGTTGATCTGTTGGCTTCTGTCAAATTGATTGAATACTTCATAATTCTTTACAGTTTTTTCATTAAAAATGAACTATATTTAAGAAATAGTGCAAATTGTGAAGTGGTGTCAGTTTTCGTGAAGTGCGGGATATGTTTGCCACTAAAAGTTCTGCATGGATTCATGCCATTATATCTATTTTCATTCATGAAAACAAAACAGATAAACTGCGCACCATATTTTTTTTAATTTCATGGCAACCATTATTTTCGTGAAAATTATTTTATTATTTTTCTTGTTTTTGTGAATACAAAAAAATAAATAAAGACATGACTGCAAGCAGAAATTTTTACTCTACAAAAAATGTTTGTACATGTTTCCTCTAAAATTATCGGTTGTAATATACCTAGATCGAGGTTAATTATCAAAAAATCAATTTTTGAGTACCTTGTTACCTAGTAATTTAACGAGACAATCACATTTGTTGTCTGGTTATTAACCGAGAGCTTCAGCTTTTACTAAAAGGTAAAAGGTACGAAAAAAATGTGTTTTTGATAATTCATCCAAGCTCGCGGTATATTTGGGTAGATAATTTATCGAATGAAATAATAATAACGATCAGGAAAAGTTATGGTTTACAGGAAAAGTTACAAGTTGAATAGTTTGGTTTGCTACAAGAGTAATTGTAAAAATTAAAACTTAATGACAGTGACGTAACGTCATGAACATCATGTTTTTATAACCTTAAAAGGTACTCACCTTATTACCGTTTTTCTGTTATCGATTATGACAATGCAAAACATTGTTGTAATGTCAAGCTACCCCATTAATTATCAATTTTCTGTTATCGCATCTATTATTATGTGATAAATTATCAGGGAAGATAATATTCCAATATAAAGAAATTAACATTAAAAATCCTATGTTTCGTTTTGTTCCACTACACCCTGTATAATTACAGATAGATCCATATTGTTTGTTAAATTTCTGAGTAAGAATAAAAGTTTATTAATTTTAGTAGCTACCGCTTCTCCTTTATAAATACATAGCAATCCTGAATCGGCAAACACGCAGAAATCTTACACTCTTAATCGCTGTTACAACGTCCAGTTCTCCAGTTTATTTAAGGTAAAAATAGTGGTGCCAGTTTTTTTCCAGATTAAGACTCAATTGATTACTGCTGAACCATTTAGCTGCTTTTTTTAATTTATTAACAGTTCCACTGTGATACCATCGTTAGTGACATCAAGCTATACGACAGGTATGGGCACCTTTGCTTAGCCGAGGGCGTAATTTCGGGACTTAATCAGGTCGCGAGCCGTAGGTAAGAAACAAGTAGATAGTAGGGATAGGCGATATTTGACGTACCTGTGATTTTTCACAGGCACGTATTTACTGTTACTAATAGGCGAATTTCACTACTACTTAAAATCACTGCTACTTAAAATCACTGTTACTTAATATCACTACTACTTGAAATCACTGCTACTTAAAATCACTGCTACTTAAAATCACTGTTACTTAATATCACTACTACTTAAAATCACTGCTCCTTAAAATCACTGCTATTTAAACTGTGATTACTACTTAAATTGTGACTGTTACTTAAAACATAATTGTAAGAAAACAGTACAAGGTGGCATTTCTAAATGTTATTTAATATTCATTACTTTATTCTCCAATTTGTGCAGGGTATTGTATTTAAATTTCAAATACATGTTTAATAAAAAAGACAAATATTTATTAAAAAGTGCCATAGTATACCATATAAATAAAAAATGTACTAACAATTATTAATTATTAATTAATTAATTGCAATTTTTTGCCCAGCAAGGAATCGAAGCACAAACCCGCTGTGATCGGAAGCGATGAGTCCGACGACTTTATTATAAACCCAAAATTACTAAAAATTCGTTTTAATTAAACCTTCTATTGCATACTGTTTCCAAATGGGAACATAATTTTTGTTCTGCAAACTTCTGCTATCTTGCGAAATATATAATTACAAAAATAAATTTAAAAAAGATTCGAAAACTGCAAGAGATCTTGAACAAAATTTATTTTTGAAGAAATCTTTCAAAAGACTTATTACAATTGAATTATATTCAATTGTTTTCTTTATTTCTCAAATAGTAGAGCAAACATATTCGTACAATACACAGTAAAAACTAAAACTACTCTAAGGAAATGGAGCAATTCATAAAAAAAATTATTTTGATGTCTCTCATCAAACAACATTTCTCAAGCAGAATGGGCCGCTAAAACCAGAATGGTTCAAATTGCTGATGTTATGCCTTTAAACAGGTTTGAAGAACTCAAACGCTTTCTTCATTTTTTTTTGGTAATTGTGTTGCTGCCAAAAATACTGATCAAATTACGTCCATACTGAACCAAATAAAAGACGTCATTTTGGGACACTCGAAAACATTCAAACGGCTGTAACTGACCAGCTGAGGGTCATCCCAGTATCCAAGTTCCATTACTGCTTTGAGGAGTGGAAGAATCGTCTCCAACGCTACGTGACTTCCCAAGGGAATCACTTTGAAGGAGACAACATTTAATTGTAATTCTATTCGAATAAAACTAATTTAAAAAATCAGTCACATCACTTAACTTTCACACCTCGTATATTGAATTAGCTCTATCAGTTCTTTAGTAAACCATTTTGGATATTCATTCTAATATATGACCTTCATCGGTATAAACATGTTAATAGTATAAAATAAAACATCATGAAAAGCCGCAACTGCACAATCTAAATTACTCTCCAAGAATTTACATCAATCAATGGACACAATATAATTTCGACAAGTTTGCTTTCTTAGTCGTGTAGCATATATGGGCAACCGCCGGCCCGCGGGCCGGATCCGGCCCTCAACCAGGTTCAATCCGGCCCGCGAGAAAAATTTCAAAGAACGCGCAAAAAATTAAAGATTTAGAACACATTTAGTGTTTTCTGCAGTCAGTGCGCACCGCAAATCGATAAATAATATTATTAAGCGTACACAGTGGAACGCCACAGATCGAGTAAGAAATAGTCGTTAGAAAGAGACAAATAGATAAACATTCGGGAAGCCGCCCGATGACCTTGAAGCGCTCCAGAGCCGACTGTTATTCATAACGCGGTTAGCATCGCATATGCGCCTACGATCGAGGGTATTCTAGTTACTTATTGCGGGTAATATATAAACCGCTCGGCATGCGTGTCAACTTATTACTTCTTAACAACTAATAAGAAAAGTCGCGAGAAATATTCAAGCAAATTCAGCTCAGAATAAAAGAAATTGATCAATATATCTGGTTTAAAAAAGCGGAAAGTGGACACAGAATTCCAAAACAAATGGACTGATGAATACTTTTTTATCATTCACAGTGGAAAACCTGTGTGTTTGTTGTGCAATGAACCAATTTCTGTTTTAAAAGAATACAATATTAAGCGGAATTACTCTAGCAAGAATTTCGATCAATATAATTTACTTACGGGCCAGGTAAGAAAGGATAAAATTAAAAAAAAAACTCATTACCGATTTAGGGAAACAGCAACAAATGTTCCAGATTTTATGGAAATGAAAGAGAAACCATTGCCGCAAATTTGTGATCCAACATGGCTTTGTAACTTGGCATTCCTGGTAGACATCACAGGACACTTAAACGACCTGAACTTAAAGCTTCAAAAACAAGGGCAATTGGTAAATCAGCTGTACAGCCATCTTAAAGCTTTTCAAAATAAAATTCGCTGGAGGGAAACACAAATAAGAAGTAAAAACTGGTTTGTACAACTATCCAGGGCAATTAGTATATTAGCTGTATAGTCATCTTAAAGCTTTTCAAAATAGAATTCGCTTGTAGGAAACACAAATGAGAAGTAAAAACTGTTTTCATTTTGTAACATTATTCAATATTGATTATGGTCGCTATGCTGAAGAAGCATACTGTGAGAGCAATTCACTGTTCAGTTTTCTGATTTTAAGAATATGGATAGCATTTTTAATATTTTTGCAAATCCGTGTAATGTGGAAGATGCTCCGCTTCACCTACAAATTGAGTTGATAAAGCTTCAAGAAGACTCACATTTAAAGTCTAAATTTGATGATGTGGAACTAAGCGAATTTTATAGAACATACCTTTCCTTTCCGAAGAAAAGGATCCACAGCTAAGGGTTTTCGCAAGAAAAATAATTTCCACATTCGGAAGCAGCTTTCTTCGATCATGAAAATTAATAAAAAATAAGCATCGCACTCGGCTTACGTATGTTAATTTAGAAAACACTTTAAGCCTATATACTAGAGGTATTGACCATAATATTGATCATCTTGGTTGTCAGCTTCAAACTCAAGTCTTAAGTCATTCATTTTCATTTGATTTTTCTATCTTTTTTTGTTAATTTTATAAACTTGCGTGCATAGAAATCGGCCCACTGTAAACTTTTGACTTTAATTATTTTTGATGATTTTCGTTTTAATTTTTTTAACACGTACAAAAACATCGCAGAAAAAAATATTATATGCAGGCAAAATTGCATAAGAAGTCATTCTCAATAGTCCAAGTATCGCTAATTCAAAATAAATTTGGTTTTTGTAAATTCAACAATTTTCAATAGAGATAAATATTTGTGAAGATGTTCGTTTTAATTTTTGGAGCACTGGAATGAAAATATCGCATAAAAAATATAAAACGCGCAGACAAAATTCCATAAAAAAATATCCTCAACGGCCGAAGTATCGCTTATTCAAAATCAATTTGGTTTTTCAAAATTCAACAATATTGAAGGGTATTTTTGAAAATTTTAGTTTTAATTTTTTAAACACTTGAATGAAAACATCGCAGAAAAAAATATAAAACGCGCAGATAAAATTCCATAAAAAAATATCCTCAATGGCCGAAGTATCGCTTATTCAAAATCAATTTGGTTTTTGTAAATTCAACTTTTTTTAATTGAGATATGGATTTTTTCAAAATTTTGGTTTTAATTTTTTGAACACTTGAATGAAAACATCGCAGAAAAGAAATAAAACGCGCAAACAAAATTGCATAAAAAAATATCATCAATGACCGAAATATCACGTATTAAAAATCAATTTGGTTTTTGTAAATCCAACAATTTTGAATGGTATGGATTTACCAAAATTTAAAAAAAAATGAAGAAAGCGTTTGAGTTCTTCAAACCTGTTTAAAGGCATAACATCAGCAATTTGAACCATTCTGGTTTTAGCGACCCATTCTGCTTGAGAAATGTTGTTTGATGAGAGACATCAAAATAATTTTTTTTTGGTAATTGTGTTGCTGCCAAAAATACTGATCAAATTACGTCCATACTGAACCAAATAAAAGATGCCAAGATACCAAAAAATACCTTTTGAGCAGACCATTTTGGTCATTGGTCTTCTCACACAGATAATAATAATACGTTTATTCTCCCAACAGACAACAGGAAGAGATGCAAAAAACAACTGCAAAGGAAAATTAAGCATAATATGCCTCAATAAACAAAATAATTGTTTTAAAGATTTTCATACAACATAATGCACGCATAATGTACCCATTACTTTTTTTAATGTCAATAACAAACAAATTTTATAAAAAAATATCGAATATATAAACATACACTTTGAAATAATACCACGAAACCAATTTTGAAATTGCAAACTTCAGGAACTTAAAAAAAAAATTAATAAACTGCAAACATCTCCAAATGCTCCTCCTTGTTCAGGTGCTCAAAAAAAAATTAAAACAAATCCATATCTCTATCGAAAATTGTTTAATTCTTAAGCCCCAAATTGATTTTGAATACGCAATACTTTGGCCATTAAGGGTATTTTTTATGAAATTTTGTATGCGCGTTTTATTTTTTTTCTGCGATGTTTTCATTCAAGTGCTCAAAAAATTAAAACTAAAATTTTCAAAAATCCATACCATTCAAAATTGTTGGATTTACAAAAACCAAATTGATTTTTAATACGTGATATTTCGGTCATTGATGATATTTTTTTATGCAATTTTGTTTGCGCGTTTTATTTCTTTTCTGCGATGTTTTCATTCAAGTGTTCAAAAAATTAAAACCAAAATTTTGAAAAAATCCATATCTCCATTAAAAAAGGTTGAATTTACAAAAACCAAATTGATTTTGAATAAGCGATACTTCGGCCATTGAGGATATTTTTTTATGGAATTTTATCTGCGCGTTTTATATTTTTTTCTGCGATGTTTTCATTCAAGTGTTTAAAAAATTAAAACTAAAATTTTCAAAAATACCCTTCAATATTGTTGAATTTTGAAAAACCAAATTGATTTTGAATAAGCGATACTTCGGCCGTTGAGGATATTTTTTTATGGAATTTTGTCTGCGCGTTTTATATTTTTTATGCGATATTTTCATTCCAGTGCTCCAAAAATTAAAACGAACATCTTCACAAATATTTATCTCTATTGAAAATTGTTGAATTTACAAAAACCAAATTTATTTTGAATTAGCGATACTTGGACTATTGAGAATGACTTCTTATGCAATTTTGCCTGCATATAATATTTTTTTCTGCGATGTTTTTGTACGTGTTAAAAAAATTAAAACGAAAATCTTCAAAAATCTATCTCTACTAGTTAATGCTCTTATTTCAAAATAATCCTTCGAGAACAGAGTAAATCATCTTTCAACATATCCGTTTTTTCAGAGGCAAAACAAAAATAGGAAAACATTTGTCACAGACCTAAAACTTTCCAACTTTTCAAATTTACTGAACAAACATTCTATTATAAGATTCCGCAAAAATCTCCAAATGCTATAGTAGATAGTCGTATGTTTATTTGGTATAGCAGATAATATAGCCAAAGTATCACCTTCAGTCACAAGTATAATATCAAAAGGAACACTATTTACGTGCCCTGGTGGACAAATATTAGCAGAATCATATCAAAAACATTTTTACGAAACCATTAAAAATTTCAGAAGGTGTTACGTGATCACACTCACAGTTTAAAATCACCGATATTAGAAAGTTGCAATCACAGGTAGCAACATGATTTAAAAGTAGTAGTTTTGCCCATCTCTAGTAGATAGTAATGAATTAAAAGGCGATACAAATTCACACATTTTATTTAGTACTTATTTTATTTTTTATTGGAAATATTAATTTATTAGAATTATAATATCATAATCAAATATAAACCTGCGTGCATAGAAATCGCCCCACTATGAACTTTTGACAAGCACTCTTGGTAAATTTAAATTCATAATAGATCGTATTAAATTGTCTTTCAAATGGCATATATATTTTTTGATCTGATAGATAGTTGCTAAAAAAGAGAAAAATAATTAAAGTCAAAAGTTTACAGTGGGCCGATTTCTATGCACGCAAGTTTATAAAATTAACAAAAAAAGATAGAAAAATCAAATGAAAATGAATGACAAGACTTGAGTTTGAAGCTGACAACCAAGATGATCAATATTATGGTCAATACCTCTAGTATATAGGCTTAAAGTGTTTTCTAAATTAACATACGTAAGCCGAGTGCGATGCTTATTTTTTATTAATTTTCATGATCGAAGAAAGCTGCTTCCGAATGTGGAAATTATTTTTCTTGCGAAAACCCTTAGCTGTGGATCCTTTTCTTCGGAAAGGAAAGGTATGTTCTATAAAATTCGCTTAGTTCCACATCATCAAATTTAGACTTTAAATGTGAGTCTTCTTGAAGCTTTATCAACTCAATTTGTAGGTGAAGCGGAGCATCTTCCACATTACACGGATTTGCAAAAATATTAAAAATGCTATCCATATTCTTAAAATCAGAAAACTGAACAGTGAATTGCTCTCACAGTATGCTTCTTCAGCATAGCGACCATAATCAATATTGAATAATGTTACAAAATGAAAACAGTTTTTACTTCTCATTTGTGTTTCCTACAAGCGAATTCTATTTTGAAAAGCTTTAAGATGACTATACAGCTAATATACTAATTGCCCTGGATAGTTGTACAAACCAGTTTTTACTTCTTATTTGTGTTTCCCTCCAGCGAATTTTATTTTGAAAAGCTTTAAGATGGCTGTACAGCTGATTTACCAATTGCCCTTGTTTTTGAAGCTTTAAGTTCAGGTCGTTTAAGTGTCCTGTGATGTCTACCAGGAATGCCAAGTTACAAAGCCATGTTGGATCACAAATTTGCGGCAATGGTTTCTCTTTCATTTCCATAAAATCTGGAACATTTGTTGCTGTTTCCCTAAATCGGTAATGAGTTTTTTTTTTAAATTTTATCCTTTCTTACCTGGCCCGTAAGTAAATTATATTGATCGAAATTCTTGCTAGAGTAATTCCGCTTAATATTGTATTCTTTTAAAACAGAAATTGGTTCATTGCACAACAAACACACAGGTTTACCACTGTGAATGATAAAAAAGTATTCATCAGTCCATTTGTTTTGGAATTCTGTGTCCACTTTCCGCTTTTTTAAACCAGATATATTGATCAATTTCTTTTATTCTGAGCTGAATTTGCTTGAATATTTCTCGCGACTTTTCTTATTAGTTGTTAAGAAGTAATAAGTTGACACGCATGCCGAGCGGTTTATATATTACCCGCAATAAGTAACTAGAATACCCTCGATCGTAGGCGCATATGCGATGCTAACCGCGTTATGAATAACAGTCGGCTCTGGAGCGCTTCAAGGTCATCGGGCGGCTTCCCGAATGTTTATCTATTTGTCTCTTTCTAACGACTATTTCTTACTCGATCTGTGGCGTTCCACTGTGTACGCTTAATAATATTATTTATCGATTTGCGGTGCGCACTGACTGCAGAAAACACTAAATGTGTTCTAAATCTTTAATTTTTTGCGCGTTTTGAAGCTGGTTGAGGGCCAGATTCGGCCCAGGTGTTTTTTGAAATTTTTCTCGCGGGCCGGATTGAAGCTGGTTGAGGGCCGGATCCGGCCCGCGGGCCGGCGGTTGCCCATATATGCTATACGACTAAGAAAGCAAACTTGTCGAAATTATATTGTGTCCATTGATTGATGTAAATTCTTGGAGAGTAATTTAGATTGTGCAGTTGCGGCTTTTCATGATGTTTTATTTTATACTATTAACATGTTTATACCGATGAAGGTCATATATTAGAATGAATATCCAAAATGGTTTACTAAAGAACTGATAGAGCTAATTTAATATACGAGGTGTGAAAGTTAAGTGATGTGACTGATTTTTTAAATTAGTTTTATTCGAATAGAATTACAATTAAATGTTGTCTCCTTCAAAGTGATTCCCTTGGGAAGTCACGTAGCGTTGGAGACGATTCTTCCACTCCTCAAAGCAGTAATGGAACTTGGATACTGGGATGACCCTCAGCTGGTCAGTTACAGCCGTTTGAATGTTTTCGAGTGTCCCAAAATGACGTCCCTTCAGATGAATTTTTAATTTAGTGAAGAGGAAAAATTCAGCAAGACTTAGGACAACACAGGAAAGTTTTTGTTGGCCAAAAAAAAATGCTGAGTGGCAAGGCGTATTATCATGATAGAGGATCCAATTGTTCTTAATGCTTGGTCTCTTTCACGGAGTCTTTTAAGAACCTCGCGGTAAGTGGTGGTTTACCATAATAAAACACTTTTAACTTTGTTTTGTATAACTTATATATACAGGTAAGATACAGATAAAAACTAATTACACAAGGGCTTTGAAAATAGGGGTGTAAATTAGGTCGAGCTGGTCGTTTAGTATAGGGATTTCCGGATTAGCGCGCATTTTGAGAATTTCCAGGGACTCTAGTAAATCCATTTTTTGACCTTTCTTTGCAACATGTATAACGGAAAGTACATCCGCGCCAAAAGAATGGTTTTCATTTAGAAGGTGTGTGGCAAAAGTTGATTTATCATGTTGCATGAGGCGGAAAGATCGTTGGTGTTCTTTAAGTCTAGTACTGAATTTTCGACCAGTTTGTCCAATATACACTCCTTTACAGTCTGTGCAGGTTAATTTATATATTCCTGACTTTTCAAAATTTGGTATGGGCGATTTATGGTTAAAAATACAATTATTTAATTTTGTAGATGGTTTAAATGCGATATTTACATTCAGTTTTCTTAATATGTTACCAATTTGTGAACTAACATTACCAAAAAATGTAAGAGATTTAAATTTTATGTTGGGTTGTATTGAATTTCCACCGTATAAATATTCGTGGTTTACTGTTTGACCATGAGGCACAAACTCCTTGTGAACGATTCCCTGGCTATCAAAGAAAGATATCAGCATGCATTTGCTCATTCTTACTCTTTTGGGCCTTGGAGAGCCTGGCGTGCTCCATTCTATACTCTGGCATTTTGTTTCCGGGTCATATTCAAACAACCAACTCTCGTCACCAGTGATGACATGTTATAAAAAAAATGGGGATCATTTTCAATCGATTCCAAAAAGTTCCTCCGAATGTCATTTCGTTCCTGAAAAAGTTTATTTCGAACCATTTTCGCGTAGATTTTTCTCATCCCCAATTCAATCAATGGTCAAAACCGGACGAACGTCAACCGGTGATCTGAATGCACAAGTTCCCGGATTCGGTCGACACTTTCATCGGTTCTTGCAGTTGAAGGCCTTCCGCTGCGTGGTTCATCTTCCATCGACTCTCTTTCTTCTGAAAATGCCTTAAACAACCATAAAACCTGGGCTCTTTACAAAGTAGGATTGCTGAAGTTTTGCAAAAGTTTCTGTTGCACTGATAGCACGGTTGCTCGAACTTACAGTCACTCATTTTTAGAACGCACTACAAAACACGGTTTCATGAGAACAATGACTTCGCACAACTCGATCAAGTTCAAACTCGTACTAAACGCCTATCGCATGTCCACCTGTCGCCCCTTCAAGTCCCGTGCTTCCAGTGTTGCCGTATCGAATGGTACGCTTCTATACTCGGCGCACCGAATCCGTGGTATATTGAATGTGCGTGATCTTCGCGTGATATTCGCTGATTGGTCAGCACAAACGCATGTGAAGCGTGTGTCACGCAGCCGAAATTTTTAATCAGTCCCGTTGTATGCCATGTGCTCTCGTTTTTCTGTCTTATTTAAATGTAGTGATTACGTTATATCCATAAATCAGTCTTTTTCAATTACAATTAAATAGGAAGTGGCAAATAGTTAATTTCAACAACATTGCATTGTCACCGCCTAAACAAAAAGTCACACTGTGCGTCGCGTTACTATTTATGGGTTGAAGTAGTAAGATTTATATTTCCGGCACAGAACTAACATGAGGCAAGGCAGTGTGAATCAGGCTTTTCACAACGTCTCGACGAACTATCACGAGGACGCGGGGTGAACGCAACGTGACCATACCACCCATTCGGTGCGCCGAGTATAGTCTTATCACTTAATTTCCACACCTCGTTAAATGATTATAGTGACTATTTAGAATTTCGAGCCCTAAGATCCTAATGTAAAGACCTGAATGGTATCCTATACAAAAACTATCTGAATGAGGTAGTAAGAAGTATTAGTCGTAATAGTAAATCATTTTGGAATTTTGTTAACGATTTTTTAACGTTTTTTTTTTCCGTGAATACGTTCTTGTGTGTCAGCAACAATTATAGCCAAATATGAACAAATGTAAAACATTATCGTTTTATAAGGGTAAAAATGCAATCATCACATAATACCTTATTAACGACACTAGAATCAAGCGCGTGGATAGGGTCAGTGATTTGGGTATCATTTTTGATAGAAAACTTACTTTTATTCCTCATATTCATATTACTGTCAATAAGTGTCTGAAGATTTTGGGGTTTATATCAAGAATAAGTAAGGATTTGTCACTCAATGTAATCAGTTGCTTGTAACTGGTTCGCTCAGGTTTATCTTATTTATCATCTTGTGTTTGGTCTCCTCATCTACAATATTTAAAGGATGAACGAAAGAAAGTCCAAAATAGATTTTTACGTCTGGCGGCGCTTAAATGGCATATCCCGTTGGCCGCTGTAAATTACACTTAACAGTGGTCAACTGAACATTTCTTCCTTGCAGGAACGTCACAAAGTTGCTGATTTACAATTTCTATTTAAAGTGGTAAATGGGATTGTTCACTGCCTGATAATTTTGGAAAATATTGCGTTTAATTCTCAAGATTCTGCTATCATCACTCGTAGTAAGGCTATTTTCCGTTTGATAATGCACAACACCAACTATGGCTACCACGAACCTTTAACGAGAAATTCTTAAAGAGTTAAAGGCACAAAATGAAATAGAAATCAGACGATTAACAAGCAGGAAAAATGGAACTGTTTCCGCTAATGGGTGTTTTATCCTAACCTTCAGCACTTTTAAACTTCTCAGAAATGTAAAAATAACATTTATGTATAGTCTTGACGTTCGCCCATACATTCCAAACCCTCTTCGTTGCTTTAATTGCCAACAGTTTGGACACGTGTCGGGTACCTGCAAGAACAACTCAGTTTGTGCACAGTGTGGCAATCGCCCTCACGAGGGTAGCAGTTATCCCACTCCTATTGAATGTGCAAACTGCTCTGAACCGCATTCACCACGATCAAGAAACTGTGCATCCTTCCATCGCGAATTCGTTATCCAACAGATTCGTGTTGAAGATCGTATCTCATATAGTGAAGCCAAAAAGAAACACCGTACTCTTGTTCCATCTGCTTACAATAACCAAACTCCCTACTCTAAAGTTGTCTCTTCGAAAAAAACCTCAACCATCGCCATTCAATGCGACCTAGATCAGGTAACCACAAAAAATGAAACGAAAATCAATGAAACTAAACTTGAAACAAAACACAAGACTAAACCTTCTATCTCTCATGATGGTAGCACCTCTCATGGTAGCAAACCATCGACTTCATCCTCCGTAAAGGAGGCAAAACACCCGTCAAGAGCATCATCGGCAGGCCTTACCGATGATATGATCATTGACCATTTAGAAGACGCCGATCCGTCGTCCTATCTAAGTAAAAACAAAAAACAAAAGAAAGATAAATGGTAGCAAAAAAAGGCCACAAAACCAAAACCGAAACCATGACTAGTTTACAATGGAACGTAAACGGATTTTATACACGTCTTTCCGAAATTAAATTGCTCTGCAACTCAATAAACCCTGTGGCGGTGTACGACTTCTACCGAAGGGACTTTTCTGCCGGGAAGCGTGCGTGTGAGGGAGTTGCAGACCTAATTAAAAACACCGTTTATTCTGAAGCCATAATTTTAAATACACCTCTCCAAGCTGTTGCTGCTAGAGTGCATTGTGCTCGTTCTATCTCTATATGTTCACTGTATATTCCTCCTGGAGAGTTCCTCTAACTAGACGATATGCATCATCTCATCAAGGCTCTTCCAAAGCCCTTCCTTATCATGCGCGATTTTAACACCCACAATCCATTATGGGGATCGGTACATCTTGATCCCAGGGGTAGGGCTCTCGAATTACTATTTCAGAGAGACGATGCCATCCTTTTGAACAATGGACAGCACACACATTTTTCTGCAGCAAATGGCAGTTTTTCGTGTATAGATCTCTCTATAACGTCGCCTTCGTTAGCCTCGGAAATTGTATGGGAAGTCACTCCAGATCTATGCGGCAGTGACCATTTCCCCATAACTTGTAAATTGGCCCAGCGTGCAGACGTAATCATTAGGCCACCTAGGTGGAAAATATCTGAGGCTTTTTGAGCGGTTCGTTAATATGAACAAGATTGATTTCAGTACTACTAATAGTGCTATTGATTCTCTAAATCAGCTGCTACTCGATGCAGCTAACAATAGCGTGCCAAAAACTTCTACCTCTCTATCTCTCTCTCTCGTATTCCCGTTCTCTGGTAGAATGATGCCTGTCGCCAGGCGATCTGCGAGAGAAAGAAAGCACTGCATCGCTTTAAACGTGATATGTCCGCATAAAATTTAGCTGATTTTAAGCGAAAACGATCAGCAGCACGAAAAGTAATCGCTGATAGTAAACGAAAGTCATGGTTCGAATATATATCTTCTATCAAGGGATACACTACATCCCGGGAGGTATTTGAGAAAATTCGTAGAATCTCGGGGAAAAATTGTTTCGGCACAATTTCCGGCATTAGAGTTAACTCTAGTGTTATAACTTCTCCTCAGGAAATCGTTAACACCCTAGCTGAGTCATTCGCTGCCATCTCGAGTTCTTCGACTTATACTGAACAATTCCAAACAATAAAGATACAAGCTGAAAAACAGCAAATAAATTTTATTTCCAATAATTTAAGACTACAATGAAACTTTTACACTCTGGGAACTAGAAGCTGTACTTAGGGAATGTTGGGATTCATCTCCGGGATGATATTCATTACCAATTTTTAAAAGATCTAAGTCACTCCCAGCTAATTGCTATTCTAGAAATCTTTAACCAAATCTGGTTAACAGGAACGTTTCCGGATGCGTGCCAAAATGCCACCCTAATACCAATCCTCAAAATTAACAAAAATCCTGAGGATGCTAAGAGCTACCGACCCATAGCACTTACTAGTTGCGTCTCTTAGAAAAAATGGTCAATCGGAGACTGACCTGGTTTCTAGAAACTGGTAAGTTCCTATCAAATGTACAATGTGATTTTCGTCAGGGGCGTTCAACAACCGACCATTTCGTGTCACTGGAGTCCACGGTCCAGAATGCTTTCATTACCAAGCAACATCTGGTGGCAGTTTTCTTTGTTATCGAGAAGACATATGGCAATACATGGCGTTATGGAATTTTAGAAACCCTTCATAAATGGTGTATACGAGGCAATATGGGAATGTTCATTAGTAATTTCCTATCAAAGAGACTTTTCCAAGTCAGACTGGGATCTCATTTTTCCGAGCTCCAAACACATGAGGATGGGGTGCCTCAAGGCTCTGTCCTCAGTGCCACTCTCTTTAATGTGGCAATTAACGATATCGTAAAGAATATCAGTTCGCCTGTCCAAACACTCCTCTATGTTGATGACCTAACAAGTTACTGCACTTCACACTCTTTGAAGCTAGCAGAGAGGTAACTCCAACTAGCCATAAATAAAATCAATAATTGGACAAACACCAATGTGTTCAAACTTTCTGCGGAAAAGACCCGATGTGTTCATTTCCACCGCCTTCGCGGTCTCCACTTAGTCCCTGAAATATACCTTGGCGACAATCCGATCATCGTTGATATTTCTGTGATATTCCTTGGCCTCGAATTCGATTCCAAACTCACTTAGAAACCTCATATTATAAACCTGTATGCGAGCAATGAACTCTTTGAAAATCGTTTGTGGAACAACATGGGGTGCCAACCGAGTCGCCATGCTCCGGCTTTACCGATCACTAATTCGGTCTAAAATAGATTATGGGAGCGTAGTTTATAGCTCTGCAAGACCTTCTTATATCAAACTTCTCGATACCGTACACAACTGTCTTAGATTAGCCCTCGGGGCGTTCATAACCAGTCCTGTCTTGAGTTTGTATGCTGAGAGTGGGGAACCCCCACTGCATATTAGACGAGAAAGGCTGATGCTATCCTATGCATCAAGCCTGCGATGCAAACCTCGGCATCCCTCGTACAGCTGTGTCTTTCATCCACAAAATAGCGCGATATTTAGCACCAGACAAAACGCTACACGTCCATACGGTATTCGTCTGCAGAGTCTTGTAGAAAGAATGAACTATTCATTCCCAACAGCCTCTAAATCAAATTTCTTTATAGCTCCTTGGAAAATTCCACGACCTCAAATAAATCTGTCTTTGTCTTCATATTAAAAATCTAACACAAGTCATACATTGTAACATCAGAGGTATCTCGAATTTAAAAATAGGGTTTAGTATGGCAAGGAAGTGTTCACAGACGGATCCAAGTCGCAGAAAATGTGTGGTTCTGCTTTCGTTGTTGGTTCCGAGAAATATAGGTTTAAGCTGCCTAATACCTGTAGCATTTTTACCCTCGAACTAATTGCGATAAAGCAAGCACTTCACCATCTACTCAAGTCCCGAAATGAAACCATTATCATCTTTAGCGACTCGCTTAGTGCATTGGAAATTTTAGACCGCTATATGCCAAAAAACACCCTGGTTATAGAGATGCAAAGTCTGCTTACCATACAGAATCAGTATGGAAATTCTATCATCTTCTACAGGTTGCCCAGTCATATGGGAATACTGGGAAATTAGCTAGCAGATCAGGCAGCTAACGATGCTCGTCTACACGGGTCTCATATAAATGTTGTAACACCTGACGATCTCAAGCTATCTTTGATGCGACAAGTAGACGTTAACTGGGAGCGACACTGGAACTGTCTGACTGACAATAAGCTTAGAGCAATAAAGGACACTACCAAAGTTTGGGCTACATTTAGCCGAGCACTCCGTTACGAAGAAGTGGCGCTAGCTAGACTCCGCATTGGACATTGTCGTATGACACATGAGTTTCTACTCAACCAGTCCGATGCACCAATATGCGATACTTATCACGTTATTGTTACAGTAAAACACCTATTAGTTGAATGTGTCCAATTCGAGAACATCAAACGCGAAGTGGGTCTGATGGATTCTTTGAGTGTAATTTTAGCAAACGATATTGCCGCAATGGAAAATCTGTTTAAATTTCAACAATTTCAGGATTGATTAGATACATCTAATCTAATAAATTGTATCATCTTGTAATTATTAATCATTTTTATTTCGAAATTCCAAGATGCCCTATCCACATCTGCTTATATGGTTATTGGCATATGTCTAACGCATTTTACACGTTACAGACATTTGCATCATACATCATTTACTCTATAATTTGTTTACCTGTGATATTCTCTGTGATATTTTCTATGACAATTATCTTTGATACTCATCAATATTTGTGCTGTGATATTCCTATCATATTTTCATAATTCCTTATTTAAATCGGATCTTTCTCAATTCGAATAACTGTGGCGTGAATGACCATAGATGTCGATGCGCCTTAAACCCAAAATTCATTTCAATTCAAATTCGAGGATTCAAAAATTCTGAACATATTTTTACTCTAAATTAATCAGGGTAGCAGAAAAATGCTTAAATGTGGTTTTACAATGTGAAAGATTGCCGCCATATAAATAAATAAATATTTGCCAATATTCCAAGAAAATTGACCGGCGCTTTCGCCATAAAATTAGCTTAATTTTAGTTGTCTGTATGTAGCGATGGTTGCGACTATTATAAACTAGCTCGTTGTGCACTTTTCTCGCTCTAGTAATAAAGCAATGCATTTGTTAAAATTCCGTTGATCTACTGGTCATTGTTCTTGAAAAATGCGCTCGTTTGTTAAGGTTTAAATTCCTATGTTCGCCCCTTAACTCAAATACACGGTATGTATATATGTGTACATTGTGGATATGGGACGAATTGTAATGTCTCCATTAAGATTAGTGCAGCAATTGGTTTAAATGGTCGGATGCCATTAATATGCGTAGCTCACACATGTCATCTCATAGTTCAATTATATCGGTGCTGTTTAATTTCACGCCATTTAGCGCAACACAACTCTTATTCTCTTGTTGTCACTTTAATTGCACCTTTTATACCAATTGAACATTCACATTGCACCACTCCCGCATAACAAACATAAAAAAAGTCTATCGGTGTCCATCAACGTCGATCACATCCATCCGGAGTTGGAAGACACAAACGGAAAAAAAATGTCAAATGACATTGCGATTATCGGACCGTCTCTGTGCGCACCGTTTTCGGGGGCGTTTTTATTTATAAAGAAAGTGATTGATAATAGATTTCCGTCGCTTATTTGAATAAGAAGTGTTTCTATTGAATTTTTTTCGGGGTCGGGGATAAGGAACAAATTGGAAAAACAACCTTTCGCGGAAGAGGACAGAATGTCAACTGGATTCGCAGCTATTAAATTTACGATTTCTTTTCTTTCAATCCCCTTCGCATGTTGAGAATAATGGATATCTGGAACAGGGAGGGCTGTTTAAATATGGGCTTTTCGGTACCGACGCGGTGGATATATTCCGCAAACAGCACACACACACCCACCTCAAATAGCAAACAAATTTCGCTTGATGTTGTTGATGTTGATGTAAATGCGTGTGGTCACGCCGCAGATAAAGTAAAGCGGGCGGGCTTGCCAATTTATTTTTGCATCCCGTGAAAACAATTGTTTGTAATATTCTCTTTTACGAGCTTCCATCCTTCCATTGCATATTTGTGGTCTCATCTTTTGATGTAATACATCCTATTTATATGTAAATCCATTGTAATTTCTCCTTGTCGTCCACTGTCTATTACCCTGATATGTGACGTCACAGTTTTATTCGCTGCATATGAAATCCCATTTTTATTATAAACCCATTCGCGTATAATCGCTGAATATGCATTTCATTTCATTTTATTACGGCCTTATTCCATCCTGTCTTGCTCAGGCGTACACAATATTTCATTTTGCGTTAAAGTTACCTCCAACATGTATTTATTTTAGCAATCCAATTCAACTCACTAAAAAGAAAATTACTTTTTGGTTATCGACACGAGATACGAGAGTAGATGTTTATGTAATCTATCTAGCTATGAAGGAAAGCAAGTAATATTTCATTTTTCAGTATATTTATATAATTAGCGCAAAGTTTCTCCTGTAACGAAAATAATTTTATTTGTTGGTTGGTCTGCAAGAAACTTCTCCAGAGTTCCTTTCAGCTTCTTGTTGTCCTGGTAAATGGTTTTTGAGCTTTGAAAATAAGTAGTCGCTAAATTAGGACTGTAGGGTAGATTATCAACAGTAATATAACGAGTGCCTATGATTTTTCCGGCAATTATTAGCGGCAGGATTACGATTGCTTGTTGCGACGAAAATCGATTTTCTAGAAGCAACAAGCAAGAGTGATCCAGACGCTAATAATTGCCTAGGAAAAATCAGTCACGAGTTAGATTCAAGAAGACAATTGACCGAACAGAAAGTTCACACGTCATAATTTGAAAAGTTAAATTTAGTGACACTAAGTGTCAGACGTGTATTAATCTGCGCCACAATAATTGTAGTAAAAATGAGCTTACCAAGATTTTGAGAAATGCCCATCAATACTATTACTGATGAAAGCACTAACACTTCACCCGAAAATACAAACAGATCGAATTCAGGAGCAAACTGCTTAAAAGTCCGGCAATAACTGACGTTTTATATGTTATAGATAATGTACTAACGCGTTGCTAGGCAATACCAACATGATGGATTATCTGATTAGATACCACACCCAGGGTGAATTGCCATGCGTAACATGGAGCGTGGTCTGTTACGCATCGTAATTAGAATTTTATTGGATTATGTCATCAACATTATTCGATTTCATTGGTTAGTAAGTAAATGAGGGCAATTGTCTCTAGAAAGCCACAGTCACTGATTACTTCTTCGAATTTTCGAGCATTATGCACTCAGCAGTTACCTGAAAAAACATAACACACTGTCCTTGGCTGTGTTTTTATTGATATAGCTGCTTTTAAATGGTTATTTGTTTCTTCTGTAATATTATGGTTTCCGCAAGGGAAGGTCGACGAGAGATCGCAGTTATTGCTTTACATAATTCGGATCTCTCGAAGGCATTCGACTGCGCTTAGCATGATATTCTTTTGAGAAAACCGAATTTTTACAACTTTAGCCCGAAATGCTGTGATAATTAATAATGAAACTTGGATGTTTCGACAAAATTCAAGAATTATATAATCTTTTCTCAGCTTCCCCTTTTAGATGGAATGTATTCAAAGAACATGTACACAATTTAATTTTAAAACCTCTGAGTGACACTCGGTGGCCAAGTCTTTTAAACATGGACTGTGTTAAGTTACTGATTACTAAACTTTTATTTGGGAAATAGATCACAGCGAGTACTTGGAAAGAGCTACAACACACGGGGTGTTGTAAAGTTCCATTATTGCCCCCTACTCTATTTAAAATACATTAATGATTTGCCTAAATGTGATAACATCTCCAACATTATATTGTACGCTGACGGTACTACCTCCATAAATAAATCCTGTGACCTTGAATCGGCATTAGAAAGCGCAGAGGCTTTAAATGGAGTGGCTTTATGGAGAGGCTTTAAATTGGCAATGAATGCCAACAAAACAGCCAATGTTATGTTCTCTTTTAAAGCTAACACTGAGGTTTTGACTAATTTTTTTTGTGAATAACTCAACTGGCAAGCACATGGTGATGATACTGCAGATAAGTTATGCAAAGTTATCTACCTACTCAGGCACATACAAGCTTGTTTACCGCAGTCAGCGGTAAAATCCACGTAATTTGCATTATTCCATACTCGCATTGGGTATGGAATATTAACTTGGGGTTGCTCGGCCATTAGCAGTAGATTATATCTTCCATTGGATTCAGAGATGATTACAAACAATACTTACAGTCTTAAAATCCTGATACTGCCTGGTCTATATACAAAGTGTCTCGTTTCGAGTGTGCCAAACAAAAACAGGTAACACTATAAGCGGCGACGGCTCGTGGATCTTCGTAGACGAGACTAAAACACTTCTAGAATAAACAAATAATCCGATACTGTTTTGATGCAATTTTAAAATAATTGCGTCCAATTATATGATAAAACGAAAATGCTCTGGAAAAACCATATAACGTAAAAAAATCCTGAAAATGAGAACAGCAGCATATAAAGGACAACCAGTTCTCCTGAGCAAAGTTGTTGATTGTTGCAGTTATGTCAATTTACCCACATCTTTAGAAAAATCATTTCTACATTTTTTTTGGTTGAGAGAGTCCAGCTCTACTTATTTACGTTGACTACAAAACGCATATGTCTTTAGTGAAATTATAATTTTAAATTATTAGTTCATTATGAAAGGATTTAAATCCATTCTTGATCATGTCAGGGTTCCGTAAAAAAATTTCGTTCAATACTTTGAACAAAACGAGCCAATATTTTCTTCTACATGCGATGATCATCCACTAGCATCCTCTTTCGAACATCTCCCAATATGTCATCATGAAATTCATCCTTCTTCAGCAGAGATGTCTACCGCATGGGTCACAAAACATTTAATTAAACTGCTTTTATTGTCTATTCGAAACCACAATATGGTAGAGGATAACAGTATTCACGGAAACCGGAAGTAAAAATGGCAACAAAAAAATCTGTATTGAAAACGCGTTTTTCTTAAACCCGCATTTTGAAACTAAGTGTCCGATTTTTTTCAACGGCATGTTCATTTGAGATGTAATAAACCAGTGATTCTTTTCTTGACGTAAAACGAGCGATATTTTCATGCAAAATCTAAACTTTAACTTTGAACGTCCGCTATTTTGTCCCAGATCAATATTTCGACAAACTGTTCGTTCAATCACGAGATACTTTTATATATTAAAGAAATCTTTCTTTGTTTTTGATTTCTGATAATTCAAATCCGAGTAGCAGTGGTCACCGCGAAACCTGTTTTTTCTGTTAATTTTTTTTGAAGACAACGGTAGCAAATAGGTTAAAAGTCATAACTTCAAATCCATTAAAATAGCTAAAGATTTTTAAGAAAGGTGATTTTTTTAGGTGACTTTGTACCCAGTGTTTTAAAAGATAATTAATTGAAGCTATTGCATGTCCAAAAAATCAATATCCTTTTGACGTAAACAACTTACTATCATGTAATTGGTTTCAGACAAAGTAAATATACTGTATCAGCTACCATAAAACTTTTAAGTAAAACAGTGCATTTGTCAGAACAAGCAAACTTTGCAATGGCTAAATTTATAGACTTAACCAAAACGTTTGATTGCGTATTATATTCAATTTTATTAAGGAAGCTATACAGGGTGTTGAATTGCAAAGCGGGCCATAGGGATTTACACGTAAAATTCGAAATTTATTAATATTGGCTCCCCTAATTATTTGACAGTATCGGTCTTCTTACATTGTTTTTAAAGCTTGTAGAGGTGCCTTACTTAATAGTTTCTGCAGAGTATTTACCGAGATGCTTCCAAAAAACTTTACCATTATTTTGAATTAAAAACAAAGGTTTGCCATGAAATCATAATAGCGGATATTTCATTTTGTTCTAAAAAGTGACGTTTGGTGTCGCATTACGATTTTCAATCGGCCGTGAATTCTACATAAGAGAAAGTATTTATAATTAAAAGGTTTTATTTAGATACTATTTAAGAACTGTAAGTGAATTTCTAGAGAAGGCAAGATCCAACAAAAGTACTATTCAATGAATAAATACTACTTTATTCTCTAAATCTGAAATGTGTTACAATTGACTCCCTTAATTATTTTATAATATCGGTCTACTTACATTATTTTTAGTACTCAAGTAGATTTCTTACGGTTATCAAGATAAATTTTATATTGATCGAAACATCTTTAAAAATGTATTATATTTTCATGAATTTAAAGCAATTTTAGATGATTTTTTACTTGTATAACGGCTTAGGATGTGGTTTCAACACGATGGAGCACCACCCCATTATGCAAAAAATATTTTAAATTGGCTAAACATTAAATTTCCTGATGGATGGCTTAGACGAGCAGGACTTTTTCCTTTTCCACTTGATCTCCAGATCTTCTTACACCTGTGGACTACTATTTCTGGGGAAGCAAGAAACAAAATATTTGTAGCGTTCCAATAAATACAAAGGAACAATTACAAGATCAGATAATAAACTCTGCTTAGAAAGTTAGAAATTGTCACATTAGTGCACTTGAGGTGTAATTTAAACATTTACTTGAATGCTGTTTTTTTTCTCTTATTAAATATTTCTTAAATATTAAAAAACACATATTTCTGTGATATTGATTATGACAGATTATTATATATTTTAGCAATATTTGCATGAAATGTTAAGGAAATAATTCTATATATATTTTTGTAATATTTGTAAAAAATGTTGAGGAAATATCATGATATATATTTCGGCAATATTTGTTCAAAATGTAAAGGAAATGTTGCAATATATATTTTTCGGATTTGTGTTATCACAAAGCGTGAGGTTAAATATCGCTTTCATTTTAACATATGTCTCTATGAAATTAAGTATGGTATTTTTAAAGAATAACGTGTGTCAACAAGTGGAATTTTAATAAAAATTCCATTTCCGGTTTAACCGGAACTTTTCTGTATCAAACGAAACACCCTGTATATTTTCACAGATTTAATTCGTCTTTAAATTCTGAGTTTAGAGACGGATCATAAGTGAACTTTTAGTTGTTAGTTTTTTGTTTAAATTCAAATTTAATTTCCACAGAAAACAAATTTAATTTGAATATAAACAAAAACAAAACATCTAAATATAAAGGGTCACTTATGATACATCCATGAACTCAGAATTTAGAGACGAATTAAATTGTGTAGAAATATACAGGGTGTTCCATTTGAAATAGAAAAGTTAAGGTCATTTCCGTTTAAAATAGCAATGTAATTTTGATAAAAATTCCACTATTTTATTATTCTCTAAAAACATCATACTAAATTTCAAAAAGATGTATGTAAAAATGAAAAAGATATGTGGGGTCTACCAGAATTCAGTAGAGAACAAGTTTATACAATATTTTTATACTATCCTACAATCGAAACAGTTGAACATCAACGTACTGGTATAGAACAATAACGGAAATATAGACACGTTATTTATTCATTTGTTTCTGTAAATTATTTCATTAGCAGCAACACTGTGCTATGTTCAACTGATTGGATTGTAGGATAGTTCCCACCCACCACCCTCCGGATTAACTTTTACATTAATTAAAAACCTCGTTTCAGCTGTTGTTAAACCTCCAACATCATCAATTAATTTACAAAGAAATTTGATTACACGAACATGGTTTTGTAGCTTAAGTTAAGGTTTACATAGAGGGTGATGGGTGGTCACTACCCTACAATCCAACCAGTTAAACATCAACGAGGCTTGCACAGGTGTAGAACAATAACGAAAACGTAGCAACGTTATTGTTTAATTTGTTTCGGTAAATTAATTCATTTGCAGCAAACTGTGCTGTGGTCAACCGATTAGATTGTCGGATAGGGCCCACCCACCAACCTTCGCATCAACTTTATTTCGACAAGTAAAACTCTGTCAGTTAAGAATTTTCTTTAGCAACTCGTTGGAGAAGTTGAAAGTTTAAAAATAATACGTAATACGATTTTCTAGCGTAAATAGGGGCGATACAAATGGTGGTGAGTGGGAAGTGGTGAGTGGGGGGTGGTGGCTTTTCCACACCTCAATTCATGGATCATAAACAGGATTTTAAAAGTAGAAATTAATACTCAAGTAGTAAAAAAAAAGGACTTACGTTTTCTTAATAAACGTATTTATCGGAGGAAACTTCAGGGCGGGAGTAACTGTTTGGATTGTAGGATAGGGACCATCCACCACCCTCCGGATTAACGTGTACTTTAATTAAAAACCCTGTTTCGGCTGCTGTTAAACCAACATCACCAATGAATTTACAAAGAAATTTCATTACACGAACATGGTTTTGTAACTCAACTTAAGGTTAATATTACTGGTGGTGGGTGGGCACTATCCTACAATCCAAATAATTAAACATCAACGAGGGTTGCACAGGTGGAGAGCAATAACAAAAACGTAGGAGTGTCATTTAATAATTTGTTTCTGTAAATTAATTAATTTGCAGCAATATTGTGCTATGGTCAATGATCGGATTGTAGGATGGTGCCCACCCACTACCCTTTGTATCAACTTTATTTCAACAAAGAAAACTGTCCAGTTAAGAATTATTTTAGCAATTCGTTGGAGAAGTTGTATGTATGTTGTAAATTACTATAATTACTATACAACTAACGTTATGAAGGTTTTTACATTACGAGAAAAAAGTGGAGAGAAAGCACGAGCGACGTAGGAGTAATGTAAAAGCAAATAACGTTATGTGTGTCAACACGGTTTATTTTATCCCACTTCTAATTTTTTAATTAAAAATAAATGTTTAATGAAAACCGAAAGCAAAATAATGTTTGTATGCCAATATCTCCATAGCAACGAGTTGCGTTAAGATATATATAATAACACTAGTGTTGATAAGAATTTCTTAACAACACTAGTGTTGTTAAAGGTACCTTAACGTAACTCGTTGCTGAGGAGTTATTGGCATGTTAACATTATAGGATAAAATAAAAAATAATACGAAACACAATTTTCTAACGTAAATAGCGACAAAACGAGGGGTGGTGGGTGGGCCCTATTCCACTCTCCAATTCATGGATCATAAACGATAGTTTACAAATGGAAATCAATACAGTGTAAAAAAAAACACTAAATGACTAAATCATTCTTAATAAACTTATTTATTGGAGGAAACATTGGCGCGGGAGGAACGGATTGGATTGTAGAATAGGGCCCACCCATGTTATGATTTGATGTGCCTGGACGCGATTTCATTGATTTATTGAGAAAAAAAAATTTGCATCGTGTATGTATGCTCCTGTGAGTGTGTGTGTGTTCCGTTTTCGTTTTGATTGGACTTCTGGTTTAAAATGTCATCAACCTTTTAGTATTAGATGGAATACCTCGTATGTTTTTACATATTTTACAACTCATGTTTCCGTATCCATCCATCAATTCTTGTAACTTTATCTTTGGGAATTGAAAAGATAAACTAATTAATTCATTTGACTTTCACGTTAAGTTTAGTAGGCGATATGTTTGAATGTCATTTGAATTTTCCTTTAATTCTCATTAATATCTGTATCTGTATAAATTTCTAAAATAAAAGTAATAAATCTTCAATAAGTGAGGTTGTCTCAAGTTAATTTAAATTTCTAGATTACTAAAAAGGAACGAATTGAAATATGAATCATGATCGGTTATGGTGATTGTGTCAGGATCACCAAGAAGTTTGTAACCTATGGTTTACACCTGGAACAAACAAGTGGAAGACTGAAGGACGACGTAGTTAATGCATCTATTACTAAAAATATTGCTATAGAATTGGAAAAGGAGGCTACAACCTCTACCACATCTCTTGCATTAACACATGATATAGGTCTTCGTTCCGTACGCAGAATATTATGTTGCAAAACTACTCTTCAACAAAATGGGCAATTTTCACAAAATGTATAGTTTTGGCAAGATGAAATGTCTACATCACATCATACATGGCAATAATTTACTAATGCAAATAAATATTTATGTGCCTAGATTTTCAGCTAGAAATTCTGTCACATTTTTGCGAAATCGAAGCAACACTAACCTGTATTTTTACTCACCTATAAACAATATGATGCGTTTGTATAATAATGTACAATTTTCGGATGATATCTTTAACTGTAACATAGCACAATTTGTTAAAGCAATGCAATTATTTCCTTACTATAAAATTAAGCTTTTTTTTAGTGTTTGCTATATTTTTTTTTCAATTAATTTGTAAGATTACTTTTGTGTCTCATGTTTCTTATTTTGTAAGTTTTCTCTGTAAATGGTTAACCTGTTTTTCTGTTGGGAAATAAATAAATAAATAAATAAGATGGACAGCGCCTCCGCGCTCTGTTAAGCGAGCTAGAACTGATCAGAATGTAACATTACCAAATCGATGGTATGGCCCGCTTATTCTCCAGAACCTAATCCTATAATAATGTGACTCGCAGACTTGCAAATTGTCAGCAATTTGAACATTAAAAATAATGAAATAAAAAACATCGCCTAATAAACTTAACAAGAAAGTCAATTGTGTTAATTAGTTTATCTTATCAAGTTACTAAAATTAATGGATGAATACAGCTAAAATGATGTTTTAAAAATATACAGGGTGTGCCAATTAATATTTAAAATTTGATGTCATTTCCGGTTAAACCTAAATTCCTCTAGAAACGAAAATGTGCTCATCGTATGCGGCATTGTCATTTTCCTTATGTGTACAAAATTTCGTTAAGGTTAGATTTTGACACTTCAGAGATATTAGCATGGTTACATATTTTTGCCCACCCCTGTATACACAGAGTGTTACAAATTCGATGCATTAGCATTAATACTTACTATACTATAAAAGATTGTAAATTGGTTAAATTAAAACAAAGTTGTGAATTTTGATGCTAAAAAATGTGTTAAAGAAAAATTCCAAATATTCCGAAAAAGTCAATTTTGGTTTTTATTTTTGTGCGACTTTATTACTGGTTATTTAAAAAGGAGCACTTTCTTAAGACACTTTTGTGAGCTCTTCCAGAAAATAGTTTTATTTTTCAAATACGACGTTTCGTTATTTAGATACCCACAACAACTTATTTTAAATGCTTTTTAACAAATTATTCAGCATTAAAATGCGCAACTTTTCCTTAATTTAACCAACTATTTATCTCTTATAGTTACCGAGATAGCAATGCTAATGCAACGAATTTGTAACAGCCTGTATATATATATATATACCGGGTGACCCAGCGATCTGTAAAACCCCCATAACTTATTTGCTATTTGAGATATCGACTTCTAGTTTTCTTGAGCTGGTACTCACACTTATTCTACATATTTTAAAAATATGTATGTTTTTCTACAGGGTGTCCCAATATACATAACAGACCAAAGTTATGTTTTTTTAAATGGAACACCCTATATTTTATACTTTATTTTCAACCCTCTTAAGAAGCTGATAAAAATAGTATAAGATAGTATGGGTCTATTATGGACCGTTGGTTAGTTATGGGCAAATTTGTTGCAAAAACATATGCACATTGAAAACATTGCAGAAGCGTTCCTGGCAAAGATAGCATCATTATTTATACACTAGAAAATTTCCCACATCATAAAGAATAATTCACATCGGCTTTGGTTCTCTTTTATTCATAGTGCTATACAGGGTGTCAACATACGCAAAACAATGGATAACTATTTTTTTTCAAATGGAACACCCTATATAAGTTTCCATCAATCTATGGCATTTTTAATAAGCTTTCTAATGATATACAGTTTGTATAACAAAATATTAAGGATTCTTGAGATCTATCAATAAAAACATATTTCTTTTGTCACCTTCTGCTCATTTTTGGATTTTCAGCCAAAACTATGCATTTTCAGGAAAAATTATAAGAGACCAAAGTTGTAGAGCGACAAATTTTCGATCGATATATATATAGGTCTTTTAATTTTTAAGATAATGCGTGCATTGCCAGCCAGAGCGCGCAAAATCGTGACCATATATGCATTTTAGCGTTTTCTTTTCAAATTTTTTATTAATAAATTGCACTATACTTTATTTTCCGCACCCTCTAGCGGAAAAACGGGAAATTATAGGGAAATTAAAAAGGCCCATATTGATTGAAAATGTTCGTCTCTACAACTCTTAATAGAAGCAATTTTTGCCAAAAATGCATAGTTTTCCCTAAAAACGCAAATTCAAAATGTATATATCAATTTTTGCGTTTTTCAATGGTTTTTTGCATTTTTAGCGAAAACTATGCATTTTGGGCAAAAATTGCTTCTTTTAAGAGTTGTAGAGCGGAATATTTTCAATCGATGTAGGTCATTTGAATATTTCTATAATTATACGTTTTTCTGCTAGAGGACGTGGAAAATAAAGTATAGTGCAATTAATTAACAAAAAATTTGAGAAAAACTTTAAAATGCATATACGGTCACGATTTTGCGCACTTTGGCGGGCAATGCACGCATTATTGGAAAAGTCGAAAGGCCTATATCGATCGCAAATTTTCCGCTCTACAACTTTGGTCTCATATTATTTTTTCAGAAAATGCATAGTTTTGGCTGAAAACCCAAAAATGAGCAGGAGGTGACAAAAGAAAAATGTTTTCATTATACAAATTGTACATCATTAAAAAGCTTATTAAAAATTCCATGCATTGGGTGGCAAGATATATAGGGTGTTCCATTTGAAAAAAAATAGTTATCCATTATTTTGCGTATGTTGATACCCTGTATAACATTATGAACAAAAAAGAACCAAAGCCGATTTGTGGTTCATGATGTGGAAAATTCTTTAGTGTATAAAAAACGACGCTAGCATTTCTAGGAGCGCTTCTGCAACTTTTTCAATGTGTCCTTGTTTTTGCCACAAATTTGCCCATAACTAACCAACCGTCCATAACAGACCCATACAATCCTATACTATTTTTATCAGCTTCTCAAGAGGGTTGAAAATAAAGTATAAAATATAGGGTGTTCCATTTAAAAAAACATAACTTTGGTCTGTTATGTATATTGGGACACCCTGTACAAAAACATACATATTTTTAAAATATGCAGAATAAGTGTGGGTACCAGTTCAAGAAAACTAGAAGTGGATATCTCAAATATCAAATAAATTATGGGGCTTTTACAGACCGCTGGGTCACCCGGTATATATATATATATATATATATATATATATATATATATATATATATATTAGAGCCCTGATGAAGCTGTAAATAAACGGCGAAATATTGGCAGTAAATAACAAGAGTTTTCCTACCAGACCCAAGCCGCACACCCGTTACTTAAATTCGGTTTTCTAACTATAACGGCTGTTATACCCCTTCGTTATATATATATATATATATATATATACATACAGTGTGTCCCTGGATGTAGTTGACAAGAGGAAAAAAAATCTTATTATTGATTTGACGACAAAAAATCATTCTTTATAAAAAGTTCTCCTTGTTGCATAAATAGGTTTATCATCAGAAAATCAGATTACAGAATGTCCATAAATTAAGATAACTTGAAAATGCTTCCAGAGAAAAGTGTAATTTATTGCATTTTTACTTTCAATCAATTAAGAACATCAAGAAAAATTGATAGGTGTAAGGTCAAGCGATCTAGCAGGAAAAATTATTGGTCCAAATTTGCCCATTCATCTTTCTCCAAACGAATGCGCAGGACACCACCCATCTTGTTGCCAAAAAATATTGCGCCGCATTTCTGGCTGTAAATTATCTAGAAACGGTAATACATAAGTTTCCAAAAAGCGCACAAAATCATATTGATTTAAATTCTCGTCAATAAAATTTGGATCAACGATTCGATCATAAAGAATTTCGCACCAAACATTGAATCTTATATAACGTTGACTTTGTTTTTGAATGAGCCCAATAGCGATTATTTTGTGACGACACGTGACCGTTGGTGCAAAAAGAAAGATTTTTTCATCAGTAAATAAAGATAATTCTGCGAAAACTGGCATTTGCGAGGTAATTCTCACCAACCCACAAACAAAAATCCAAACGCGTCTCCTCATAATCATTTTCATGTGTAATAATCTAAATTTAGAATTGGAATTGTTTTTACATTTAATCTTAGATTTTCCGATGGTAAACCTATTTATTCGACGAGCAGAACTTTTTATAGAGAATGACTTTTTGTCATAGAATCTGTAATAAGATTTTTGTTCCTCTTGTCAACTCCATCCGGGGACACACTGTATATCTTTTTGTATAATGGTGTTGTAAAATCAACTCAGAAGGCACCGTATTAATAAATATCTTGTACACGACATACTTTATCAAGCCCATAATTCGATATTATTTTAGATTTAATTATATCATATCTGAAAATAATTCATCTACAGAAATAATATTTTCTTTTATTTGATAATGCCGCAATAAAATTCTGTTCGCCATCCGGAGAGAGTTCATAATTTAAGAAATGTATTTATTCCGGAAAGTGGATTATTAAGTCCACAACGTTATACCTCTTAACGTTTCTCTGTGTGTATTCTGGCAAAATAACATTTATGACTAATTGTAAATCTTGGGATTACAATGGGGAAAATAGTCAACAATGGGATGATAGGGGCATTGTGTTTTCGAGCTTTAGTGCACATATCTCCCATTGAATCGATGTTTTTGAAGAAAAAAAAAGAGTACTCTCGATGCCTCTTGCAAAACAAGGAAGAAATATTACAGATAAAATATGTCGAAACACTTTCCTTTCATAAATAATAAAAGCAGCTTTTATTAAAATGTCTTATTTATTGCTTGAACGAGAATCGATTTCTTACTGCGAGAACCAGCGAAAGAACATGACAGTTGCCTCTAATCAAATCCGATTTCTCGCCACTTATCGAATCGTGATTACTGTATTTGAACGTCGATTTACACCTTTTCGGACAGAAATGCAAATTATATATCCGTTTATAAAAATTACTATTGAATACCGCATGGTTTGTTTTGTTTTACTAATATATATTTCGTGAGGTGGCGTTTTCAGGAGACCGAAGTTAACAAAAATGTAATTTTAATTAAAATTACGAATTTTTTTATCAATATAATATCATAAAACTATAAACCATTTTCATAGCTGTGTTCTTATAAAATACATACCCACAGTGAGAGATGTACATAAGTTATAAATTAGAACTTGTAACGATAAATAAATTTAAGACAACCTCACTTGTAGCAGATGCAATTTATTTAATACATTTATCTATATTTGTAATGTAGGAAGCTTCTACTTCGTTATACATGCTTTTATATATTAAAAAAAACAATTTTTACTTTGTCATCTTTGTGTGCTATGATTTTATTAAAAATATATCAGCAAATTGCGGTTGCAGCAATGGCACATTTTTGTTGTATTATTGTTACTGCGCGGAGAATTTTTCAAGACCACCGGAGCAAGGTGAACCAGGAGGAGTTTCGAAAGCCGCCTAATAGAATTTACCAGGAAACATAAATATCTTTTGTGTGTTGGTAATTTATAGAGGTCCACCCGACCGTAACCGACCAAAATTTTTACCTTCTAAGATGGTCGCATGATCCGAAACCGTTTTGCTGAATAGCCGTTGAAACTCTTTTATGCTCTTGCGTGATTTCATGTAGCATTTACTGAATGAAACGAACAAAGGTTACGTGTTCGAAAGTGGAATCGGTTAATACGCGAGCATGTTTAAAGATATTAAATTATTTTCGAAAAATGTAATCAAGATATAAAAATATGTGCATTCAAAGCCATAATAAGGTTTATTATTATTTTATACATTAACAATTTCTATTTTTTTTAATATGAAATGCATGATATTTCCAGTCAATGTGTGTAATGATCAGGGAATAGTAATTTACGATACAAGTAACGTTATGAAGATTTTTACATTACGAGAGAAAAGTTTGAAACTTATTTATGCAACAAGTGAGTAAAGTAATACTTTGTTTCGCGTGTGGGAAAGATTGCTACACGAGTCGAAAGCGAGTGCGGCAATTCCTACAAGTGAAAAAAGTCGCTTTACTCTCGAGTTTCATACTAAAATTTTTCTACTACCGTAACTTTAAATAAATTCGATAAATCAAATTAATTAATTATTACACATCGTTGATTCGATATATTTAACTTTAACTTTACGTATTTTGGTTTAAAAATGCTTTCAATTTGAGGCTTGAAAACTCCTAATAAATTTCAGCTGTAGAAAAATTGATGATTAACTTATGTGTCGATTTAATCAATAGTGTGATTTGTCCTGAAACAAATATTGTAAATTTTATCCGATGAATTAATTTAATGGGTGAATAAAGTTTTAACTGACGTTAGTAAAACGGACCCTAACAAGCGTTCATGGCACACTTTGCGCAAACAATTTAATAGTTGCATTAAAAAATGAACCGCTACGGCATATTTTTTCACGCAAAAGTTTGAAAAAATGAACCGGTATGGCACTTTTTCACGCTTTTTGAATCACATATTTTATGAACGATAGTATATTGTACGCAAATGCGTGTTTAATAAAATTAAGTATTAAATGTACCCCATTAATGCTGCTCATATAATTAAATAAACATTTTCGGAACAAATATAATTAAACGCTTTTTATTCTTGTTACTCGTTAATTTCAAGGCCAAAATTTTTGGAAAACTGATAATAAAATTGTTGCACCTCCAATTTTTAAGGCAGTAAATAGGAAATGTTTAATAAAAAAATGTGATGTGACTACCATGTTACTTTCTCCGATTTAATAATAATTCATTTATTGTAATTTTTCTTACACGGACGCATCAAAGTAACTTTTAGGCCTTAAATATTTAAGATAGAAAGAAGAAAAAAATATTTATATTAAAGATGTAGATAATTATCGAATCTATAATCGGAAAATATTTTTATGTATACAGGGTGCCCCATAACGGAGAGCCAACACAAACACGGGCGCGAAGTTAGCAATAGATTTTAGCTATGGATTTTAAAATAAGTTATTTCCGCTAAATTTACTTACTTACTTATGATAGTGCTTTTTTTTAGTTCCCATTTGAGGTATTTAAGTTTTTCTGAAATAAATTTAGCAGAAATAATTTATTCTAAAATCTATTGCTAACTTCACACCCGTAACACAAATTTATAATTTTTTTGAATGGAATACTAGGTTAATGTTTGCATTTTTATCGGTAGTTTTCAATAATATTTAAACTGACAATAACTTTTACTAGGCTAAACTTAACCGTTTCTAAGTTATTCTAGTTTTCAGGGAAAAAACTAGCAATATTTAAACATAACCCTAGTAGCACAATATGTGTCGAAAATATTTTCTAAATATTTATTTTACATTTTTATGTTTCGGAAATATTAAAACGCCAAAGTAAATATTTATACAATAAGTATATGGAAATATTTGTTGCAAATGAATTAATTTATAGAAACAAATAAAAAAATAACGTTGCTACGTTTTCGTTATTGTTCTACACGTGTGCAATTATCGTTGGTGTTCAACTGGTTGGATAGTAATATAGTGCCCACCCACTACTCTTTATATAAACCTTAACTCAAGCTACAAAACCATGTTCGAGTAATCAATTTTCTTTGTAAATTCATATGTGATGTTAAAGGCTTAATAGCAGCCGAAACAAGGTTTTTAATTGAAGTAAAAGTAAATCTGGAGGGTGGGGGGTGGGTCCTATCCTACAATCCAATCCAACGCTCCGGCACCAAAGGTTTCCTTCAATAAATAAGTTTATTAAAAATTAGGCCTTTAGTGTTTTTTTTATTGCACTTATGTATTGATTTCTACTTGTAAACTCCTGTTTATGATCCGTAAATTGGAGAGTGGAATAGGGCCCACCCACCTCCTCGATCCGTAAATTGGAGAGTGGAATAGGGCCCACCCACCTCCTCGATCCGTAAATTGGAGAGTGGAATAGGGCCCACCCACCTCCTCTTATATCACCCCTATTTATGGTAGAAAATAGCATTTCGTATTATTTTATATTTTGTCATCGAAAAAAATCATTCTTGAGTATAAAGAGCTTAAGCTAATAATGCTTTAAACTTTTACATTACTAAAGTCAAAATAGTCTCTTGTCACTTTGTTAAATTTTAATGTCAATAAATTGTTTTTCAAAGCCACCTTCGATTTTTATTCAATTGGAATAGTTAATAAAAGGAGTTTTCTTCAAATAACTTTTAATGCGCTAGGAATTGGAAAAACGTTGTTATTAGGAAAAATGTTTTTTTTAACTTCACATGGAATGACATGAAAATAGATAGGGGTTCCAATTTTTAAATAAGAAAAATAATGTGCTTTAAAGTTTGGAAAATTTGACACTAAATTTTAGACACCCTGTACAATTCATATCAATTAAACTTGGCTAACGGGACTATCAGACTTTATTTAATAAGTACCTTGTATGATTTTATTAACAAGGCAATATTTTTATTTTGTATTAATTTTTTTAACCAATGCTGCATAACTGATTTTTTTGTTTTTTTGTTTTGCTGATATCACTGAATAGATTTCAATAAAATTATAGATGTACGCAGGCAATCATTAAAGGTACCCAAATAAGGAATAAAATATACAGCATGTAATCTAAAAAATATATCATCTTGATGTTTTTGGGACACCCTGTATAATGAAAAATATTTTTCTGAAATGCAAATATATTCTGCAAAATATCAAAATTTCAACTTAATTAGTACATGAGCTTTACAAGACGGGAGGTGAAATGCAGGACCCTGTATATTTAGGAAGTAGCATTTTATAAATATATCCAAATAAATATATGGATGGCAGAAAAAAAAGGCAACACTGTACTGTCTCCGCACCACAACCTCGCAATTTGTGATAACGCAAATCCAACGCAAATCCGCAAAATATATATTTTAATATTTCCTTTACATTTTGGACAAATATTGCTGAAATATACCGGGTGTGGCACTTAAGACGCCTCGGACCATAGCTCCTTTACGATAAAAGCTATCGAAAAAAATCTAAGAACAAAGTGGTGCATAGTTACCGTCGCTATGTTTCAAAAATATTTCTAATCATCAGTGGCGTGCCGTACTCCAGTGGCGTACCAAACTTATGTTTTTTTAAATGGAATGCCCTATTTTTTATTGCAGATTTGGAAAGTGCTCGACGAGTACTTATTTTTTTATCTAACATGTTATACCCTTCACTTTAGCGGTTTCGCTGTTATAACCCCTTCTTTCAAAATTTCGCCCCATTTTTGAGATTTTTTTGTAGAGAAACTAATTGACGCCGGCGCCTAAATTTTGAATTGAGGTACAGGTTAAGACCTCGTATACCTTCACATATTTTTTTTTCGGGTAATTTATGGAAAAAAAATAATTTTTGATTGATCTTCGCATGTTGTCATTTTTTCCGAAAATTTCAAATGGCACCCCCCTAAAAAAATTACGGCGTTGTACAGCCAAAACTCTAAATTTTTCATTGGTGTAAAAAAAATTACACATTGCATAACAAAATTTCGGAGAAAAAAGGAATTTCATCGCAAATGTCGGGAAACGTTTTCCGTTCCCAAGTGTGCCATGAGAAAACAAATACACAAATACGGTCAACATAATAGTATGCACCTATTTATTCAACATGATATGAAAAATGCAGATAAGGAAAATTTAACAACTTAAACTAAATGTTAGAAATGACGACCTTCCTGCTGGAGGCATAACCGCAACTTCGACTCACAGGCTCTAGACACTGCCCTAAGGACTTCTGGTGATATACCGCGGAAAGCCGCGCGGATTTTCTCCCTCATATCCTCGACTGTAGTTGGTACCGTCCTGTAAACCTCGTCTTTGATATGGCCCCAAAGGAAGAAGTCAAGGGGAGTGAGGTCTGGTGATCTTGGCGTCCACCTCACAGGACCCCCACGACCAATCCAGGAGTCCGGAAACGTTTCATCGAGAAATTCCCGAACGACACAGCTATTATGTGCAGGAGCTCCATCGTGCTGGAAAACTATCTGTCGAAGAGCGGTTAGAGGGACATTTTCCAAGAGATCATCCAAGTCGTCGCGAAGGAACCTCAAATAACTGTTGCCGTTCAGGTGCCCCTCGATGAAATAAGGACCCAAAAGGTGTTCTCCAAGTATGCCTCCCCAAACATTCAGCGACCATCTTTGCTGGTGGTTTATCATTCGCATGGCTTGTGAGTTTTCATCGGCGTAATAATGGCAGTTGTGGCGATTGACATGCCCATTTCTATGGAACGTTGCTTCATCAGAAAATAATACGCGCATAAGAAATGATTCTTCCTGCTCAATTTTGTTGAAAGCCCACATGCAGAAATCTTGCCTCGCATGAAAATCTTGAGGTTGCAATTCTTGGTGCAGTTGAATCTTAAATGGACGGAATTTGTACTTTTTAAGAACACGATGTACGGATCGCGTTGAAATATCGTGATTGCTACTAATATCACGGATACTGGTATGAGGATCTTCAATAACTGCCTCCAGAACCTGCAGTTCATTATTTTCGGTAATAACTGCCTTCTTTCTAACTCTCCTTGGCCGTTTCACACTTCCCGTAGTAGTAAATCTCTCCAACACTTTTTGAAACGCACGTTCATTTGGATGTGCCCTGTGCGGATATCTCGCAGCGTACACTCGTGATGCCAAGAAACAATTCTTGTTACATTCTCCAAGAATAAATATCATGTCAACCATTTTCTCTTGAGTTCGGAACATTTTTAGAACGTTTATCAAAAATGACTTATGGCTGCTACTAACGTCTAATAATTTACTTTGACAATTACCAATCTTTTGTTTTTTCATGGCACACTTGGGAACGGAAAACGTTTCCCGACATTTGCGATGAAATTCCTTTTTTCTCCGAAATTTTGTTATGCAATGTGTAATTTTTTTTACACCAATGAAAAATTTAGAGTTTTGGCTGTACAACGCCGTAATTTTTTTAAGGGGGTGCCATTTGAAATTTTCGGAAAAAATGACAACATGCGAAGATCAATCAAAAATTTTTTTTTTCCATAAATTACCCGAAAAAAATTATGTGAAGGTATACGAGGTCTTAACCTGTACCTCAATTCAAAATTTAGGCGCCGGCGTCAATTAGTTTCTCTACAAAAAAATCTCAAAAATGGGGCGCAATTTTGAAAGAAGGGGTTATAACAGCGAAACCGCTAAAGTGAAGGGTATAATATGTTAGATAAAAAAATAAGTACTCGTCGAGCACTTTCCAAATCTGCAATAAAAAATAGGGCATTCCATTTAAAAAAACATAAGTTTGGTACGCCACTGGAGTACGGCACGCCACTGATGATTAGAAATATTTTTGAAACATAGCGACGGTAACTATGCACCACTTTGTTCTTAGATTTTTTTCGATAGCTTTTATCGTAAAGGAGCTATGGTCCGAGGCATCTTAAGTGCCACACCCGGTATATCATAGTATTTCCTCAACATTTTTTTACAAATATTGCAAAAATATACAGTGCGCGCCTGTATGGAATATATTCAGTAAAACCGAAATTAAATATTTTTGGAAAAAATCCTCGAACAGGACGATTTTCTTTTATAAAAATACACATATTTGCATGAAAGTCGATTTTGTCAATTTTGAGAGATCTTTTCATTGTCGAAATGGCAGTATAAAAATATTGCCATCTTACATAAGAAATTTTTCGAGTAAATGACAATTGAAGGTGACAACTTCATATTTAGAGTTTTTGCAAAATGACTTTGTTCCAACGCTTGTATACCAATTTTTCCAAACAACAATGATCTTGACTTTCCATATAATACAATAATACAATATGGCTTCAGCAAGATGGCGCATCCCCGCAATATGCATTTTTTTTTGTTTTTTTTGTTTGTTTGTCGAACATGTAGAAATTTTTCTTGAACATTTTGAATATTTTCCAGGCTAATTCTGCGCATTCGTCTCTTTTGCGGGCTAGTCTAGAGGTCCTCATCTGCCAATCCACCTATTCGTAAAGCAATTGTCAATAAACGCGCCTAGTGCGGGGATGCGCCGTCTTGCTGAAACCATATTGTATTATATGATAATATGGAAGATCAAGATCATTTTTGTTTGGAAAAGAGTGCTGGAAAAAGGTTATTTTGCAAAAACTCAATTAATTTGATTTTTATTAAATTTTATTTTTCCCAATTACTTCGTTACATTTAGGTCTTGATATACAAATAACTATTGTTTGCACCTGTCAAGTTGGTATTTTTATCACGTTTCCGTTAGATTTGTAATGAACATATATTTTATCGTTGTAAAATAGTTATTTATGCAACAAGTGAGTAAAGTAGTACTTTTTTCACGAGTAGGAAAGATTACCACACGAGGCGAAGGCGAGTGCGGCAATTCCTACAAGTGAAAAAAAGTTGCTTTACTCTCGAGTTTCATACAATTTTTTTTCTACGTCCGTAACATTAAATAAATTCGATAAAACTGTAATCAATTTTTATAAGTAATAATACTTTCTTTTTTAAATTAAGAAAATAATAATTATCAAGTTTTCTTGTTTGAAAACGAATGTTTGACGTTATTCGGCGGAACTCGCGGCGTGTTGCGAAGCGTTCATGACAGACTTTGTTCAAACAATTTTATAGTAGCGTTAAAAAATGAACCACTACGGCACTTTTTTTCACGCAAAAGAGTGAAAAAATTAACCGTTATGGTACTTTTTTCACGCTGTTTATAGGGTTCAGGAATTACATATTTTACTAACCCAAATTAATGAAAAAAACCGTACGTTTTATAACGGACGTAGAAAAATACATTTTTTTAGTCGAAATGTCCATTTTGAGATCTCTAGAGTAGAGATGGGCGAAATAACTCACTCATGAGTTACCCATCTCTACTCTAGAAACGATTCCGACTATTTTCTGAAGGGAATCTATCTATGGGCGCTGTAATATCAAAAATGAACATAAATTGAATTGATGCCTTTAACAAAAACTTTATTTGAGAATCCGAAAAATTGAAACGAATTTGGTAAATTCCCAAAATCGGCAATGGGTGTTTTTGGTTTTTCCAATGTTTTGTTAAATTTGATATACAGAGTCCGTTAAAATGTATACACACTTTAAGGAACGAAAACTATTTATTATGTATTTGTTTTATGTTTAAATACTGATCACAGATGTGGTACTGTCTTCAGTTAAGCACAAGGTTACTGTAGATGTTCAAAATATTCGCCGTTGGCTGTCAGATACCTAAAGTACACTGATAGTAAAAAATCGCAAGTCGTTACTGAATTTCACCGTGACTGTGATTGCGACTGTTAGCCATGACTGTGACTGCTAATTAAACAGTGATTGCTACTTCAAACGTGATTGCTACATAAAATTGTAATTGATGCCCAAACTGTGATTGTTAGCGAAAATCCTAATTCTTTGACATTTTTCATCAATTTTATAGAAAATTTTCTTAACAATTTTTCGAGGATATTTTAGTTTTCAATCAATGGAGATCATCCAACACTTTTTTTAAGTTATAAACCTCGAAAGAATCACCGGCAAAAACTATCTAATAACAAAAATGCAAAAATCATTTATATTTTTCTTGAATGATTTTCTTTCACATTTTGAAGCTTTATTAAAATTGTCCAACACATTTGGAAGTGCTATTTTAAAAAATCGACAAATACCTTTTGCAAAAATTTAACACACAAATGTCTCGATTTGGAGGTTTTAATGATCAAAAGAAATTCTCTAAAATGAGAAAAAAAGGTTAAAAAACAAGATTTGCAGTGTTTAACACATTTGGTCACTATATGTTTTAAAAAACCAAACATTGAGGATTTGATTTTCTAATCTTTTCTTTTTAGAGATTTTTTTTTTAATTGTAAATTTGGCACTATTCTGCTTATGAATGATCATAATCAAGATTTTATGGGTGTTTTATTAAAATTTCCTCATTTTTTTTTATTTCGACTTGAAATCGAATGTTCAAAATCAAGATTCTATTATCTTTTGATTAATTTATTCATTGGTGAAAAACTAGGTGCGTGGGCAACAAGATATGGCCCACTCACCACGTAAAATAGCACCCACCCACCATCCACTCTACCAACTTTATTCTAACGTAAAATTCTGTATGGCTGTAGAAATTTTTGAAGAAATAAAATTTTAAAAATAATGCGAAACGTATTTTGTAAATCTAAAACGCTTTATTAATTACTTTATACTCCATTTTTCTCTGCTCTCATGTTCAAATTACTATTTGCGTGAATTGAAAAAATACAAATAAAAACCAATACTGAACTTCCCAAATGTACTCAAAATTCATTTAACTTTAATATTCGGTGCGAACAACTAAATATTCATTTATTATAATTTTTGAAATAATACCACGAAATCAGCAATATAAGAATTTTCAAATTACAAATTTTACGAACTAAAAAAATATTCTCTCAAAACTCAAAATATCCTGGACGATTCGACGTTAATTACTTCATTTAAAAATAATCCCTCGAGAACAGAGGAAGTCATCAATCTAAATATGCGCTTTTTCAGAGGCAAAACATAAATTAAAAAAAAAAAACGATTATCAAGTACTTGAATTGAAACTTCAAAATGACTAAAAATTCATTTTACGATTCTGCAAAAATCTTTAAATGCTTCTCATCTAGATTTTAAAACAACTCCCCGAGAACAGAACAAATAGTTATTTTGAAGATGAGCTTTTCAGAGACATAGAATAGTATATTCTGTAACAAGGTTAGAATGGAAATTCGATGCGAGTGGAATATTTCGAGCGCGAGCCGTGAGGCGAGCGCGAGGAACCACGAGCATCTGAATTTCCATTCTTACCGAGTAGCAGACTATACTTTCTCCTCGACCAGATAAAATAGACTAATAAAATAATTAACACAAAGAACTGTTTATAGTATTTTGACAATTGTGATATCCAAGGCTAATTGTTTTATTCGAAACGATGTGAGAATATTCATTCTATCCCTTGTTATGGAATGAATTACATACAAAACGCATAAGCGCATAGTGTTTTGTTCCATAACAAGAGTGAGAGTGTGTACGTTCTATAATTAAAATTGATTTCAGAATGCTTAAAATCTATGGTGGTCATGGAGAAAAACATTTTTAACATACTTTACTCAAAATACATTCCACTTTACGTTTCCGCAACAGTCTAGAAATGCTTCTTCACTAATTTTGAAATAATCACAATTTCAAAAGGTGTTACGATGTTTACTATCCATGATCACTGTTTAAAATCAATGATATTAAAAAGTAGCAATCATAGGTAGCAACGTGATTTAAAAGTAGCAGTTTTGCCCATCATACATAATCTTTTGAGTAATTTCGATTATATTTCACCGTCGACAATAACTGAGGACCGATTTGGACCTAAATTAGTCTCACATCAGCACACTATGGTCGTCGTTGATGTAGAAACAGAATTCGACTATGCCCTTATAAACCAGTCAGGTAGGCGTTAGGATAGAAAAACAATTAGTGCGACATCTATCGCCGAATATGTTACTACGTTCTGAAATTATAATATATCGGCGATAGATGTCGCCCTAATTGTTTTTCTAACCTGACGATTACTTGATTGGTAAATTCAGAAAATTTGGTGTTTTTTAAATTAATTAATGGTGTATTTAAAAAAAAAAATATAAAAAAATATTTATATGCAGGTAGTGTCATGGCTCTTTGGCTCTATATAACAGGCCTCCCCTGCACGCAGTGCAGGATTTCTCAACCTTTTTTTGTTTAACATCACATCAATATAAACCAGAGATGGATTTTTCATTTCATCATAAAATTTTGAAGAGCGAGAGGTGGCCAAAAATAAAATTTTCTCGGGTATGAAGACAGAAAAGTCGTGCAAATTTAGTCATAAAAGCCCTGTTTAATGTTGAACTGTATGAAGGATAGGATAGCACACACCGGATTCAAAAATCGACCTAGCCGAACTGAAAACATGGATTTCCCAGTTGAAAAACAAAACTTTTTGTTTTTATTGCAAAATATGAAATTTGAATAAACTCATGTTTTGTGTTCTCTTTAGATTTTTCAATTTTATATAATGATCTGACAATAAGGGGTCAAATGTAGCTAGCATTTATGCTGCCTTTAAAAAAATCGTTATTTCTCTTATAGAGATTGGAACTACTTCCTCTAAAAGCAAGACATTGACTTGTTAAAAAGTGTACAATAGCAATCATTCTTTCTACAATAGCCCTCAATCGTTTTTTTTTTCGAATTCAAATTGTTGTTGCTCTTTGTCTATAATTTCTATTTATTTAAACGGATTTTTAACTCCCACCATTTTTGGAGACACTTAATTATACTTTGCACTGTTCTCATGTTTTACAAATTGGTTAGCACAATGGCGTAAGTCTTTCAAACCCGTAGTTATAATTTAAATATTTCATTTTCTAAATAATTTACATAGGAAACAAAATCCGCAGCTTTGTGTTTCCTTTCGCGGACTCCGCCGGTTTCGCCGCCCCTCTAATCGCCGCCCACGTGCCATGCACGCTCTAGCCCTCCGGTTGGATCGGCCCTGTCCTCAAGTGTGTACGATGCATTACATCTTTGCTCTGAAGAGGAGCCAATATATCCATGCAAAAAATATCAAAGGAAACAGTTTGCTGTGTACTTTATACCTTTTTTTATATGATGAACGTAAGACTTTCAAATATAAATTGATAATATTCGGGTATATTGTAATGAAAAAAATTATAAATATGTTTTCGTAAGCCAGCGGAGCGACTACACACAATCCTTTTAGTAACATTTCCGGCATTTTAACCCGTTCCAGTCCCGGACATATAAACCCTCAACCCCAACCCCGACGCACTGGACTCAAACCGAAACCGTTCACGCAGTCTCCGCTTCTTCTTGGGCTTCATAAACGGGTAAATATTACTTTGTTTTTATAGCCCTGGATTTTTATATCACCTCCCGGAAACGCGTACGTCGTCGGCGGGGAGAGAACGCACACCGGAATATCTTCCACGCCAACATATTTTCGGTTTGTGTTTTATATGCATATGTAAAACATGAAATGATGAATTTTAAATTTATGCTACGTATCCATTGTAACCCCCGAAACGAATTTTTGTCGCATTTTACTTTTGATTGCACATTTACGGAGGAAGGAAGAAAGAGCGGTGTGCTGTACGTGTTCGTTGCCCATTTCAGATTACAGCTATATATGTTTGATATGCTAAATTAGATTCGCCCAAAAAATGTGCATATCACCGACCAATCAAACGCTCTGAATATTCGCTCGCTCGCGGTGGTTTTTCAACATTTTCATTGTTGTATGTATAATGAGGATCGATAGTTTACCACCAAGAGCGTTTGTTTAAACGCGAAATTTAAATAATTCATGACGTGTTGGATTTCGGTTATAACATTTCACACGTTATTAAAAATACGGACTGTAGCAATGTTAAATTATAGTCATTTATATTTTGTATAAAGGGGGTTTGTTTCGGTTAAATACGTACAATCTATTCGTTATACCATGATAAATTTGTCGTAAACTCAGCACGCCGTGGCAAAATAGGCTCCACCCCCTTAACCGCGATTGGGCTAAGTGGCAATTATTGAGTAATATTTTTTTGCGGAATTCAGAGCATACATTCTGAAGGCCACTGAGCCGACCAGTTAATTATTACAGCCCCTACCGGGTAGAAGTGCCCCCCATCTGACGTAAATTTATCACGGTATAACGGACAGACTGTAGTTCTTGATTTCAAAGGTATTTGCGGAATACGAGAACCGTGGATCATATAATAATACAAGAGGCCGAAAAACCGCAGGTCGCTAGCCAAATTGGCTTCCACTTTTAGATAATGTATTGTATTTGTATGTAAATTTTTGCCAAATAAATGTATGTATAATAATACCGATAAATAAAAGTTTTAAAAATTAAATATTATGTAGGAAGGAATAAAACGTTGTAGAAGTTGAGTAGAAGCGATATTCCTCAGTGTGAACGGCTGGATACCATTTTTAAATTGGATATTTAAAAAGCTGTGTAATTTTTAAAGCAATATTTTAAAATATGAATACAGGTATTTCGTGAAATATTTAGTTACTTTTATGTACTTCACGCTTGCAGACGATCAATAAAATATTTTTTAAGCGCCCTAGTGCTACATATTTAAACATTTACGCGACTTTTGCCTCTCCTTGAGTGACGGTTTCATTATAATTTTTTCAGTCCCTCAGATTTTTTGTCATATCTCGTGAAGATTGAATTATCCTAGCATATTTAATCACAACAATAGGACAAGAACACTGGGGTATTTCCTGAACACTGGGGTAATTACCTTAAGTTTATTTGCTGTTAAATTTACGGGCATCGCGGGTGCGGTAAAAAATGACAGGACCGCACAATTATACTATTATTTATTGTTTTGTGTAAATGCGTTTCGTGACATATGCGGCATCTGGGAAAGGAGACCCCGCATTCCAAAATTCACGCAATATTTTCCCCACGCCGGATGTATTTATGTGTGGAAAAATAATGGCTATAATTTTTAGTGAAAAAAAAAGTTCGTGGAGTACGGAAAAAGTTAAGCAAACTCGGGGTCCTTAAATCAATGTTTATCTTGAGTAGATTATTTGAAGTAAGTCTATTTTTCAAGGAAGTAGGCATTTGGGCGTTATTGAGAAAGTAATCTGAGCATCTGAACTCTTAATTTAGGATCGTATAAGTGATATGGGGAGGGCTAGAAAGTGCGATTCTGGACTAAAGGGGCGACCCTCCAATTTACTTTCTTGATCTGATTTGCCTTGGCCGACGGACACGAACTCTCAAAGCCGGCGCAATTATAGCTTTGTCTGATATTAGTTGAAGTGTGAAATGCAGACCCTCTATACAACCACTAACGAGTTTCGCATCAAATCAGTTGAAGGCATTGCCGCACTGCCGCTTATGTATCAATTATTTATAAATTAGTATTTGTCCACAAAACTGTTAAATGTAATTTAATTCTAATACTTGATAAGTAATAATATGTATTGTGTATCACAATATATACAGGTCGTTACAAACAGGTTTATTATTTTTACATATTGCAATTTTAAAATACAAAAGATTTTGTAGTCTACATTGAAACAAAGATTACAAAATAGAAATATAAATGATATTAAAGTATCATAAAATTGCTTTCTCCATCTATCATAAGTAATAAACTGAAGTTGTCTTGAGTTTTCGGCACATTACTATTAAACGTGCAGCTGGCTTAATCCGCCTTTATTCAGTTTACCGTTTATCTCCCAACTTCTGGCTTCTGGCTTCTAATGACGTTAATATATTTTTTTATCGTTGCGATCAAATCCGCTTTTGTCCACTAACTAACTTTACCGACCTTGTTAATTTCAAACAAAAAACCTGCACTCAACCTTTAAACCAGTTTACCAGAATTTTTAATTTTCTTTTACTAAATTTGGACTTTTCAATAAAATGTTCGAGACATATGTAGTTATAAGACCCCAGAAAAATTCTAAATTAGGTTTTTGCGGAATCTTCCATCAAAATCGCTACTTTGCAAAATTTGCACTTTCGACTAGATTTTCCTAATTTTCCTGAAAACCTCTTGTTGAACTGTAATAAAATTTTCAGGATATGTTCCAAACTTATGTAGCTAGCAAAACAAAAAAAAAATCCGAAAATATGGTATCCCTAATGTTTTCAGAATTTTCCGTCAAATTCGTTGCTTTGCAAAATTTACACTTTCGGCTGGATTTTCTTAATTTGCCTGAAAACACTTCGTTGCATTTTAATAAAATTTTCAGGATATGTTCCAGACGTATGTAGCTATAAATCAAAGAAAAATACGAAAATGGGTTATCCTTACTTTTTCCAAAATTTTCTATCAAAATCGCTGATTTGGTAAATTTGCACTATCGGCTAGTTTTTCTTAATTTTCCTGAAAACCCTTCGTTAACATTTAATAAAATTTTTAGGATATTCTTCAGACGTATGTAGCTTTAAAACAAAAGAAAAATCCGAAAAAAGGGTGTCTATAGGTTTTAGAGAATTTTCCGTCAAATTCGTTGTTTTGCTGAATTTGCACTTTCGGCTAATTTTTTTAATTTCCTTGAATACTCTTCGTTGAATTTTAATAACATTTTCAGAATATGTTCCAGACCTATGTAGCTATAAAACAAAAGAAAAATCTGAAAATGGGGTATCCTAAGTTTTTCCTGAATTTTCCGTCAAATTCATTGCTTTGCTTTTGCAGTTTCGCCTAGATTTTTTGAATTTTCCCGAAAACCCCTCGTTGACTTTTAATAAAATTTTCAGGGCATGTTCCAGACGTATGAAGCTATAAAATGAAAGAAAAATCCGAAAATGGTTTACCCCCAGTTTTTCTGGAATTTTCTATCAAATTCGTTGCTTTGGTAAATTGCACGTTCGGCTTGATTTTCTTAATTTTCCTGAAAACCCTTCATTGAATTTCAATAAAATTTTCAGGATTTGTTCCAGATATATGTAGCTGTAAAACAGAAGAAAAATCTGAAAATTAGATCTTCCAGAATTTTCCGCCAAATTTGCACTTTCGGCTAGATTTTTTTAATTTTCCTAAAAACTCTTTTAAATTTTAATAGAACCATAAGGATGTATTCCAGACGTATGTATCTTAGTTTGTCCAGAATTTCCTGGCAAATTCGTTGCTTTGCTAAATTTGCACTTCCGGCTAGATTTTTTTAATTTTCGTGAAACCCCTTCGTTGAATTTTAATAACATTTTCAGAATATGTTCCAGACGTATGTAGCTATAAAACAAAAGAAAAATCTGTAAATAGGTTATCCTAAGTTTTTCCTGAATTTTCCGACAAATTAATTGCTTTGCTTTTGCACTTTCGCCCAGATTTTTAAAATTTTCCCGAAAATCCTTTGTTGAATTTTAATAAAATGTTCATTACATGTTCCAGACGTATATGGCTATAAAACGAAATAAAAATCCGAAAATGGGTTACCCTTTGTTTTTCTGAAATTTTCTATCAAATTCGTTGCTTTGCTAAATTTGCACTTTTGGCTGGATTTTCTTAATTTTCCTAAAAGCTCTTCATTGAATTTGAATAAAATTTTCAGGATTTGTTCCAGATATATGTAGCTGTAAAACAGAAGAAAAATCTGAAAATTAGTTTTTTTCAGAATTTTCCGTCAAATTTGTTGCTTTACTAAATTTGCACTTTGGACAAGGTTTTCTTAATTTTCCCGAAAACCCGTTGAATTTTAATGAAAATTTTAGGATATGTTCCGGATGTATGTAGCTGTAAAACAAAAGACAAATCCGAAAATACGGTATGCTTAGTTTTTCCAGAATTTTCCGTTAAATTCGTTGCTTTGCTTAATTTGCACTTCCGGATAGATTTTCTTAATTTTCTTGAAAGCCCTTCGTTGAAATTTAATAAAATTTTCAGAATATATTCTAGACGTGTGTAGCCATAAAACAAAGTAAAAATCTGAAAATAAGGAATCCTTAGTTTTTCCAGAATTTTCCGTCAAATTGATTGCTTTGCTAAATTTGCACTTTCGGCTAGATTTTTTAATTTTCCTGAAAACTCTTCGTTACATTTTAATAAAACCACAAGGATATATTCCAGACGTATGAAGCTATAAATCAAAAGAAAAATCCGAAAATAGGGTATCCCTAGTTTTACCAGACTTTTCAGTCAAATTCGTTGCTTTGCTAAATTTGCACTTTCGACTAAGTTTTCTTAATTTTTCCGAAAATCCTTCGTTGAATTTTAATAAAATTTCCAGGATATGTTCCAGACCTATGTGGCTATAAAACAAAATAAAATCCGAAAATAGGGTATTCCTAGTTTTTCCAAAATTTTCCGTCAAATTTCTTGCTTTGTTAAATTTGCACTTCCGGCTAGATTTTCTTAATTTTCCTGAAAACCCTTATTGGATTTTGATAAAATTTTTAGGATTTGTTCCATATGTAGATGTAAAACGGAAGCAAAATCCGAAAATTAGTTTTTCCGGAATATTCCGTCAAATCCGTTGCTTTGCTAAATTTGCACTTTCGACTAGGTTTTCTTAATTTTCCCGAAAACCCTTCGTTGAATTTTAATCATTTTTTTTAGGATATATTCCAGACCTATGTAGCTATAAATGAAAATAAGAACCGAAAATAGCCTATCCCTAGTTTTCCAGAATTTTCCGTCAAATTTGTTGCTTTGCTAAATTTGCACTTTCGGCTAGATTTTTTTAATTTTCCTGAAAACCCTTCGTTGAATTTTAATAAAATTTTCAGAATATGTTCTAGACGTATGTAGCCATAAAACAAAGTAAAAATCCGAAAATAAGGAATCCTTAGTTTTTTCCGGAATTTTCCGTCAAATTTGTTGCTTTGCTAAATTTGCACTTTCGGCTAGATTTTTTAATTTTCCTGAAAACCCTTCGTTGAATTTTAATAAAATTTTCAGAATATGTTCTAGACGTGTGTAGCCATAAAACAAAGTAAAAATTCGAAAATAAGGAATCCTTAGTTTTTTCCAGAATTTTCCGTCAAATTTGTTGCTTTGCTAAATTTGCACTTTCGGCTAGCTTTTCTTAATTGTTATGAAAAAACCCCTGTTGAACTCTAATGAAATTTTGAGGATATGTTCTAGACATTGTTAGCTATAAAACAAAAGAAAAATCCGGAAATAAGGTATCCTTACTTTTTCCAAAATTTTACGTCAAAATCGATACTTTGTAAAATTTACACTTTCGACTAAATGTTCTTAATTTTCCTGAAACCCCCTTGTTTTCTTTATAACAGAAACTAAATATTTCACCCGAATAACATTTTTTCCTTACCTACTTACTACCACAAAGTAGTAAACTCAACTGTCCTATTTACCCCAGCAATTACTACACCTGTTTATTTTAAAATTTTCCATTCACCAACTAATCTACAAGAGTAATACGAACGTCGTTCACCTCAGGGTTACGCCTCCTTTCCGGCTTCCTTAGCTATCCTTCTCCAGTTAGTTAATCTGCAACTCAATTACTTTAGTTAATTCTGCAATTCCCGTAGAGTTAATTACCGTTATTCGAAATGTTTATATTACTCTCTAGTTGTGAGAGGGGAAATAAAACAGTTGCATTGTTTAAACACATTGCGGCACAAATTGTGTTTCCCATTTATACCGGGAGGTAATTGATGGAATGGTGAAATGTCACTCTGGGGGTAGAAGAATTGCAGTTATTTACTGTTTCCTCGAATGGAAAAAAGCGTTGATTAAATTTCAACAATTTCACGTTAAATAATTCGGTTTAAAATTGCGTGAGTTTAAAATGATTTCAGTGGCAAATTCGTGATCGGTTTGTATTAATTAAAACGGTGGAATTCAGGTGGATCCGTTACCAGTTAAAATGGGTAATGATGCTATTGAATTATGAAGAATCGTGTTTTAATGTTAAAATGAAAATCACATGGCGGAGAAGGTATCAAAATCTACAATGAATTATAATTACGATTTTTCAGGAAATAAATGCAAATAATTGCAATGTAATTAAATAGGTGTAGAATTTGTTTCACTTTCAGTGCAGTTTTATTATAATAACTAGACGCACACACTAATTCTTGAAACGTGTTTAATGAAGCACGGAGAAGGAAAATAAGGAGACACGCCGACGATGATGACTATGACAGGAAATATAGCTTACACTTGATGTTCAGTCTGTAGAAAAGAGATAATACTCTCCGGGTTTATACTTTATCGACGTTCTACCCCGTGACAACCAAAAATCCATCTGACAGCCCGTCTACTCAGTAACTAGCAACTTCACATGCGATGGCGAACCTCTTAGGAAAATTACTTTTATAACTTAGGATTCAAAGGCATTTTAGTGAATTCGAATTATGGCCTCCGCGGTTTTCCGCATCTTGACGATGTAATTTTATGTGTGCGTTAGCCCAATTTATATTTATACGCCTCCTAACGTAGTACATTATTCTAAATGTAAGCTGCCGCTTCAATTTATTGATGCAAATGGAGGGGCTCCGCTCTGCCCTTGGACCTGGGCTGACTTATTTTCATAAATTTAAATTATTATGATACTTTGTGTTTGCTTGCTGAAGGAAGAACTATTACCGTGCGGATATGAAATATTGCAAATAAATATTATTAGAATCCAATTAGATTAAACAGGAATTTTTACCCGTGCTAAATGATTATTACATACATACACATTTATTTGGGTTCTTATTACAAATAATAACATAACAGAAATTATCTTGCAACAAACTTACCACGAGAGAGTTACATAGACCGCCATCACAGAATGTTAACTCAAGAACTAATTCAAGGTCGATTTCGCTGGTTCCTTCCGTTTATTGGTGCCATCAGAAATGCTACAATTTGATTGTTTTTATTGTTGTCATTTTAAGGATCAGGCATGTTTGAATTAAACTCCTTGGTATCAAAGATGTCAAATGATTGATAAAAAAGTAATTTTCAACTCAAATTTAGTCTAGTTATTTGGTATAATTAAAAAATATTATATACCATCCGAAATTTATAATAAAGTCATCGAAAATCAGTTTCAGAAGCGTCCATTTAATAGATATAGTGGGGATATTTGTTTTACTCAACTTTACCCCAATATGTATTTGGTTCGCTATTATGGCGAGATAAAATAATTGGCGATCCAAAGTGCCTCACATTTGGCGCCAAATTAACATAATTAAATGGATTTAAATATTTATAATATTTATAATATATATTTATTTAAAATGTATAACGAAGTAGAAGCCTCCAGCATAAACAATATTAAATATTTAAGGCTAGTAGTGGAAAATCTTAAATATTCAATTTCTAAAACTTTTAAAATGGTTAAAAAAAGTTTAAATTACTTAAATATAGGTTTGTTTATCCCCACGTTGTGCGCCAAATACGTTATCGACAAATATATTGCTACCGCCCCGATGACATCAGTCTCAGTTGGGAAGCACCACTGGTAAACAAAACAACTTAATCTGATGGGAAAGTACTTTACTACTTTTGAGGGTTTTTGGAAAATTTCTTCAGCGCCATCAGCAAAATATAAGGAACCGATTTGCCACATTTTTAATCTGCATCGTCTAAAAGTATTGTGCAGAATTCTTGGTGACCATCAATCGCAGATCTTAACAACAATTTCATGACTTAACCGAACCATCGCCGTAAATTCTTGAACTCTCTTCTTCTCTCTTTTTGACCCGTAAACAATATCACGGCAGGACAGACGTGTGGTCATAATGACCCGTATTAAAAAAAATGGAAAATAACATCAAAAATCAAAATAGTCTACATGTTTTAACAGATTTATACTAAAACAATGTATACTTAGGAAGCAAATTTATTTGGAATACATTGTTTACATCATTTTTGACATAACAACACCTTATGGAACGCAAACAGAAAAAAATATACAAAATATCCTTAAGTTGTAACTTATTAGGTAAATATAAACCTAAATAAACATAAAAAAAACAGGTAATATTATGAAAACAACTTACAATATAAAAAAATGCAACCTGTTTTTTTACGTGTTTCTCAAGCAGCACAGTCAATACAAACTCTCTTTGTGCATTCCATACAAATGGGAATTTTACATACAATGCAAAAATTAGATGTCTTTCTTCTTTTACTCGCAGGGCATCTTCTACATGCTGTTCTGACTTGAAATTTTTCTTCTTCACCAACATTACTGTCTTCTTTTATTTGCATCACTCTCCTAATACACATCCTGACTTTCTGTAATCTGCGTTCCATTTCAGGTATAACCATTTACATTGCTAATTGTTTAACAAAATCATATCTGGTCAGCTTCGGATTATCTCTGTATGACTGATGAAGTAAATAGGAATTTACAGAAGAAATATCCACCATTCTGAAAAATATTGCCATAGGCCATTGCCTTGTCCTTCGACCTGATTAATAAATACTACATTTTTCATCAAGACTATCCACACCTCCTTTTGTATTATTGTAATAGGAGATTATTTCTGGTTTACCATCATCAGTGCCCTCTTGGTGATGAACAGAAGAAACTAGTATAACAGCTTTATTTTTCTTCGTCGCATAAGATAACATTGTTATGTTATTGGTATATCCATATAAAGATGAGCCTTCATCCCTTGTTCGTTTTGGAAGGAACTCTGGAGGAATCTCCTTCTTGTTTTTCTTTAGAGTTCCTACATAAGTGAGTTTTGCTTCCTTCAGTACATCTATCAATTATCGGCTGTTATATTTCGATTTGTGCCGATTATTGGCTTTGCGAGCCTAAGTGCAGCTTGGGTTGGCTTAGAGTACGTCTTCAGATCGTCGGGTAAATCATGTCCATCCGAATCTTTACCACTATAAATATAGGCGTTTAGTAGATATCGATTTCTTGCATCCGTTAGAGCCATTATTTTTAACCCATACTTACAGGGTTTTTGAGGCATGTACATTTTGAATTTTGAACGGCCTCTAAATGAAACCAATATCTCATCTACACATGCACAAAAACCGATTGTGTAAACATTCTGACAATTACGAATAAATGCATTAAAAATTTCTGAAAATGGGGCAAGAATATCCTGATTTCTACGTTGAACTCTGATTTCGGGATCGTCAAATCTTAGAGCTGAAAGAATGACTGCAAATCGGTTGGCATTTGTAACGCACCTGAATATGTCACGACCTGACCCATCAGTAGTGAATAGGGACCGTAAGTCTTTATGATTAGACTTGAAGATTGAAGTGAACAATAGCAAGCCTATGAAAGACCTATTACGGGTGGGGAAGCGCCTTGTAATAATTGTGCTTTAATTTAATTTAAGAGCATGATTTATGCACTCACAGGACGTTCCACCGTAACACTCCGATAGCTCAAAAATATGATGCAAGGTACTTACCAGTGTCTTCCTTCTCGGTAGCTCGGTTACGCACTCACTACTAATTAAATTATGGTCGGTTTAGATATTGACTCCAATATTAAATGAACAACAATTTATTACAATAAGAAAAAAAGAAAAGAAACAATGAATGAACAATAAAAAAAAATGAGTATAAAAAAAAAAGAATGCAACAATTGAAAATGTACAGAATAACAAAATAACAACCAATAATTTAACAAAGAAAACTGACTGCGAGATTTAAGTATGAAAATGATTAATATAAAATGAATAAACCCCACAATGACAACACGCGACACTGACACGGTATGGATTATGCTGCTGATGAAGTAGGTTCCCGATGATGATCGGATGTCAACTGCCCTCGTCCTCCTAGATTTTTGTCCATCTCCGATATCTTCACCCCCGCCATCTAGCTTGAGGGTGATGATGATTGGCCGGAGATATTTTCCTTGGTGGTGGAAAAGTATGGAGAGGTGCTTTCTTGGTAACCTTGAATGGACGGTTTCGCGGCTTGATTTCCGAGAAACCGCGACCCTTCCTGGTATACATCTTGCGTCGAGTTTGGTCTCCAGATTTGTCTTGTTGGGTTTTGGATGTATTCCCAATTACCCATTATCCGACGTGTAATAAAGTCCGCAGCTGGGTCCAGGGTACAATGGTATTTGTGCCGTTTATGGTCAGATGTCGTAAACTTTGCGATGGTTGTCCGTCCCTTCGTGTCATAATGTTTATTGTCGGTCTTTGGTCGTTTATGGTGGGATTTGAAATCTTTTCAAATCGTGTCTTCTTTGTCGTGAATAAGGGATATAAAATATTAATCTAACATAATCCTAAATATTTACAGAAATACATATTTACAATAGTGAATCAAATGAATGCGAACGAACTTGACTCATTTGGAATTAAATGATTATGGAAAGGAAATGATCTAAACAAGTGGAGTCCGATGTTTTAGTGAATGTAAATTAAAATAATCGCGTTACGACGTTTTCAGTAAAACGCCGGTAACAGACCTAAGCTCTAAGATATCCAAATCACGAAGTTCGCTTCTATTTTTATTTTTATATTTCAGTCTTATTTTAGCAATGCGTTTATTTGTCCACTGAAGAATGACGCCAATTATCTCATCATCGAAGAGAGTATTTCACCCATTTTCTGGATCTTCTTTATAAACAGCACGATTTTTCAATCCTGGACATTTTGTGACTATATTATGTTTGAACGTACGCGTGTTTTTACAATATCTAGGTACCTTCCACCATTTGTAACGATTTTTTACCATAAAAATTATTTGTCCTATGAGAGAGATCCTGTTCCTCGAAACTGTAATTCTTCATCTTCAGTTATATCATGCTCAAAATATTCATCTGCTTTTATTTTAGACTCGGTGTCATGATCGCTTGGAACATAATCAGCATCGGATTCTACGTCACATTCTCCAGAACTGACCTCTTTCGCCCATTTCTGCAATGTTTCCTAGTAATATTTATCTCCATACCTTATCCTCTTCGATGGTCTAAGCTCTTCGTCCTTACTCATTGTTACAACCTAGATAAGACACGCAAATCAATTTGACACTAAAACAAAAATTAACACCTGACGTCTTTTTGACCCCTACAAATTTTTAATACGCAATAAACAGATAACTGGTCAGAAGACCAACACACTGCTTTTTGGAATAGTGCAAAGTAGACTTTTTTCAGGGATTCAATGTTTAGCATACTGGCAAGATGTCGTAGCAAGTCATTTTCGAGAGTTTTTTACTACTCTCCTCACGATGTGCATGCCAATTCAATTTAGAATCAAGATGCAATCCTGAGAAGTTGGTTTTATTTGTGTCTCCATGATTAATCTGTTTCAGGGAGAAAATCAGATAAAAGTGTTAATTTATTGCTAATACACCAGTTAGAGAGTAGCTGTTGATCGAGATTGTTTCGCTCACTTGAATCACCTATACCACTGTGCTTAGAAAAGAGTGTTGTGTCATCAGCAAACATTATGATTGACGATTGTTGTGACTGAATTGATAGGTCATTAACACGCTAATGGTAACCCTACTGGTCTGTGACACCGGGTGTGTCGAATAACTTTATTCTCCGTTATTGTTTTTTGTTGCAATTTCGAGTAGCTGCCGCATTGGAGAGCTTAAATTTATTAAATATCTTTGATTTATTGTCAACGAGCAGAAATTAAAAAAAAAACATGAACTATTAGTAACACGTATCGAAAAATCTTTTGTTGAAAACTCCGGTGCGTTAAACCGGCGTCACCATTAAATTTGCGTCACCAATGGCGGGTTAATATAAACAAGAAAGAACAGGTATCCCAGGATTGGTCGTTGTGGGACCCCGTGTTTTATTTCCACTCTTCGCGACGAGACTGATTGAAGTTTGAACTGCTGTTGACGATCAGAGAGATATTAATTTAATAGTCGACAGATAAGAGGATGGAAATTATAGTAATGTAGCTTACGCAAGAGGACATCATACTGGACGCAGTCAAAAGCCTTGCTGAGATCTAAGAAGGCTGCGCCAGTTGACATTCCAGATTCAAATCCGTCAAGAATATTCTCGACGAGTCTTATAACTGCTCCACATGTCGATCTCCCCTTTCTGATGTTCGCTCAATAGTTTGTTTTCCTCTAGGTATGCAATTATTTGATCAAACAACACTCTTTCCAGGACTTTAGATATGATAGCGATATCGGGCGATAATTGTTTTTGTCCATTATATCACCTTTTTGTGTATCGGGATAACGCTAGCCCATTTTAAAATATCTGGGAATACACCACTTAATACAGAGCGCTAGGAAGGTTCTAAAACGTACAGGCGTATATCTAACAGGAGTGGGGAGAATCCAAGAATTTACTACCTGGGGGGAGTCAATTTGACTCCTCGACTGTGGTTACGGGTTAATTTATTTATTTACGGTTACACCTTTTTTATGCAAATTATAAACAAATCCAATTTCTCTTAAGTGCTATAACTTGCAATAATTACTGCCCTTATAAAAACATTAAATTTATTAAATTTAATAAAACGAAATATATCCTGAATATGTGAATATTCAACCTGTTCATAACTCTGCAATGCAAAATTAAGTCTTACTAAGACTATAAACAAATAACGTATTGAAACAACTACTTTCCTGGCTGGTGCCACGCCGGATATTGAATGACACAAAAGAAATTTGCATGTTATTACTAGTACTACTAGCCAAATAAGATTGGTTCAAGATCCTTCATTTCTGCCCACAGGACTTTAAACTAAATTGGATTTAAAAACTTTAAACAATAAAAATGAACCCTAAAATATGTAAAAATTAAGTAAATAGCCATCTGCAGACGCATTTCGAGATTTTTCACTCATCAGTGCAGCTTCGCATTTGAATTGAATGTGAAAATTAAAATACACTAACGTGAACGTGAACGTGAACGCGAAGAAGTCGTAAATAACTGATGAGATTATGTATGATTAAGTTTGAACCAGTTTTATACCTGAATTGTAGGTGATTAGGAGAAGTACAGGTGGTTAAATGTATTCTTGATAAATCCGACTTAGTAGATGAAAATAAATCAAAATTGGTGTTATTTACACTTCGTTTTGTCTTTAACCCTTTTGCTCCTACAACCAGCATCCACTTACACTTATCAAATAGATGCATATAAGACAAACAAATTAAATTGCGTTTAATTATTTTCCGTTTTTTTTTTAGGATAACTCTTGAACGAATCGACAGACTTGCAAATTCTTTGTATTAGTATTGTACTCATTGAAGAGATGTATAATAGACAAGTTCAAAAATTAAATTCGCGGTTCATTTATTTTACATTATTTTTGGGGATAACTCTTAAACGAAAAGTGTACGTATAAATTAGATAGAGACAAGACCAAAAAAGCTTTTTTTCTGTTTTTTGAGGATAACTCTTGAACGGATAAACAGATACAGAAAATTCTTCCAGCTGAGTTTTGTACTCACCGAAGAGATGTAGATAAGATAAAAAATTAAATTCGTTGTTTGTAATTTTTATACTTGATTTTATCTTTACACCAATTTTAATATGTTAATTGTAGGATTAAGTTTTAACTCTTGTTTATTGTTCAATACATGTACAATGAAATCATTTATTTATAAATTCTAGCGTTCTAGTTATAATTTTATTTTGTCTATTGTAACTTGTAAATGCATGCCTGCGTATGTATTTGTACTTATATTTGTATTTTACCTATACACAATTTTTAATATGTCAACCAATTAAGTATTAAGTTTTATCAAATTATTTTAATTCTTATTTTAATTCTTACTGCATTCAATATATTTCATTATTTTTTAAATTACACTAACATAGTATAAGTATTAATAATTTAGATTTAAGATACTATGTTAGCGTGTTAAAATTCTTTTTTTATATTGACTCACCCATAAATGTATACATTTATTTTGGAAATATTTTACATTACATTACAATTGTTTGTTGATTTTTTGAGAGGATAACTCTTGAACAAGAAAACAGATTTGCATTTTATTTTCTAGAAAACCGTATGTACTCATCGAACAAATCTAATTAAGACCAAAAAAAATTTTTTTTTTTTGAGGATACCTCTTGAACGGATGACCAAATTTGGCAAATACTCCCAGTATCGTGTTGCACTCATCGAATAGATGGAGATAAGGTCAACAAAGTACATGCGCCGTTCAATTGTTTCATTGTATTTTAAGGATAGCTCTTAAGCGGATAACCAGATTTTGAAAATTCTTCCAGCAAAGTATTGTACAAATCGAATAAATGTAGACAGGACAAAAAAACGTCTTCAGTTGTTGCGTTTTTAATTATTAAAAATTGAAATTTTAATCAAATGCAAAAATTATTTTACAAGAACATTTTTCTAAACTATTTTACGGCCATATTTTGGTGTTTTTTCTTCTGTGCTTTGATATCGTGTTTAATGTATTTTGTTCACGAAAATGTTATAATGTGCGCATTATTTAATTCTATGGGCAACGTTAATGGGGTACATTTAACACTCAATTTCTTAAACACGCATTTGCGTGTTTAATAAGCTTATTAAACACGCACACGCATTTGCGTGTTTAATATGGTTATTAAACACGCTAATTCGCGCTTTAATTCACAGATCGCGATTTATGATAATATTTTCAATTCTAATTGTAATTACAACTTTAATTTCGATTTTAATTTTTATTTTGATTTTGTTTTTATTTTTTTTTATTTTGATTTTGATTTTGATTTTAATTTTCGTGAACAAAGTATAGTGTACAACTCGCATATAATGGCTATTAATCACTCAAACGATTTGCTCCACTCGCCTACGGCACGTTCCGCAAACATCGTTCTCGTGATTAATAGCCATCATTATATGCTCGTTGTACAATACACTATTATTTATTTATTTTATACTGAAGGAAAAAAAATGAAACACTTGAAATTCGTGAAATTTACACCATTTTCAAATCTCCATAACTCGGCGTATTTTTAATCGTTTTTGATGAATCTTAGAGGACAAAAAACTTTGAAGTGTCTTCTTTAAATTCATGTATGTGAACTTAATGACCAAATTTGGCAAATTCTCCCAGTAACGTGTTGAACTCGTCGAATAGATGGAGGTTCATCAATCCTTCAATTGTTTCTTTGTATTTTAAGGATAGCGCTTAAACGGATAACCGGATTTTGTAAATTCTTTCAACAAAGTATTGTACAAATCGAATAAATGTAGATAGGACAAAAAACGTCTTCAATTGTTGCGTTTTTAATTATTAAAAATTGAAATAACCAAATGCAAAAATAATTTTACAAGAAAATTTTTCTAAACTATTTTACACCCATATTTTGGTGTTTTCTTCTTCCGTGCTTTGATATCGTGTTTAATGTACAGTAGAAGCTCGATAATGTGAACACAAAAATCCAAAGCATGTTCACATAAGCGAAGGTGTGGCCGTGTACAAAATTGATGTTCTATAAAGCATACTTTTATTTTTCAAATACATATTTGTAAAATATTAAATTAACAACAGAAACAAAATTCTCAAAAACTCAAAATTACATGAACATACTATATCGTATATATCAACTAATGAGCTTTATGAAAAGAATAAAGTTATTTTGCTCTGTTTCAGTTTTTGTGATGCATTTGAAACAACAGCCTTTTCATAAACTTTTTTTATACTTAATATCTCTGATATGTCTACATCATGTTGTTCAGCCCACTTCAGTAAAACCTTTAATGCTTGAATAGCTTCACGGTGTGATACTGTTTGCAGGGCAGATTCATTTGTAATAAGACAGTCATCATCATCTTCATCACTGACACCTTTATTCATATCATCTTCATTATTGTCCATATTCCATTCCAGTATATCTGTTCCAGTACAACATTGATCCTAAAAAAACATGTTGGTTGAGTCCCCAAAAATATGCTTAACAAAAAAAATCTTACAGATTGAATTGTCTCCAGAAGAGTTATCATCTCATTTACAATTGCTTCAGTCTCCTCATCTTTCCAACTTTCTTTTAGTTGGCTCAGTGGTATCTCATCTTCGTTGGAAAACTCAACATTTTTATCTAAAATGTTTCTCCAACATTTAGAAAGTGTCCTTGGCGTTAATTTATGCCACGCACTATGCAAATATAAAATTGCATCTCTCAGAGTGAGTTTCTTAAGCTCTTCAGCTACATTTTGATTGTTTGCTACAATAGAGCTCAGTAAGCTTCTTCGATAATATAATTGAATGAGCCGTAGGGCATTATGGTTCATTGGCTGGATAAGTGGAGTAACATTTGGAGGCATAAACATAACAAATATCATCCCATTATCAGTTTTCAATTCTTCTTCGCGAGGATGCGATGGTGCATTGTCCAAAAGAAGAACTGCTTTTTGAGGAAGGCCTTGTTGTCGTAAAAATGTTTTAACCTAGGTGTGTTACAAAAATTACATTATAAAAACAATAATTTTGAAAAACTGCTTACCTCTGGAACGAATTGTTGAAAAAAAAAATTAAATATTTCTCCAGTCATCCATTATAAATTACAGGATTTTTGAAATTTCTAAAACATCGTGGATTTTTTGATTTCCCAATTACAAGTTCTTTCAATTTATGCAATCCCGTCGCATTTGAACAGCCCAAAAATGTCAGTCGCTGTTTGGCAATTTTCAAACCAGGTGCAGTTTTTTAATAGTTTTATGTCATAGCGACACTTAAAACGTTGCAGCCATCCATCACTTGCTACAAATATCTTATTTTCTGCTTCATTTAAAGTTGAAAATAAAGTCAAAGCTTTCTGCCTTATTATTTCTCCAGTTATTGGCAAATTCCTTTTGCGTTGTTTGAGAAACCATTTATACAATTTCTTTTCCATTTTGGGAAAATACAGAGGTTGTTAATGTGCACTTTTTGTTTGGTTTTAAAGACTGGTTAATTGCCTCCCTCTTCTTCTTAATTGAACAGATGGTTGATTAGGCTATTCCATATTTTTTGGAAAGAGCAGTTACTGACATGCCCTTCTTATGCTCTTCAATAATGCTTGCTTTCATATGCAATGAAAGGCATTTGTTTTTACTATTTTTTTGTTTTTGGCATGTTACCTTACGCATAAATTACGGCGAAACTTGATCACTAACTAAACGCACTACAAACGTCCGGCACGGCGCGGCGGTACGAATAATACTGAATAATACCAACAAATTGCATACACAACCGTATAAAAAAACAGGGGGTTCCCCGTAATATACGCACGCTGCTACAAGATTCGAGATTGGGCAAGCCCCGAATGACTGTTCATATTATCCAATGTGTCGCTGTTCACGTTAGCGAATATTTATCGAAAAAATGGCATGTTCACGTTACCGAGATGTTCATGTCACCGAAAGTTCACGTTACCGAGCTTCTACTGTATTTTATTAATTTATTTATTTGTCCTATGAGTATTCTAATTATTTTAAAATTTAAAAAGAATCAAAAAGTTTTAATTGGCCAAAGACTTCAAAATTAATATTTCCGTTAAAAAATTTCACGTAAACAATACCTAAGCGTACTTCGATACTGAAGATGACATTTTTTGTAAACCTCATCACTCCTACATTCGCTAGTAAAACAAGTCATTTCTGTGGAAACATTACTTACCCATTATGTTTCGAACGAACCTGCATGAGTATTCAACAGATTACATGACCTACTTCAAAACAATGCTCGAGTCACACTGATACATTGATTTTTTTTAAATACACAAATGTTTTGTGTGTTTTAGAAACTCAAATTGGGTCACCCTTTATTTACAAAGGGAGTAGGAATATCTGTCTCTTTCAATACCTCACTTTCATTATCATTACCACTGGTATCCATTTCAATAGTTACAAAACCAACTTTTACAATATTCTTCTGATTTCGAAGAGCGATATTATGTTTGAATCCGTAATAATATAATGAAGTTTGGTGTAGTGATGAAAATGTAACTTTTGCACCTCAATGCAGCAACATAGAAAATTAAACAATTTATTATTGAGATAGTGGCGAAACATGACAAATAATAATAATAATAATAATAAATCGTTTATTGCCCTCCTTAGCAGAATACAATGGGCTAACGACCTAAGTCTTTCAGCCAAATATAACAAAACAAATAAATTGATTACATGGTATATTATTAGTATACAAACGCATAAGTATTATAATAATAATAATAATAATAGTTTTATTAACGGGTAACACCTTTTTACAGCATTTACAATTTGTACATAAGCAATACTTAAAATATGATACTTAAATTTATAATACAATTACACTATGACACAATAATACATATATGATTGTAGAGTATTAGTGAAAATTAATATATAAATCTATGCCAAAAGCATAGAATCCATCCGAAAAACATAATCTACAAACATCAAAGATTAATCAAGGCGAAAGATTTACCTAGTAACACGGAGTAAACTCTTCTTAAATTGTAAAAATGATGAGCCAAACAAGTCAACTCGTTGTTCCGTATTAGATTAATTCCCTAGTCTCATTAAACGATCAATTGTGTTGTGACTTGAAAAAATTGTGTTAGCCGAAATGGGGATGTCTAGATCTATCATTTAAGTACAATCTAAAATCCAACTTCTCCAATATTAAAGGACTTTTTTAGGATTCTTAGTATTAAAAAAAAAGAAACCTATATCAAAAGTGCAGGTTTTTATTGGTTAAATTTGGAATGCAATTTATAGATTCTGTGTTATTGGCAATTTTTTTAGCTGGCCGCAAAACTCGTTGCGAGAAAGGCATGATTTTAGTTTTCTTGTACAAAAGATCATTTGACGGAGCATGCAAGGGATTACGTGGGGACAAATAATATTTTTCTTGTTAAAAATAATAATGACAAAATTTTGTACTTTATTATTTTTGTCCATTAACCTGACGACCAATTGTTGAAGCTGGTTGTTTAGTTTTTGGAAGAATGTGCAGTTTCTGTGGCTTTAATGACTGAATTCTTAAACTCTGGAGAATTCAAATTTTTAAACGCTTGAATTGTATTATGCTTATTACACCCAAGAATTTCAGTTGAAATATATTTCGGGTTATAACGAAAAACCAGTTTCTATTTAACATGTATTTGGTCAGAACTGCTTTTACTTACTTTGGAGAATCCTAGTTCTTAAACGTTTATCACTTGTTATCACTTAAATTTGATCATGGTTATTACGCGCAAGGGCTTAGTTCAATATGTTTCGAGTTATAATGAAAATAGCGGTTTATGTTTTAAAACTATTTGGTTACACTTGTTTTTACTCGTTTCATATAAAGTCTAAACTATAAGCGCTAATGCGTTTATCTCGCTTGTTTATCTTCATTGTTCGGTAATACCATTATAACTTATTTTCTGCGAGCTTTTATCGACTTAATTTGAGTTACAAAATCAGTCATACTATTAATTTATATCCTTTATTTATAAACTGAATTAAAAAATTCACAATGTTTAAACCACAACTATTTGTGGTGAATTTCAGTTCAGTTACTCATGAATTGGTAATGATCGCAACCATCCTCGTTCTTTATTTCTTTATTTATATTTATTTAACGATTTAAAAGATTCTAGATTTTCTTTCTTAGGAGAACATCACATTAGCTCTATTCGTTTCGCATTTTTAAGAATAGACCTACGATTAAGAGCAGGATCGTGCTGGCATCAGCACCTCAAATGACTTCGGTAAAAAGCGTCTCTGGTATGGCGTTGATTTGAAAGCTCTTCCGTGGAATTACGATGTCCTTAAAGCCGCGAGCCAGATTAACCTCCCGTAATATTCGTAATTAGATCTTAAATTAGCTTTATAATGTAACCTCGTTATCCCATTGTAGGAAAAAATGGACCATATTATAAAATCTACGTCTATTGGACAAAGCAATTTTCTAATTTTCTTCCCTAATTTTAAGATCTAAAGTAGCGATATTAAGGAAGTGCTTTGCGGATGGTGGATAGATGATAGAGGAAGTGCGAGAGGTGTACATATATATATATATATATATATATATATATATATATATATAAGATGAGATGAGCATATCTCTGGGTTGCACAACCCGCATCCGAGCGTTATAACGCCACCATGTGTAAACTAGTTTAACGCACAATTCCCCCAAAATTGGTTTCAAAAGTACTCGTAGCGGACTAATTTGATTTGCAAGACACAGATAAACACGACCTGCATACATGTGTACACGTATACACAGAGTGACTCGTTAATTCTTAGTCCATAATGTTAAAACCGCGACTATATTCCACCTCGATTCCACCGCCGACGCAAGCCCCGTTATTTAAAAAAAATCATTAAATTTCGTCACGTAAGAAAGGGACCCTTTTAAATACTCCGACACAAACACTCAATTAGGAGGCATGTTAGGAGAGTCTGGTCGGTATCCGGAATTAATTAATGAACCCATCAGAATTTTAATTTCGGTGATAAGAGTTAATCCGAGGAGTGTTCGACATTAAAAGATGTTCGATTAAAGCGGTTCGTGTATCTCGTAAAATTCCGGGTTTCTATTACATATTTTTTGTTTCTTACAATTCACATAATATCAAAGTTATTTCAATGCATGAACCAGTAGTGGAGGTATTTGTTGGGCAATTTACCTAACTAGCCATCAATCGCGAGAAGTAGGTTTATGTATTTGTGTGCCTGTGTGTGTAACTGAGCTTGTTGGGTAATTTGCCCAACTGGCCTGCGATCGCGAGTTGCTTCAGCCGAGTATGTTTGTGAAACTGAGATTGTTACTTCAGATGGTCGCCCCGTTACTCCAAAGCGATATTAATTGTATCCCAATGGGACTTGAATCTTAACCTTCACGTGGCACGCTCATCCTGAGTAACAAACCTGGACTTGTAGGGTACGTACGAACCCCAGTGAGAAATATCTGTAAAAATTGAAACATTGATTATCTTTCCTTAAAAAAAATCAGAGATCATCTTTAGATACCACTTTAAACTGTTGAATAGTCCGTGTTTAGAAAAATCAAGATCAGCGTTCATAAAAAATTCGGAAACCTGAAAAACTTTAAAAAAAGTGCGTTTTTTACAAAAAAATTCATAACTTTTTTGTTTTTCGATAAAAAGGGCTAAAATTTTATCGTTGAAAAACGTTAAAAAATATTTGATGCATGGAAACGATGACTAGTTACCTCTCTTTTCTTCCTTAACACGAAAATGAAAAACACAAAAAATTCTACAATTTACAAAAAAAAACGACGTTGACGGCACGGTGCGGTACGTGCACCCCCCTAACTGCTTTTGATGACTGCTGCAGACGAACTAACGGTCGCAGCGCAATCCTGTGGCATAGGTATAAAATTGTACCTCTTGACTACCGATAGATGTCGTTACGAGTTTCGATTTTGAAGATTTAGATATCGAAAATCGACGAGAAAGAACGTGGGGTTCGTACATACCCCATGGTGCCAGGTGAAGGTTAAATATAGACCTGATAAAGTTAAGAGATAGTCAAAATGCCTCTACCCCTACCCCTTAAGATAATGTTTTGAGGTGTAAAAATAAGATTCCGATGGTCAGTGGGCCCAGAACTTCCTGCGCCCTCTCCGGGGGTTAAAACATGTCTTTTTTAAACATTATTTTTTTACTGACGAACGAATGAATGCAAAATCCTGAAAGAAATCATTAAAATATCCAAATATCTATTTGACCAATTTTTTTCCCAGGGCTCTAAAATAAAATCCAAAAAATTTTAAATTGATTTTTAACCCACAGGACCTCCTTGTGCCCTGTTTTTGACATTTGCACCCTGTTTTTGACATTTGCACCAACTTTACCCCATAAAAATTTATTAAAATATACATCAAGGAATATTTATATCATGCCGCGGCATCTTGAAAAATCGATTTTTCAACTTTATTAAGTGTTTTTATTTTTTCGTAAAATTGTTTGTATATATATATATCAACATTTTCAACAGGCGTAAGTTTGTAGAAAAACGAACATTTTTGTTTTTAGTTCATGTATGTAACGTAAATATTCGCTGAGATATCACATTTTGAAATTTTCGGAGCATTTCGTTTCAGGCACCAAAACAATGAACAACTCTTGTTTTTCACTAAAAATTACCAATTACTGTTTTAGAAGGCGTTTTTATCGAAAATAAAGGAATTTAAATTTGTGTTTATTTTCCTGCTATACTGAAGGAAAAAAAATGAAACGCTTGTAATTCGTGAAATTTTGACCATATTCAAACCGCCATAACTCGTCGTATTTTCAATCGATTTTGATGAATCTTTGAGGGCGAAAAACATTGAAGTGTCTTCTTTAAAGTCATGCATGTGAAATTAAGCGTAACCCCTTTTTTCTGGAAACCATGTCCAACGTAGACGATGTCTACCGAGTTGGAAAAATTTTGTCGACTCGATCCACCAAGGCATTAAAACTTGATCAATTCCCTATGCAGGATTCAAAGAACGAAGTTTCTACGACGATTTGGCACTAAGTTATGGGTATTTGAAAAAAAATGCATTTTGAGGTTTTTAGCACAAAACTCAGTGACTTTTCAACCAAATTTAATGATTTTTTCAGAAAAAAATCCTATTTTGGCTGTACTTTAAGGGAGTAAACTCAAATTGGAATGATGTCTTTTTGAACTCTTCAACCCCTGAACAAAAAAAACACGTTTTTGGGAAAAAACACGTCCAACTCTAGCAACGTGTACCGAGTTGGACAAAATGTGTTGACTCGATCCACCAAAAGGACATATGTTCAATTACCTGCGCAGGACTCAAATAACGAAGTTCCTACGACGATTTGGCACAAAGTTATGGGTGTTTGAATAAAAGCGAATTTTGTGGTTTTTTGACTCATAAGTCCGAAGTTTTTCGACGAAATTGTTTTCGTTTTCACGAATGAAGAAATTTTCTTCGCATGTTCTTTGAGGTATGCACGAAAATTCATTGTTTGCGCGAAATCATGAATTTCGCATTTTGCATCTTAGAACTCCATTAACAAAAAACTTTATTTTAAGTCAAAAAAGGCTCACTTTAACGATCTCTGTAGGGTCGGAAAAAATGTGGGCCTAACTCACCAACAATTCGTCTATTTTTCCATTCGTCCAATAAAAACAAATAAATTACACTGACGGAAAAAATGAAACACTTGAGATTTGTAAAAATTTAGGTAATTTTGAAATGGCCATAACTCGGCTTCTATCCAACCGATTTTGACGATCTTTTGAGAAATCAAAAGAAAAATGTGTCCTCTTTGAGAGGGTTTATCCCCCACATAAAGAAAGGGCTCTACGCCCCTCCAAACGAAAAAATAAACAGACCACATAATTAACTTATTCTTAAACACCCATTACTTTTCGCCCTCAAAGATTAATCAAAATCGATAGAAAATACGACAAATTATGGCGGTTTGAAAATGGTCGAAATTTCACTAATTTCAAGTGTTTCATTTTTTTTTCCACCAGTGTATAGGTAGAATCAAAATTCTTAAATTGAAATATTCTGAGGCAGACTGAAACTACCCATTGATTTTGTTGTAAATTTTAGGGATATGTTTAAATAATCATTTTTTTCATCTCTGAAAATTTCAAATCAATATCTTTATTATTTTAGGATTGATTTTTTTCATTTTTTTTTACTTTACCAAGAATTAAAATTCAAAAATTAAAATATTCTGAAGCAAACTGAAACCACATTAGGTTTTGTTGTAAATTTTAGGGATATTTGGAATAGTTAATTAGAACTTTCTCTGAAAATTTCAAATCAATGTCTATTCATTTTTATTCTTTCAGTAGAATCAAATTCAAAAATTACAATATTGCGACGCAAATGGAAACTACTCATTAAATTTTGTTGTAATTTTTAGGTGTGTCTTGAATAGTTATTTAGAACTATCTCTGAAATTTTTAATTCATTATCTTTATTATTTTAGGATTTATGTTATTCAGTGCACGCCTAAAGTATGGAATATACAGTAAAACTGAAATAAAATAGTTTTGGAAAAAATCCTCAATTTTCTTTTATGAAAATACACATTTTTGCAGGAATGTCGATTTTCAGTCGTTATTTGTTTTTTTAATTAATAACGTCATCCATTTTGTTTTAAAATGACAACCCCCTATTTTTGTTTTTGATTTTGAGAGATCTTTTCATTGTCGAACTGGCAGTATACAACACTTGTTTGAGAATAGCCTGACGTAATCAATAAAGACAATTACGACCATTACACATGTTTTTGAATGTATTCACGTTTTTTTTTTCAATAACATAAATTAAAATTATTATTTAAATAACGGATTATTTGTTCTGATAATATTTGATAATGTTTAATCAACCCATAAACATTTTTGATAGGAGGTATTTACCTACAATTTCATTTAATATAAACAAAAAATGCATCCAACTCTTTTGTATTAATGGGTAGAATTATTGTTTCACTTTGGTAAGAATCGGATGAGTGGTAATCATTTTAAAATTATTGCATTTTTCATTATAGCCTTAAGAGGCCGTGGCCTTTTAATAGAATGTACCTTAAAACTCTATATAAAAACGGAGTTCTATTTAATACAGAGAAAGGTACAAGACTAGAAAACGTAATTATCTAGGGGGCGACATTTTTTTTTCAATTTTAACTTTATTTTTTGAGAATTTTCTATTTTCCATTTATGTAGGATTGCTTTTATTTTTCGACAACTGATGGCGCCACAAGCAAAATTAATAATATATAGAATTACTACAATTGAAGTAACTATTCAAAAAAATCTCAACGTGACCTCCTAGATAATCATATTTTTAGGATTGTACCTTTAATCAATTCTAATCAAATAGGACTATCCTGAATATTTTTGAAATTTCTATATTTTCGATAAAAAAAGTCTTATAAAACAGTAATTGGTGATTTTTTAGTGAAAACCTAGTTTCTCATTGTTTTGATGCCTGAAACAAAATGCTCCAAAATTTCAAAATGTGACATCTCAGCGAATATTTAAGCTACAAAGATAAGATAAAAACGAAAATATTCGTCTTTTAAAATCTTCAGCTTGTTGCCAGAATTGGTATTCACCCTCCGTGTATTGATATACAGGGAGGGTGCAGATGAACAAAGCGGAGCATAGGAGTTTCAATGTTAATTTCTTTATATTGGTATATTATCTTCCCTGATCATTTTAGAGGAAACATTTCTGCATGCAGTCATGCTATTATTTATTATTTTTGCATTTACAAGAACCCGAAAAAATAATAAAATAAATATGATAATTTTCACGAAAATAATGGTTGCCTAGATATTAAAGAGGAAAATGATGCGCTATTGATCTGTTGGCTTCTGTCAAATTAATTGAATACTTCATAACTGTTTACAAAAAAAAATGTATTGTATTCAAGAAAAGGTGCAAATTGTGGAGTGGTGGCAGTTTTCGTGAAGTGCGGAATATGTTTGCCATAAAATGTTCTGTGTGGATTCATGTTATTATTTCTGGTTTCATTCATAAAAACCAAACAGACGGCGCACAATTTTTTTAAATTTCGTAGCAACCATTATACAGTGCGAGTCTCTAACTTGGAATAAATTCAGTAAATCAAACAAAGTTTATTTTTCGGAAATATGCTCGGACACGTCGATTAGTATTTTAAATTGCGCTCTTTTTGTTGTAATAAAATTTTATACAGCGTGTCCCAAATTTGAGATATGACGTTATCGACTATTTTTTTTAATAGCAACCCTAATTTTTTTATCACTATTTTTAAAGAGTATATCAAGTTACACATGTGTGCCAAATTTCAAATTTTTATTTCCTGTCATTTAGAAGATATTTAACAAACATTATCAAATTTGTAGAATGAAGAAATCAAGTCACCTTAATCGAATTTTTATGCATTTTAAAAGTGGAATGCCAAAACGTGCTGGTTTGTCATTTTTTTTTCAAACTGACGTTTATCATTTTGACGTTTAGTTATAAAAACAAGTAAGAAGTGTAGCATCGCATTCCACGCATATTCGAGTGAGGAGAGTATTAGTCGTTCCATTGTTGTGTTGACTGTTGTTCACCGTTGGTCGAAAAATTATACTAACATGCCGTACTTAACTGAAACCCACAAAATCGAAATTTTAATGGTGATTGGCTATGGAGATAGAACAAGAACACAAAATGAAGTTATTTATTTATTTAGAGAGAAGTATCCTGACTTACCAGCCATATCTCAAAGTACCGTAAGCAAGATTGAAAGTCAGTTTCGGGAAAATGGGCATTTAAGAAAAACGAATAATCATCGTCAGAATGCGCTGAGTGAAGAGGTCAAAATTGATGTACTTCTCTCTGTTCGGGAAAATCATCATGTCTCCTCTAGGCAGATGGCTAGGGAACTCAAAATTAGCCAGTCTTCAGTGTCAAGAATCCTTAGAGAGCAAACATTTCATCCTTATAAAATGACAATCCTCCAGGAACTCACCGAAGATGATCCTGATAGAAGACTTCAGTTTTGCGAAAAAATTATGGATCTACTAGATAGAAATGTTCTAAAAATAGAAAATATATTGTTTTCGGATGAGTCAACGTTTATGTTAAATGGTGAGGTAAATCGTCAAAATTGCCGTTATTGGGCAGATAAGAACCCACACTGGATGAGGGAAGGCCACACTCAATATCCAGAAAAAGTTAATGTTTGGGCAGGGATTGTTGGTGATCGAATTTTAGGACCAATTTTCTTTCCAAATAATCTCAATGGAGCGGGATATTTACAATTCTTGGAGGAAGTGCTAATTCCGAGTTTGGCTATTTTGTTTCCCTGCCCTGTAGAAGCTGACGTCCCGAATAGAAACATCTGGTTTCGACAGGACGGTGCGCCTCCTCATTTTGCAAGGCGTGTCCATGAGTACCTGGATAATGTATTTCCACGAAGATGGATTGGCAGAAGAGGACCAGTTGAATGGCCACCCAGGTCTCCGGATTTAACACCTATGGACTTTTTCTTATGGGGGTACTTGAAAAGCAAAGTTTTTAAGACCAAACCGCCAAATCTTGAGGAGTTGAAAGAACGAATAAGACAGGAGTGTAGACTAATTTCCCCCGAAGTAATTAGAAATGTTCAAAACGAGTTTCAGTTCCGTTTAGGGTATTGTCAGTTAGAAAATGGACAACATTTTGAGCATTTATTGAAGAAAGACTATTAAGTTGAATTCATTTTTCAAATTTGATACTGTTTGTTAAATATCTTCTAAATGACAGGAAATAAAAATTTGAAATTTGGCACACATGTGTAACTTGATATACTCTTTAAAAATAGTGATAAAAAATTAGGGTTGCTATTAAAAAAAATAGTCGATGACGTCATATCTCAAATTTGGGACATGCTGTATAAAATTTTATTACAACAAAAAGAGCGCAATTTAAAATACTAATCGACGTGTCCGAGCATATTTCCGAAAAATAAACTTTGTTTGATTTACTGAATTTATTCCAAGTTAGAGACTCGCACTGTATAAATATTTAAATATGGCGAGGGGAAGTAACGGTCGTCACTTGTTGGAGTTAAATGTGAAAATTCGGAGTCTTATTCCGTAACGGGGATTCGACCAAGGAGTAAGAAAAGTCCTATTTACTTTATCATAAAACCAAGCTTTCAGAATGAACTGTCATCGAGGCAATCCTGACTGGAACCGTACATGGCTACAGGTACAGGTGGATACTGCACTAGGCGGGGTTTTCATGAAAATTATCATTTTTATTTAATTATTTTTTCGAGTTTTTATGAATGCAAAAAAATAAATAACAGCGTGACCGCATGCAGAGTTTTTTTGTTTTTTTTTTTTGTTTTCGGCGTTATGCCTGGCTTTGGTGCTATGACCATTAGCCATCATCTATATTATATTTGTTTAAGTTATAAATTAAATGAATAAATGATCAAATGAATAATGAAAGACGTATACAAACAACCACGGACCAGAACGAATACTTCTCGACAGAAAAGTCTTTCGTCCCGGCTGGGAATCGAACCCACACGGCCGCGGTGCAACCGGCACAAGCGCTCGCCTGTACCCACTACACCAACGGCCGCCCTGCAGAAATATTTACTCTACAAAAAATGTATTTACATGTTTCCTCTTAAATGATCAGGGCAGATGATATTCCAATATAAAAAAATTAACATAGAAAATCCTATATTCCGTTTTGTTCATCTACACCCTGTGTATATGGGCATAAAAAGCTAAAAATCTTTAAAAAAAGTTGAAAAATCGATTTTCCAGAATGCCGCGGCACGACATTAATATATCTTGACGCATATTTTTTGAGATTTGTATGGGGTAAATATGATGCAAATGTCAAAAACCGGGTACAAGGAGGTTCTGTAGGTTAAAAATCGATTTAAAAACTTTTGATTTTTTTTTCAGGGTCTACCTTGGAAAAATGGTCAAATAGGTAATTGGGTAGACTATTTTCATGATTTTTTTTAGAATTTTTCATCCACTCATTCGTCAGTATAAAAAAATGTTGAAAACCCATTATTCCCCCCAGAGTGGACGGAAGGGATTCACGATCCACTGACCGTGAGGATCCTATTTTTACACACCAAAACACCCTCTTATTGAGTAAATTAGACAATCTAAGGATAGGGGCATTTTGACTATCTTAGCCGTAGGTACCCTTTTCAGGTTCTTGGTTGCAACATAAAAAGCCATAACCGGCAAGAAAACTGAAAGAACTCAAACAATGCATTAACGAATATTAGAAATTCGCAAGTCTAAAGATAACGCCAGATTATTCGTAGATGGACCACACTTTATAGTGCTCTATGTTAGTATATTGATTTATTATTACCCAATTTCTCCAAATACAAAACTAATGAAAGGCTTAAGCTGACCTTTTAAGTAATTGCTTTCGGATGATTTAGCTAAATAACAATTAGTAAATTGAGTCGAAATCGATAAACAAAGTATTTACATTAACGTCGGAGGCAGTTTTTGTTTTGACAGGAAATTTGTTGTGGGCAATTAAAGCAAATTAGGGCGGGTTCGATACTAAAATGTGGAGGTGCTTTTGGAAGTCGTGCAAATTGTAATTAAATGTTCGCTTGCTTGCCACATACATTCAAATCCGTGAATTACTGTCAATCAAATGAGCGCTCGCCTTACTACCCCCCGTGTGTAATTTCCCAGCCAATTTTCGAGTGTAAAATTTAATTTAGATTCCACTGTAAACTTTAATTGCCTCCCAGATTCAATCAATTCCAGAGATCTCTTTTAGTCGTAGTTGTGGAGCTTGTTTCAATCCGCTAGAGTCGCGATTGTACAATGAGACCAAAAAGTCGAAAATAGTTGGCAGCACGTTTTCTGGAAATTTCTATAATAATTCAAGTAAAATTATATTGGCTGTCTGGAAATCTGTATTGAAGTGATTTGTAGGTTTTGTTAATTTCAACGTGTTGTGATTGTTTTAAGGTTACTTGTTTTAAAAATAATTTTGTGTTTGTATCTGCCGAGAGAGAGAGAGAGAGAGAGAGAGAGAGAGAGAGAATACATTTATTGAGACACTTTTATAAATTACCTCAACAGGCAATTGTCCAGAGGTCTTTCAGCCTTATCCGCAAATTTTGCCTATTTTAAACATTAGCTGTTATTTCTACAACTGATCATCACTATTAATACTACATTTAAGATTCATAATCACTTTATACTTATGGGTGTGTGCCGCTCTGTGTGCCGGGACAGTCTCGTCCAAATGGATAAAGTATGGTAAATAAATATCTAATTTATATTCAGTTTATGTATTTGAGATATACATTATATCATAATGTAAAAACAGGTAAACCGGCGCCAATGGCACTAATGATCAGTGTTGCCAGATTGGGGGTATTTTCCCCAAAATGGGGGTAAATTATTGTTTTGGGGTGTATTTTGGGGAAGTTCAATTAATGGAGTATTTTTTGGGGTGGGTATTTCATATGAGAGGTGTTTTTGGGGAAATTAATGAACACGTTATTACATCATTACCAATAGTGCACAATCATAAAGAAGTCAGTAATTTTCCTCAGCAAAGAGGAAAAACCTGTGACATCATTTGTAGAAGTTGTCCTAGGTATTCTATTATTGCCGTTTTCGTCATTTTGTGACCCCCAATTAGATGCTGCACTTTAATTTAAAAAATATGTATGTGTGCCGAAAAGACGATGAAAAGTTAACGGATGAAGCTGAATAATAAATTTTATTAAATTCTATATTTATACCACTTTAATTTTGTATATAAGTTTCTAATAAATCCACTGTATTTACGTTTTATTTTCAAATTTTATTATTTTGGAGAAGGGCAGCGGCGTATTTTTGAGGGGTTTTTATTAAATATTTGGGGAAAACTAAAAATTAGTACTGGTAACACTCTTTGCCCGTAAATAAATTATTATTATTATATTAAATAATCAATCTTTTTGTTTGCATTTTGTATCGTTAGGCCTGGATTTTGATTTCTTTCGACCTATATTTTAAATGTTTGACCTGCAAACCATTTGATTATTCTCTTATTAATTAATTAACAATTGTAAAACACTCGTTTATGTTCTAATGATTGGAGGATGGGATAGGGCCCACCCACCGACATTCGTTTCCACTTAAACCTGACAAAGAAAACACTGTTTGATTAAAGAAATTTCTTCGTCAAATCACTGGAGTTTTAAAATGTGCAAAACCAACAATAAAGAAGGTTTCCGGGTTGAATTAAAGTGGAGACTAAGGGTGGTGGGTGGTCCCTATCCCACTCTCCAACCAGTTAAGCACGCTTCAAAGTTTTTACAAACAAATTCTTTTGTCGAAGCAACGATAAACCATTAGATTCTTCTCTTATCTATTAACAATTGTAAAACCCAAGTTTGTGTTCCAAGAATTGAAAGATAGGATAAGGACCACCCACCGCTGGCGTAATTTTGTGAGGTTTTTATTAAATATTTGGGGAAAACTTTAAATTACTAGTGGCAACACTCTTTGCTCGTAAATAAATTATCATTATTATATTAAATAATCTGTTTGTTTGCATTTTTAATTGTAAGGCCTGGATTTTGATTTTTTTTGACCTATATTTTTGACCTGCAGTATTTTTTTAGTATAAATTTTTGATCTTTTAAACTAATTTTTCTTCATTTTCGATTTGTTTGTTAAAATTTTCGATTTTTTGGTCGGCAATTTTTATTTTTAGGCCCGAATTTTTGATTTTTGGCCCTATATATTGCAACCTGAATTATTCATTTTTATGCGCGATTTTTTTGCCGGTATTTTCGAGTTTTTGATTTTTTACCCTTTATTGTTTTTTAAATATTTTCGCGTTTCTAGTTGGCAATTAATTTTGAGCCAGAGGTATTTTTGGGACTGAAAAGACAAATTATTTTTCTTTTGCTCGATTTTTTAATTTTTTTGTCTGTATATTTTCATTTTTTAGACCAGGATTTTTTTTGCTTATATTTTAGATTTCTTTAGATTTTTTTTAGTTTTTTATCTTGGTTATTAATTTTAACGAGCGATTTTTTTATTGGTCTACACTCTAAATTTTTAACATGAATTGTTGATTTTTATGGGCGATTTTTTTGTTTTGCAGTTATTTTCGAGTTTTTGTACTAAGATTTTGATTGTTTGCCCTTCATTTTAGATTTTTTTGACCTGAATTATTGTTTTTATGGGCGAATTTTTTTAATTACTTTCGAGTTTGGAGTTTCAGCAATTTATTTTAAGATAAAGGTATTTGGGGCTGAAAATGGCAAATTATTTTTCTTTTGCTTGAATTTTCAATTTTTTAGTCTGCATTTTTTTACATCAGGACATTTGATTGTTGGTCCGTGTTTTTTATTTCTTTGTTCCAAATTTTGAAGTTTTTGACTTGTAAACCAACATTTTCGAAAATTTAGTTGAAATTTTCGGTGTTTTCGGGTGTGCATTTTTTATTTTTGCCGAGAGTTTACGATTTTTCATCTAAATTTTCGATTTTTTGCCTATATTCTTAGTTTTTTTTACCCTAATTATTAATTTTAACAGCGAATTTTTGATTGGTCTATACTTTAGGTTTTTAACCGCAATTGTTGATTTTTGTGTGCGAACATTTAGCTGGTATTTTTGAGTTTTCTTAACCAAATTTTTAATTTTTTTCCCCTTCATTTTAGATGTTTTAACCTGAATTATTGTTTTTGTGGGTGATTTTTTTAAAATTATTTTCGAGTTTAGAGTTTCGGCAATTTACTTTGAGGTAAAGAGTTATTTTTGGGGCTGAAAGTGGCAAATTATTTTTCTTGTGCTTGAAATTTCAATCTTTAGCCTGCACTTTTACTTTTTTGGTCTATATTTTAGTTGTTTTTGGCATCTAAACCAAAATTTTCGAATATTTACTTGAAATTTTCTATTTTTTGACTGTTTTCTTATTTTCGCCAACAGTTTTCAATTTTTTACCAATGTTTTTAGTTCGTCTGTTACACTAATTATTAATTTTAATGGGCGAATTTTTTATTGGTGTTTTTACTTTAGATTTAAATGAATTGTTGATTTTTGTGAGCGAATTTTTGACTGACATTTTCGAGTTTTTTGGTCCAAGGTTTTGATTTTTTCGCCTTATAATTTAGATTTTGCAGACTGAATTTTTTATATTTTTGGCCTGAACTTGGTTTTTATATTAATTTTAGGTTATTTGTTTAATTTGAAAGTTTTTGTTTTAGTGTTTTTAATTTAATTATAGTGGTTGTTTTAAGATACAACTAATGTACTTTGCTATTTAGTTAGAAAATACAGCCTGCGCGATTTGTGTTTAAGGAATTACTTAATTTTCTAATATTTTGATTCGATTTGTGATTTTTTTTTCGAAAATTTTTAAATCAAAAGAATGATTTTTGCACCCAATTTTTTTTTTTAGTAATTGTTAAATATAATACTTTTTCGCAGAATGAAACTGATCACCCACTATAACTGGAACTGTTTGGAAATTATAAAAAAAATACGAACAATTTTAAGTGGTTAATTAGCAAGGCTTTCCGGGAAATTAAAGAATTATTTTAATTATTTGGAGGATACCACAGCACGATTAAATATTTTTCTAATTTGTGATACCTACATATTTTCGGAAAAACTTTTTTTTGTGCAAATTCCGAAATCTTATCAGCGCGCCTTCTCTAATCCCAGTGTTGCCAGATTGGGGAGTTTTCCCAAAAAATGGGGTAAATTAAGGTTTTGGGGTGTATTTTGGGAAACTTTAATTGATGGGGTATTTTTTGGTGTGGGTATTTTATGCGAGGGGTATTTTGGGGGGTTTTTATGAAATATTTGGGCAAAATTAAAAATTACTCCTGGCAACACTGCTAATGATATTTAATGAAATAAAATTATCCGGTCAGGATGTGATCTAATTCTTTCAGAGAATTGGAAGTAAATATTAATACTGCACATTCCAATCTTACCCCTGCCAGAAAATTATATAAATATTTAAATATTTGTGGTAGATATTTTTTTCTGTATGGATGTTGTTCAACAAAATAAATTTATTGCAATATTTTTGATAGAAACTGGTGAAGTGGCTAAAGACGTCTAAAATGCGTTAATTCCCGTTGTGTATTTTGTACTATTATTAAGATTGTGACGGTTAGAAATTTTTATACATGCACTGACTAATAAAAACTCACAATATATCTTGAGCAGAACGACGGGATACATTTAAAATCCTCGCGGAGAGGGTTTCATTAATTTCCCACAAAGTAGGTCAATAAAACATACGCATTATCCCCAGGTGTTGTTTCTATTTTTGTGGTGTCATTGTAGGTAATTCTTCGATTAATGAGACAAAACATCCACGGTTGACACGAAATCGATTGAGGACGTTTTAACCCAATTAGTTGATGGCATGTTTTATCTGGAACGCTGTTATCGTCTCTAACAAAGATATCTATTCCTCTGTACACTTTAGAAAATTAGATTTGGCTGAAAAAAGTTGACAGCTTAATTCCCGATTTACATTCCCGCGCACCCATTCACCTTCTCCCTTTTTTTTGGAACGTTAAGTAATTTTATTTGTGCGAGTTTAAAGTTTTTCAATAACGGCGGGCAAATGTGTATTTATGGAGATTATGCGTAGTAACAGATCAAACTTTGGTAATAACGCTTTGCGTGTTATTGTAGCAAGCGCAATTTATATTTAGGGTAGATAAACCGTGCACATTATAATTATTATTGGATGAATAAACATCTATAATCTATTGTTTTCTAAAAGAGCTTCCAAATGGACGCCAATGTGGAGGTTATTTACTAGATTATCACGACTGTTTCAGCTATTATAAATATGAAGAGAAATAAGTAGCTGCACGTTAAAGCTCGACTGGAATATTTTTGTTTCTCTTCTGCAACTGTCAATAACTATTATTTTCGTTTCAAATATGCGGATAACCCAATGTTAATTTACTATAATTTGCATATTTGTCCTATTTACGAACTATCCCTAAATATATTTATTAACTTCACAGCGACTATCTTTATGTCCAATCCACTTTTGTAATCTTCTATTATCCCGTACAAGAATCCCTGTAGACCAGAGTTGAACAGAGCACAAAAGCGACTTGACAAAATGGTTACTGATAACGAACATTATAGCTTCCCGTTTTGCACATATAAAACGTTTAAGCGCATATATAATACGCCTGCTGTGGCAATTGTGATTACAATGCATAAATGCTGGGGTAGGCGATAAATAACTGAAAATGCTAAGGAATAATTCGTGTGTGTGTATTTTGGGGTTGAACTGGGGGCGCAAATGTCTTTCGCAAACATTGCAGCAAACCGATGCAGATACCGAGGCTTAGCTGTGCATCCACCAGTACCTCATTTGAGAAACTAATTTGAATGCGACGCATGCGCCTCGTTCCCTCATAATTGGGGTAAACAATATACGTGAGGATCCGGTTAAGTACATAAGGGCTGCTTCGTGCAACGGGATTTGTGTATGCCCCTATTGCTTTCCTTGATATCTAATATCTACATTTAATAATAAGTATTCCCAGCTAGATTCAAGCAAAGTGGACTGCGACTTGTAATTAATATATTCAGATCATTTAAATATATACACTTTGAACTAATATTTATTTTAGTTTGTTCATACAATAGATAATGAATATATTTTAATTTGGGCGGCCCGTGCATCTGCCTGCTACACCACGAGTCGATTCTGTGTGACTCCCAGTCCGAGCGGAATATTTTAATTTTCTCGGTAATTTTTTTTTCAATTTTGTTATTTACATCTGCGCGCCTATATGACTATCTCTGTTTGTGGAGGCTTTATCTCGAAAACTACTAAAGATAATTACATTTTAAAAGTTTCGTCGACATTATAAGGAATTCAAATCTTTTGGTAAAATTTCGTGCACCGGATGTTTATTGTGATATAAGTTTTAGAAAAACACTTGAACACATGCAGAAGATAAGGAAGAAAAATAATTTGAAAATATATGCATTTCATAATATTATTACATATAGCACATAAAGTGAAGGTTTTTAAAAAGAATTGATTTATTCAGAAAAGCGAATGTACAACAGAAATTGATTATTCTCAAAATAATGCAGAGCACTATACCTCATTTAATAACCAGGCGGACTAAACGCGAAAGTCACGTTTACACTATAAAAAGTAACCAGACATGTTTTGGCGGTAAAAATAAAATGATTTCAATTTCTTTTATCCATAACATTCATTCAATATTTATACCAACACATAAATTAATTCTAGGCATATTTTCTTGATCATATACTCAATGATGTAGTATATAATATTAAAATAATAATTAAAGTAAGTATGAGACCCTCTTAAGAATTTAAGGGCACACTGAAAAACTCAAGCTGTACATATATTTATTTACATATAAGGTGGATTGAAGTAGTAGGTGTATTTTAAAAATACATATAATTCCGTAAAAGGTTTGAAATATAAATACTAGATTGTCGTGAAATAAATTTTTATTAAATTAAATAAATTTGCTATTTAGAAACGTATAATAACTTATTTAGGATCAATCTCATTCATTAATTTATATAGGAAATTTAATTCTGTGGGGCGCTCCAAAGGGGGAGGGGTATTGATTGCGATTGATAACAATATTCAATATGAAGTACTAGATACGACTTCGCTAACTAATCTTGTTCCACTGATTGATGTTCTGTTATGTAAATGCATTCTCAAAGGCGTTGTCTGTACTATCTGTACAATCTATATTCCCCCAGATACTATGCTAGATGACCTGGAATTATTTTTCAATTTCCTGGAACAGTTAATAATTGATCAGCCCGTTGTATTTGTTGGTGACTTTAATTTACCAAATCTCGTTAATTCAAATATTTCTTGTTCAAAATGTTTCTCGTTTCAATGTTTTTGTAACATACTCGGTCTCACGCAGTATAACGCCTGTCCAAACATAAATAACAAACTTCTAGATCTCGTCGTATCAAACTTAAACTCTCCCATACTAGTTGAGCGTGCCGACACTCCTATGGTGACTGCAGATTTACACCATCCATCATTATCCATTACATTGGAACTCAGCACAATCTCGGATAATACTAGGTTTCCCTCTAATACTAATGCCCGCTATAACTTTAAAAGGGCTGATTTTGTTAACTTATACAAGGATCTGAGTAATACTGATTGGACATATTTAAATAACTGTACTGATGTGAACGAGGCTTTGGATATGTTCTACACGAATCTATATAAGATATTTAATAAGTCGGTTCCCCTATGCCAAACCCCCCGATCGACATTTCCTCCATGGTTTACTCCTGAAATAAAAAGGAACATGCAAACAAAGGCATATTATAGACGAAAGTGGCGATCAAGTAAGAATCCAATCTACAAAGATGAATTTAAAAGGCTGAGGTCGCTCACCAAACAGCAAATAACGGAATCATATAGAGTGTATCTGGAAGCGGTTGAAAATAATATGAAATCAAATCCTGCTGAATTATGGAATTATGCTCACATGAAACAGGGCACTACTAGAATACCAAGCAGATTAACTCATGAAAGCGAGGAGTACTCTACTCCTAACGATATAGTTGACGGTTTTGCCTCATTATTTTCTAAAAGTTTTAAACCTGCGAACAATACCACTCTGCCTGAAACCCATAGTAATTGTCCATCATTTATCATAAATCCAATTTCCGAAAGCGATTTAATAAGCATCATGGCCCTATTACCCAATAAAGCATCTTCTGGGGATGACTCTGTTCCTTCCTTCTTAATCAAAGATTGTAGATTTGTTTTTGCTAAGCCGCTGCAGATTATTATAAACCTCGCTATCAGTACGTGTACATTTCCCTCAAGGTGGAAATTGGCAAAAATTAGTCCCGTTTATAAAAGGGGAGAGAAACATTTTCTAGAAAATTATCGTCCGATTGCATTACTAAGTAATTTTTCAAAAATATTTGAACAGGTAATCTACTCTACTATTTTTAGGAATGTATCCTCATTAATATCCTCCAACCAACATGGATTCATGCCGGGTAGATCCACAACAACCAATCTGGCTTCATTTGCTCAATATGTTTCTGAAGTGATAGATCAGAGAGGCCAAGTTGATGTAGTATACACGGACTTTTCACGAGCCTTTGACACCCTGGACCACGACATAATCCTAGTGAAACTTGCTGACCTTGGAGCCGCTCCGAGTCTTCTACAACTTATGTAATCTTACTTATCTAATCGTTTAGCATATGTCGCCTTTAATGGTTACCACTCCTACAAATTTTCAATTAATTCTGATGTCCCGCAGGGTTCGAATCTGGGACCGCTACTTTTTATTATTTTTATTAATTCCCTGCTAGATTCGCTAAATTGTCACGTATTGGCCTATGCAGATGACATCAAACTTTTTAGTAACATTACCTCGCCAAATGATGTTGTGTCTCTACAGAATAATATTAATAAACTAGTATCCTGGTGTGAAAACCACAAACTAATTCTCAATGTTCATAAATGCTGCACTGTGTCATTTTCACGAAAATCCAATGTACTTCCAACGACATACGCAATTAATGAGTTACAACTTACCACTTATGCCGAAATAAAAGATCTAGGCATTTTATTCACCAGTGATTTAAATTTTACTAGGCATATTAGTAACACTGCAATATCGGCATCGAGAATGTTAGGGTTTATTATGCGTATTTGTGCGCCTTTCAGTGACATTGACCTAATAAAATGTCTATATTATGCATATGTCATCAGCAAATTTGAGTATGGGTGTCTTATTTGGTATCCATTTTATATGAATCAGAGCATGCCGATGGACCGTGTTCATCGTCGATTTTTAAAGTATTTATCATATAAAGTGGATGGCGTCTATCCCGAACGAGGTGTTGATCAAGATTTGCTACTAGAAAGACATGGTATGACTTCACTAGCCGCTAGAAGAAAAGAGCTCACTGCCAAGTTTCTTTGGAAGATCATTCACAATAGAGTGGATGCTCCATTTCTATTGTCGAAACTAGACTTCCACGTCCCTAGGTCAAGCTCAAGGCATATCAGCACTTTCTACATTCCAGGAGCCCGTACCAATTGTCTACGGCGAGCACCAGTTCAGGTTATGTGTCGGAATGCGATGACTCACTATGACGATATTTTTTTTGATCACTTATAGTGATGTTGTCTTGTAATTTCAATGTTTATTTTTGTTAATATAGTTTTAAATAATGAAATACTACTGTATTGTTCAATTGTTTTATATTGTATATATATTATTGATATTGTCTTGTAAATGGGGTTTCCTGTTGGGCAATAAAGAGCTTTATTATTATTTTATTATTATAATGTTTAACGGGACGTCATTGGCGGTCATCTCTATCCTTTAATTCAATCAAAATATAATCCAATGTATCGATTTCATTTTTAAAGAAAAATCTATGTACAATTTTCCACACGCAGAATTTGTAGATATCTTCGGTCGCTGGACATCCTTCAAGACGTTTAGGACTTGTTACTGCCCCAATCTCCTTTCACCCCCCTAATTGTGTGAAACTCCACAATCCTAAATATAATGTGTGTTTATGATTTGATTCCATATTGCAATAACTTGCGCCACACTTACCTAATGAATCGCAATTTTGTATACAATGGCAGTAGGTTTTAAAGCCTCTTGTATTAAAGCTTTATATAAGATAATTTTGGATTGTTGGAGCGTTAATGCTCTAAAATCCAACCATTTCCGTTTCTTGGGGGCCGAAAATAACACCAAACTTGTGCTGGGTATTTATCCGTAGTTAAAAATAAAATAACTATTTCCTCGAAAATCGCGGGATGAGAGGAATCGATTCTTACAACAGTGGAAATAACTGGCTAAAAACACATAAACTGAGGCGAAACGCGTGAAAACGGTGAGACAAAAGGATCGGTTAGAGATCAGCTGATCATAACAACGGCCATTACTGTTTTAAGCAACTTGGGCCAGTGTAAAAACGGCGCCCGATTGGCCAATCACAACAACGTATTTTGGCGGCTATAATTTGATTTAGTCCGCCTGGTTATTAAATAAGGTATAGTATTTATAGCTTGGGTTTGAGTACAATAGTTCGTTATCCGTCCACCGATGCTCCGCTTGTCGGGCCACTTGTCTATCTTCATATAACTACCAACAAAGAAATGGAGAATGACAACAAATCAAGACCAGAGATCTAAGACTAGTTCAAAGCAAGCATGTGTTGAATAGTGTGGGCCGAAAAAAATCATTTTTTTTTCGAAGTTGTAATAGCGCGGAAAAGTTGCGAATTAGAAAGACAAATAAATGACAGAAAAGCAATATCAAAATCGGTTCACATCTTCCGGTTGCGCACAGGCCCAAAAGTTTTACAAAATGTGGAAAAACGTCATTATTGCGATTATTTTTTAAATTTGTTATTCTAGTTATTTTTGTAATGTTATAGTTTTAAACGTCTTCAACTAGAGCCTAAAAACATTGTGTTTTAATTTGGTTTGGATCAGCTGATATCGGTCGCGCATAAGCCGCCAAAAATCAACTTCAATGCACAAGAATACTCAGGAATGATCAACTGGATCGACTGTGAGTTATCTTCTTCCCCATTGTTGGCGAGGAGATTAAATCACACATCGAAAGTGACTCAATCCCTGACTGGAACATTACTTTCAAGAAATTTCCAGTTCACACGCAGGCTGTTGAATGCTGTGTAAAAGTCGTCACGGAAGCCTCAAGAAAGGTCTGTGGAGTTGAATCTCAAGACGGATTTACAAGAACCACTCTGCTGTCCAGATCATCTATGCCTAACTTCACCAGCAAATCAGACTTCAAAGTCCCTTCGGCTGCAAAATAGAAAAGAGTGCTAATGGACAGATTCAACTAATACGTACTATTTTTTCAGAACTCTGTTTTTTATTAAAGTAGCCTATGTTTATTGTCAAAACTATACAGTAACTTTAATAATTAAGCTTTGTAAATATAAAATAAGTCAAAAGAACGAGATCATCCATCATGTCATAGGCCTACCTACCCTTTTTAGGCACAGTTTGTCTGTGATATTGGGGTCATTGCGCGACCGGAAGTTGTTGATTTAATCACTCCATAATAATGTTCTTATGTTCTAAAATAGAAATACTTGAGCTATTACGTTAAAATAAAAGTAAATTAAAGACTAAAAAAATACATAAAAATGTGAAATTTTCTATATTTTGGCAAATTTTAGGGCTTATGCGCGACCGAAAAATATCAACTGATCTAAACCTAATTAAACCATAATGTTTTTAGGCTCTAGTCGAAAACGTCTTAAACTATTACATTACAAAAACAGCTAAAATAAAAAAATTAAAAAATAATCGCAATAATGACTTTTTTCCATATTTTGTAAAAGTTTAGGGTTTGTACGCGATCAGAAGATATCAACCGATTTTGATAAAAAAAAATTCACTTGTTTGTTTTCCTAATTCGCAACTTTTCCGCGCTATTACAACTTTGGAAAAAAAAGAGTTTTTTTCCGGCCCATCCCAGTGTTGAATTGCTGATGTAATTGCTGAAATAACAGGCATCGATTTAGATTAAATATATCGTTTTAAAGTTATTCTGGAAACCATTTCAAGTGGTTACAAACGTGACGTCCATGAATTCACCGAGAAAACAGCAGAGATGTATGCAAAGCTGTATCCATGACAACCAATTTGTTGATGCTTGGCCCCATCGTATAATAACACGCTTCAGTTCCGATAGTCAATTATCAAAAGAGGCCGCAGAAGCGCATAACAAACAAACCAAACCAAAAAGATCTTAAGTTCAGACCCGTTGCTAACATGATTGATGATTCCATCAACGATAAAAAAAAAGACAACCCCTTAAAAGTAACAATGGAAATTTTGGAGGATTTCGAATTCTTCTTTATTTCTATTTACAAAGACTAACTTGAAAATTATTTTAAAGGGTATAGCGGATAAGATGGTCAAAAGTGCCCCTAAACGAAATGAGCTGGGAGGTTAAAAATAATGTTTAGTATCATAAAAAAGTCAGATCCCACAAAAAGTAGCCCCCACCCCCTCTCATCCGTAGCTATAGTCAAAAACGTGTATTTTTGGTTTTTAATTTTGGGCGGAAAATTCGAATTTTGACAATATAAAATATCACTAAATAGCGATTATTTCAGAGACGTTAAAAGGTGCACTTCTAGAAAAAATATATAATGGCTTTCTATTTTTTAATATGTGTGATGTTTTTCAGAATTTTCCGAGTGGTAGAACATGGTCAAAATAATTAAAAACCGCATTTTTGACTAATTTTAACCTTATTTATCAATTTCATTTTGTGGCATGTATTTTCAGAAATAAACATATATATTAGTACCATTTATTTTGCGTAAAAATTACTTACTTAACATTTTATATTAATTCGGCAGTAGCACCTTTCTATTTTAACGAAAAAAGTAATTTTGAATGATTTTTTTTAATTTCAGGTATTGGAGTTTCCCACTAAATGAGCAAAATACAATTGTGTAGCACATATCAATACAAGAAATGACCTAAAATGTGCAAATAAAAAATATTTTACAATGTTTTTCTTTTTGTTTCAAAGTGATAAATAAGGTTAAAATTAGTCAAAAATGCAGTTTTCAATTATTTTGGCCATGTTCTACGACTCGAAAAATTCTGAAAAAAATAACACATATTAAGAAACAATAGATACCCATTATATATTTTTCTAGAGGTGCACCTTTGTAACGTCTCTGAATTAATTGGTATTCAGTGATATTTTATATAGTCAAAATTTGAATTTCCTGCCAAAAATTTCCGTTTTATACCTACCAAAATTCAAAAGTTAGTTGTATGCACAGGTGAATTAAAAACAAACAAAAAAACACATTTTTGACTTTTTTATGACCCTAAACATAATTTTTACCCTCCCAGCTTATTTCATTTGGGATCACCTTTGACTATCTTATTCCGCTATACCCTTTAATTTAAAAAATTTAAACACTTAATGTTATAATTAAAGTGGAAAAACTAGAAAACATTTTGACATGGACACACAGTGCTAAACTTATCAAGTTGAAAAATGACCCATAAAAGAGATTTTTTTTATTTTTCTTTTCTTTTTCTCAAAACTATCTAGGATTTCTCGCGTTTGTTTGATAAACTTGGTTTTTATCTCCAGATTCCGAAAAAAAAGAACCAACGAAACTAGTCAGATTTGTAGTAGACTAATGGGGCTACGATTTCTCGGCAGCATGAACTTGTTTTCGCGTCTAACTTGTTTTCATCCGCTTTCTCTTTCTCTCTTTCAGAATAAAAATTTTGGAAAAGGCCCTCTATGTGATTTTGCAGAAAATGCGAGTTTCAGCTTCTTAGGGCCAGTGTTAATGGAGCTGTTATTCTTGCCCCAAAAAAGGAATCGCATAATTATTTTTCGAAACGAGGGCAAGAATTCACAAATGTTGTCCAAGACCTTTCCATGAAAAAAGAAAGGTAAAAAAAAACAAGGTCTGGCCCTTAACGTCTCACGGCCTGTCTCAATTTATGCTAGACACTTTTTATTTTCTCCGTTACGAAGTACGATAAAGTATTGTGATCGCGATGATTTTTCAATTTTTTTTAATGAAAATGTCCGTTTTGAGATTCCTGGAAGTGATTTCTAGTTTTCGTGGAATTTTCATTTTTAACAAAAAAAATTAAAGGCAGTAGTGTTTAAAAAATGGCCTTGGAACGCCAATATTTGAAACGTGTCGTTTTATGTTGACAAATAAATTTGTTTCATTTTGTGTCGGAGAAATTGGTTTTCGGGAATTTGGTGCTTATGCGTTTAGTACCTATGTTTTGTTTTTTTCGCTCAACTTTGTTCAGCGCCAAATTTTTTTTAAATGCTTTCAATACGATTTTGTAAAGAACGCGGACGTCCTTCGTGAATGCGAGTTTTCCGAGGGCGACTTTTTCGAATAAAAATTATTTAAAAAGTTAATTCTTCGATACGGTGGCAAAAATATACTGATGTATTGAGGGCGTTTGTTGGACCTTTTCAATAGGATAGAACGGCAAAAACAGCTAAAAACGAGCCCTTAACTTCCGATGAGCAGTTTCAACTCACGCTAGACTCTTTTCAATTCTTGCGCGGCGGGCAGACTCGAAGAGACGACGGTGCGCGCGTCCCGTGCAAAATTTTAGAGCCTGAAGCAAAGTTAAAATTTGGAATTATATTTCTCAATTGCCGATATTATGGTGTAAATTTTGATTTTTATAATCTGTGGATTTTACTGTTCAGAATTTTTTTTATTTACGGTCGAAATTCGAGGTATTTTAGTATTATTTAAAGTCTAAATTTCGAAATTTATTATCCAAATTTTGGAATCTAGGATCTAGCAGGTAATACTGGTCAAGTGGAACATACCGATTTTGTTGGGCCTTAAATATGTTGTAGCTTAAGTCAAAATAAGAGGTACGCATTTTCTTATACGTGCCCTAACGGCCGTTAAGAGGGTGAAACTTTCGTAAATGTCATCCTCTCTTCCTTCCTCAAGTATTAAAAATTTCAACACCTGTTTTATTGCAAAACTTAAAGCATATTTAACGAAAAATTCTACAAATTCGAATTCAAATTCAAAAATTCAAATTTAAATTACAATAATTAAAAATATTATTGTTTTGGCGATATTCGCTCAGGGAGATAAAAACCGATTTTTTTCAAGAGGTTGTTTCACTCTCTTAGCGGCCTACAACAAATTCAAGGTGTGTCAAAATTACACTTGACTAGTGTTACTTGTAAGTTTTCCAATGCGAGTCCTATTTTAGTAAAGTAAAGTAATCTTTATTTACTACAGCCACTACATAAAAACATTCACAAATGGGTAAACATTCGAGTGGATGTGAGACGTCAAATCATTAAAATAAATACATAAATATATAAAAAATATAAAAAAAATCACGTAAATACATTCAATAACAATTTAAATGGTGTACAAATTAAAAGTAAACTAGTTGTATTAATGTTATATATCCTCTAAAAATTCGTTAAACGTGTAGTAACATTTATTTTCTGATTTAGTTTTCAAATTTTCGAGTTTTGGTCCGAATTTTCGGATCAACTTTGCATTTGGATTTTATCATCCATATTCCCGATTTTTAGACCCTGAAATAGTTGCATTGTTTAAATTTCGATTAATAGAGTCTAAATTTTTGATTTTAAGGTATTTCGATATTTTAGCGCCTAAATTGCAAAATTTAAGTACAAACCTTCCGATGTAATCTTAAAATTTTTTTAGATTGCAATTTTCGAATTTGAATCTCAAATTTTGCGTTTTGGGCCCAAAAGTTCAAATTTTGGAATTTATTGATCAAATTTCAAATCAAAGCAAATACATTTATTTACACTTAAGCCACCATGATGCTTATACATTGTGGGCCAAAAAAACGGTACTTGTAATTTTGTACTCTCATACATCTTCACGAGTTATTAATATTTTTAAAAAATTAACGCAACCGTGAAAAGTCCAATTTTTATAGATGAGATGAAGTACTATCTACTACGTTTAAACATTTTGTTTTTCAAAGCAATATGAAGATTTCCAATTTGTACCGGTTTTTTTAGCCCACTGTGTATAATCGATTATTTCGTAGTAAATATTGCATTTACGGTTTTCGAAGTTCAAATTCGGGATATTATTGTCTACATTTCGGAATTTAAGGTGTATATTTTGCATTTTATGATCCAAATTTTGGATTTTGGGATCCATTTTAATGTCAATTTTAAATAAAGGTTTCATTTTCTGGTTTAACGCTCCAATTTTGGTTTGAATTCCCTATATTTTCAATTCGGATCTTAAATTTTACAATTAGGGCCTAAGGTGTTTAAGGCTCAATTCTCCAATTTTTGGGCCTGAGTTTTTAGGGTTGAAATTTGGGATATTAAGATTTAAATCTTGGAAAAATAGGTCTAGATTTTGAATTTGATTGTCCAAATATTTAGTTTAGAATTCATATATTTATTTTAATATCCATTTATGCCAGGATCTAAATTTTTGTTCTGTCAAGAGAAAAATCTGGAGATCAAATTTTGCATTTTATGGCTTTTTGCAATTAGGTTCTAAGGAGTTTAGGGCCCAACTCTCTATTTTCTTAAGTGAGTTTTTTGGGTTCAAAGGGTGTAGCGGAATAAGATAGTCAAAAGTGCCCCCAAATAAAATAAGCTGGGAGGTTAAAAATTATGTGTAGGATCATAAAAAAGTAGGTTTTGACAAAAAAGAGCCTCCCATCCCTTGCTATGCTCAAAAACGTGTTTTTTTGGTTTTTCATTCACCTGTGCATACACTAACTTTTGACTTTTGGTAGGTATCAGTACCTAACAATATTATCTAATGTATTTTTATAAAACGGAAATTTTTGGCGGGAAATTCGAATTTTGACAATATAAAATATCACTGAATAGCAATTAATTCAGAGACGTTAAAAAGGTGTACCTCTAGAAAAATATATATTGGGTGTATATTGTTTCTTAATATGTGTGATTTTTTTCAGAATTTTTCGAGTCGTAGAATATGGCCAAAATAATTTAAAACCGCATTTTTGACTAATTTTAACCTTATTTATCACTTTCAAACGGAAACAAACATTGTAAAACTTTTTATTTGCACATTTTAGGTCATTTCTTGTATTGATGTATGCTACACAATTTTGTTCTGCTTATTTAGTGGGAAACTCCAATACCATCGTTAGTGGCTGAATGGTCAAACCTATGCCAACAAAAAAAAAAACTCCAATACCTGAAACTAAAAAAATTCATTCAAAATTACTTCTTTCGTTAAAATCGAAAGGTGCTACTGCCGAATTAATATAAAATGTTGAGTAAGTAACTTTTACGGAAAATAAATGGTACTAATATATAAGTTTATTTCTGAAAATACATGCTACAAAATGAAACTGATAAATAAGGTTTAAATCAGTCAAAAATGCGGTTTTTAATTATTTTGACCATGTTCTACCACTCAAATTCTGAAAAACATTACACATATTAAGAGACAATAATTACCTATTATATATTTTTTCTAGAGGCGCACCTTTTAACGTCTGTGAAATAATTGCTTTAGTGATATTTTATATTGTCAAAATTCGAATTTTCCGCCAAAAATTCCCGTTTTATAAAAATACATTAGATAATATTGTTATCTTAAGGTACTGATACTAACCGAAAGTCAAAAATTAGTTTGATGCACAGGGAAAATTAAAAAACCAAAAAAACACGTTTTTGACTATAGCAACGGATGAGAGGGGGTTGGGGGCTACTTTTTTGTCGGATCTGACTTTTTCATGATCCTAAACATTATTTTTAACCTCGCAGCTCATTTCGTTTAGGGGCACTTTTGACCATCTAATCTGCTATACCCTTTGTGATATTAAGATCTCAATTTTAGAATATTAGGTCTGGATTTTGGATTTTATGATCTAAATATTTAGTGTTGGTGCCCAAATATTTAGTTTAAGATCCATTTATGATATTTTAGGGTCTAAATTTGAGACTGGATCTAATCTGATAAAACGTTCACATTTTTTATTCTAAGGTCAAGAGAAAAATCTGGAGATCAAATTTTGCATTTTATGGCTTTTTGCAATTAGGGTCTAAGGAGTTTAAGGCCCAACTATCTAATGTTTTTGACTCAGTTTTTTTAGGTTTCAAATTTGGGATATTAAGATCTAAATTTTAGAATATCAAGTCTAAATTTTGAATTTTATGATCTAAATATTTAGTGTAGGACTCAAATATTTAGTTTGAGATCCATTTATGAAATTTTAGGATCTAAATTTTAGACTGGACCTAATCTGATAAAACGTTCAAATTTTTGATTCTAAGGTCAAGAGAAAAATCTGGAGATCAAATTTTGCATTTAATGGCTTTTTGCAATTAGGCTCTGATTGTTTTGCCGGAGTTTTTACGGTTTATTTGGGATATTAAGATCTAAATTTTAGAATATTAGGTCAAGATTTTCAATTGAATTTTATGATCTAAATATTTAGTGTCGGACTCAAATATTTAGTTTGAGATCCATTTATGATATTTTAGGATCTACATTTTAGACTGGACCTAATCTAATAAAACGTTCAAATTTTTTATTCTAAGGTCAAGAGAAAAATCTGGAGATCAAATTTTGCATTTTATGGCTTTTTGCAATTAGGCTCTGATTGTTTTGCCTGAGTTTGTACGGTTTATTTGGGATATTAAGATCTAAATTTTAGAATATTAGGTCAAGATTTTCAATTTTATGATCTAAATATTTAGTGTAGGACCCAAATATTTAGTTAATTTTGTTAATTATTAATTATTATTAACGTAAGTAATAATATTATTATAAATAACCAACTCTGGCCGTTATGAAAGACAAATATTTGAATTATGAATTTTTTTATCTTTGAAGATGCGTGTCACCAAAAATGAGCTCGCATGTCATAGGTTCGCCATCACTCAATAGAAAAATCTGCAGATCAAATTTGCGTATAATTGAACACACGAAATTCCAAATGCTTACAATTAGCATGTTTGGAGATTTGAAAAAACGTTGTATGTAGGACTAGCTGAAATATTGCTTAACATAAAGGCGCTACTTGCATATAAGGCACGGCATCTTATTATTCTGAAATTTCAAAAAAATATACTTTTTTTTTAACAATGGATAGTATATTCAATTTTAGAAATGAGTAGTACACGATCAATTTTTGAGAAAAATCACAAAACATAGGTTATGGTACGTGCCTTAAAAAAATTATGTGGGTTTTCAGTAGATTAATTTATTATTTATTAAAGATTTTTGTCAATATAATATGGAGTTTTAGCTCTTGCTGCATTACGTAACCGGTGACTAAGAGCAATATTGGCCGCGGCCACTGATTGTATGGATGTTCAATAATACACGCCATTGAAGTAAAATCAGATTTACAGTACAACCATCGAATAACTGGAATGGGTTCTTATTTCTCTATTGTCAGGAAATTCATTATATATTATTCCCGCAACGGTTAAATCGACAGATATATTGTATAGAATTCTGACCAGAAGTATGTATTGGAATAATGTACGTTTTCTTGGATACACATGACATATGTATATGTCTAAATTGAAAATCGCAAAATTAAATTATTTGAACTAAATGGAAAATTTTATCGCATTACAAATTTATCACAATAATGGCAAATGCATTCTGCGAGACCCACGTTAAATTGAGTGCATTACGAAATATCTCGCGCAATGTCGTTTTATTATAATTGAAATGACTTATAAATGAATTGTGAGTTGCCATTTAAAGGACCAGTCACGTCCCTTTCAGACTGTTATGTTTCATTAATGTCAGGACTCAGACCAATTTAATTTTATCTTTATCATCGCCCTCTCTTCCCCTAGCCGATCTTTTCTCCGGCCTATTCGCTTTAATTGCAATATTTATTATTCAATTGGAGTATTAATCGTAGGTTGTGTACAGCTCGGGTTCTGAGCAAATGATTACGTTGCTGCCGGTCATGCTCGAGTCTTAATACTTTCCACAAGTTACTGTTTAAATTCATTCGAGTTTCAAACATTTCGCTGCAGCTTAGTTAAATATTTAGTGGCAGTGTGTACTCTGATTTGTTCCGTCGGATTTACGGGCAGCGAAACCATGTTATGTAGGCCATGGACGCTGAAACTTGCTAGAGAGGGCTGCCTTTTCATGCCCTTACGCCGCAAAACTAATTGCGTGATCAGAACTATTCGATTATTTAGATGTCCCTCCTCGGAATACATATTTTATGGGAAAAGGAAGGGATCGGAATGGAGAAAAGCCACTTCCCAGTTATTTGGATCCTCTTCACGTCCGAAGAATCTCGCAACACGCACTCGGACGTGGTCACGAGAGCCCCAATTGATTCTTTAGCCATAATACATCTCGCCTTAGTATTGATGACGTGATGATTTCACATAAATCCGGCGAATAGTTCTTTTGCTTTAAAGACAACAAAGAAAAATCATTGCATTCATACATACGTCTTTTGTGAGATTATGAAACCCAAGAATGACATTCAATATTGGTGGGGCGTTCGACGCTTCCATAGTTAAAGTAGGACAGGGAGGATGCGAGGAGGGCGGCGGAGGATAGGCCGAGACATTCCTTAGAGATCAGACATGAAACTTCCCCGAGGAGAGGAAGTGGGCGATACTCCCCTGGGTCGGCGTAACTCTATGAGATTTCCAACTCATTGTGCTGCTGCTTTATTGGCCTGGTCGTCTTCCACTTCAGTTTATGTTGTTGAATTCGAATCACGACCAGCATTTACAATATATATTTCGTGCCTTTTCTGAGTTTACACTTGATCCGAGCTCTTAATATGTATTCATCCTTATAAATAATATCGATCACATATATAAAATTCATTAGAAATCTTGATTTTAACTACATAATATATTTAGTTAGATTTAGCCGGTGCACTAAACGTGCTTTTAATGCCGTCCGCGATCACGGCAATAAAGTTCGAGTTTAATGTCATGATAATTCAGTGATAAAATTTCTGACGTTTGAACAAAAAAATACTTTTTTGCATCATTTTCACGGTATTTTCTAAATAATGGTATTTCATGTAGCTCTCTAATTCGTTGTTATTTTTTATTACCCTTCCAAAACTTAAGTTTTAGTTTTTACAAATAAGATTTTATTTACTACACCGATCGGCCTCGATATAGCTTAACATAGAAAAAATAATCATTACCTAGTTCGATTTATTATCATTTAAATTAAAATATCAATTTGTCGAACTCAATACAAACGAATTATTGAACTCAAACACTTTCATCTGCTGTGTACCGAATAAATGTTAAATGTATTTCCAACGGTTAGGAATTATTAAATTAAATTGAAAACCTCACAATTGAATGTATTTATTTAATGCATCAGCAACAAGTCAGGGTTTTTGAATTGAATTATTATTCATATAGTCAAAAGTTTTTCCAACACAAACACGTTCGTTATTTCTACGCCCTCGTACTTATTACGTATATCAGGTATAAAAATTCATAAACATTAACTTTTTATTTGATAGTATTTATATCTACTTTTAATAAATTAATTAAGCAATTTGCTCGGATTGGCGATGATTGAAAATAGCTTCAGTCGAATGGTCCTGCCGCATCAATTAGTCGGCCAATTTTCAGTTCCATTGAATTAAAAAAAAAGTGAAACGTTATACAAAGCTTTGTGTTGAATACGTTTAATGAAATGAGCCAAAATGGAAACGGGGAAGGTAATATAATTCCGTTTATTCCAATATGCCTAGGATATGAAGCTGCTTCGCCTTTTCTATCGCTGGGTTGAGTTTTATTAATGCTTCTCCCTTAGTAGGAATTATTTTGCCCCGGGTGACATGAAATATATTTATTTATCTGCGCCATTTCCGATGCAATTTAAGAATATTAGCAGTCAGTTCGGGTTACGTGAGCCAACTTTCGACTTGCTCTTGTAACATTGTATTTTATCCACGTAAATGCGTTATATTTCACTTTGGGTTCCTTTCATGTGCAAAATCCGATAAATATATATTTACGTTACGAATTCGGTCGCAACATTAGTAGTAACCGTTATATTTAATATACAGCTATTATTTCCCAAATTTAATATATAGCTATTTCCAAGGTAGTTTATAATATTGCGTCTACACAGTTGAATAATTGTTAGTCATTTGCTATGTATCAAATTATAATAAACTTATAAACCTATAAGTTTCAATCAAATAGTAATTATTATGAAAGTGTGAATTTGTGTTCTTCATTCAACAGGTAATTAATATCAATATTCAACCTGTTCCTATCTCTGCAAGAGTTTGCAAAGATAGGTACAGGTCGAATATTTTTACGGTGTTTCAAAAAAGAAATTAATCTCAGTCGCATATGGCTTGAAATATCAGTTAATGTCAAAAATGTTGACCATTGTGCAAAAATGCCACATTTATTCATGATACTTTGCAGTGCTTTCCTATAAAGGAAAAATGTATTTAAATTAATTATTGCACTTTGATATTACCATGACATTACTTGTTAGAAGTAAGTAATTGTACGTTAAGTTATTGACTTACCAAGTACCTTTTTTAAGTATCTTAAGTATAGAGTATTGCTTTAAAGTCATGCGTTTCGGCATTATAGACAAGACATCACTATCATAATATTTATAAATAACATAAAAATGTCATCCATTCATTGTATACTGAAATATACTGGCCGCCATAAATAAATGAACACCCAGTTAATACTGACGCATTTTAATGAAATTTTCAGAAAACGTGTATTAAGAAACTATGAAAATTTCAACAATATACGATAAAGTTTAATCAAGTTATCATTGATTATGAAACACAATTTTTCGGGTTCATTCGACATTAGTTACTTAAGTGTCAATGCAAAGCATAGTTGTAAGCTTGGTGATGATGATAGTTTGTGGAGGGCGACCAGATGGTCACAGCACTTAGACCATTTGTCTACGTATACTCCTCAAGCCAACCTAAACTTCTTGTGAAGTTAAGTAGTTGGCCGTGTGAAGTGTTGCACAGTTGTTACCAATCTGGCCATTCCTCTCCGAATACGGACCACCTGAGTTGTTTGAGTGACACACATTCACACAGGATGTGTCTTAGGGTATCCTCTTCTTGCTCGCATTTCCGACATAGGGGATCTTTTACCACCCATATGTTACGGAGGTGCTTGTTTAGTTTGCAGTGCCCAGTAAGGGTACCGATTAGCAGCCGCAAACTGCTTCTTGGTAATTTAATATATTTCCTGTTCAGCTTCAGTGTTGGTGATGATTTTTTTGGCGACCACATACTTGTCAGTTTGTAGCTATTCCTTTTTGTGTTCTTCAAGGGAGTTTCCTTTAAGTATTTGGGAGATAGTAAATGGTGCCAGTGGCGAAGCCTTAGAGCCTTCCCTTTTCAGGGCGGCCCTTTCTGCTAGCCTATCGGCCCAGTCGTTCCCTTCATTATTTGAATTTCCCTTAATCCAGGATATTGTGACTCTGTTGGTTGCGGCGAGTTTGTCTACAGCTTGCTTGCACTCCAGTATTATGCTGCTGGCCACCCTTGGTCTCCTCGATAGCGCAGCTATGCTTGATTTGCTGTCAGTGAGGAACAAAATGGATTTGTCCGAGACTGCCAATTCCGATAGTTTCCGAGTACCTTCAAGTATCCCGAAAAGTTTCGTTTGAATAATCGTCACATTCCTACCTAGGGGGATGCTGAGTTTGAGGTCAAGTTGGTGGCAGTAAATGCTTGCCCCTGTGCCTTCACGATTCTTAGCCCCGTCAGTATAAACGGTGATTTCTGGTTTATCATCAATCTGATCTTTTATTTCGTATTGCCGCTTAAACAGGTATCTCGGTGGGACACTGTTAAAATAATTCTTTCAGTTCAGGCATGGTTGATCCCGCCTCTCTCAGTTTTCCCGTGTCTCACACCGTGTGCTGTCGGGCTCCACGTGACATTTGCCTTTAGTCTTAAGGCTGTGCTTACTACCACTTCCCTTACATGTATGTAAAGGGACGTCAGGTTCAGTAGAGTTTCGATTGCAGCCGTGGGTTTTGTGCGCATTGCGCCCGTCATAGCCAGACACGCCAATCATTGTAGCTGGTTTAGCTTCTTCCTGGTTACCAATTAGTTTGTTCTCGGCCACCAGGTTAACGCTCCGTATGTCAGAGCTGGTCTGACAATTGCAGTGATGGGCCACCGGGCGACCTTTGGTTTAAAACCCCAGGTTGGTCCTAACGCGCCGCTGCACTGCCAGAAAATGACACATGCTTTTTTCAGCTTGTGTTCTAGGTGGTTCTTCCAGTTGAGTCCAGTATTATACCGAGGTACTTTGCCTCGTCTGCCAAGCATAACTGGTTATTAAAGAGTTTGGGAAGTCTACCTGTGTTGATCTTCCTTTTTCTTGTGAACAGTACTAATTCTGTCTTCTTGGGGTTAACCGAGAGAGACCTTTTTTCGCACCATTCCTCTATTATGTTAAGAGCGGTCTGCATTAGGCCTGACAGAACACTCTCGTGTTTTCCAATCAGTAGGATTACCACGTCATCTGCGTAACCCACAGCATGGTATCCTGCGTTGTTTAGTTGCCGTAGTAAGCCGTCCGCAACGACATTCCACAGAAGCGGAGATAGCACCCCACCCTGTGGACAACCTTTTGTGGCAGCTACCGTTTGGCTTTCTTTACCTATTGAGGCAGTTACAGTTCTATTCCTTAACATGGCCCCGGTTGTGGGGACCGCATGTATATTTAGACCCTGTTCGATATTGGCGTAGGAGACTTTATCAAAAGCTCCCTTGATGGCTATGAAGGCTCCTAGGGCTGACTGTTTGTTCGCCAGCGATCCTTCAATCTTACATACCACATGCTGAAGGGCCGACTCAGTCGATTTCCCTGGCCTGTAGGCGTATTGGCTCGGGTACAGTTTGCTGTTCAAACAAAACTGCTCCCTGATATAATTGTCGCACAGCCTCTCTAAGGTCTTTAGAAGAAAAGACGTGAGGCTGATTGGTCTGAAATCACTTTGGCTTCCCTCATTGCAATTTGCAATACATGCCTGAAACAGTCTAGTAAGGCAGGATACACACCGTTCGGTCCTGGCGATTTGAAAGGGGAGAATGATTTTATTGCCCATTCTATTTTGCTTTCGGTAACGATTTCCATGCTCATGTTTCAGTCTTCCACTGTGGGGAAGTATTCTGGTTCATTTTGATGGTTTGCATCAGATCCGCTTTTGGAGTCGGGAAAGTGTGACTTCAGAAGCACTTAGGGATGCTCGGAGGTCAGAAGTAAAGGTGCCGTTCCTCCTTTTTAAATATGCCTGGCTGTGCACTGCGGCACCCAGATAGTATTTTTTTGGTACGAGCTGTTTCCGATACGGAGTTAATGCCCTCACAAAAGTTGCGCCATGAGGGCCTTTGGTTCCTTCCAAGGGTCATTTTAAAGTCCCTCTGGGTTCTCTTATATGTGGTCCAGTCCTCCTCAAGTCGGGAATTCTTTGCTTTGTTAAAGGCTTTACGAGAGTCTGACCTTTTTTGGTCAAGCTTGGGGCACCACCAGGGAGGTTTGGCAGATGTGCCTGTCTCCCTGGCGGGGCAAGCTCCATGAAAAGAATCTATAAGGCTGGTCTGTAATTTCAGAGACAGTCTCTCAACCGCCTCCCTGTTTACAGGGTTCTGCCTGAAGACATCTTCTTCGAGGTGTTTGGATATTCAGTTGTTGAACAGTTCCGTATCCGTTCTTCTTGAGTTTCGAGCCAGAATTCGTTCCACGATCGTAACTCCTATACTGAAGCAGATCCATATGTGATCCGAGAAAGAAACGTCTTGGTGGAGGCGCCAGTTCTCTATCTGCTTTGCTGGTTCGCATTTGCGAGGGTGATGTCTATGACCTCTTGTCTAGTAGTCACGAAAGTGGGTTCGCGACCCCTGTTCACTATCTCTAGGGTCGTTGTTGAGAGGTACTCTAGAAGAGATTCTTCTCTATGGTTGGTGCCGTTGCTGCCCCACACTATGTGGTGGGCATTGGCGTCACACCCTATTATCAAATCTAGCTTGCTGTCCTCACAGTGTCCTCGCTGTCATACGGAAGGTAGGCAGATGCCAGGATCAGAGTCCTGCCCTCAGCACCGTCTACACTGACCATTGCGAGGTCCGGTGAGCTTAGTTGTGGTAGGAACACACACTGCACATTCTTAGGAGTGTAGATACATGTTCTTGGTTTAGTGGAGGTGAAGTAATTCACCTTTCCTTGTAGAGTACCCATACCGGCAGCCCTTTCGCTTGTTAGCCAGGGTTCCTGTTTTAGGGCTATGTTATCCTCGCTGTGGCGTACTTGTGCCACCAAAGTACGCCACAGCCATCTTGTGCAGTGTCTGAGGTTGTAAGCTTACTAAGTAAACACATTAAAGTTGGAATAATGCCTCCTGTACGACATCGTGCAAATTTGCGTCAGTTAACCGAGTTTGAATGTGGCAAAATAATCGGCCTGCGAGAAGCAGGATTATCTATTCGTGATATTGCCGCTCGCGTGGGTTGCAGTGCCGCCACAATTTTCCTATGGTGGCGAAGATGGTCAGAAAATAATGAGGAACGACGACGTTTGCGTCCCGAACGGCCTAGACTCACCACTCATCGTGAATATCGTTCTCTTCGGCTTGTGGCTCTTCGGGATCGTTTTTCATCAACAAGGGAAATTGTTGAAAGATGGAGAGGATTAACCGATCATCAAATTCCCTTACGATCGACGTATCGAAAAATTCGATCTCGACTCAGACTATACCGACCATTGCTTTGTTTACCTCTTACTCCACGCCACCATACTACATGGCGGCAATGGTGTTGTTGTAATTGAAGGATCACGTCATGTGAACTAGCTGTTGTGGTTGATGATTCTCGTTGGTCCAACAATTCAACACTTGTAGATCAGTCGTTATCGACTTGATACAATATAATTTAACTTCAAAAAGAGAGGCAGGTCGACGAATAAGGTGATTACTTTATTTTTGGTAGGAATTACAAAAATGAGTGTGTTTTCTGTATTCCAGCAAAATTCTTCTTTTTTTATTATTTTGTTTTTCTCGCCTCCCTGGTAACCGCGTTTTTCCGGGCTACCCATGATCCTCGTTTCCATTTCTCCGTTCCATGACCCAGGCGGTCACCACACCACTCCCCGTCTAAAAGAGGCTACGGAAGGAAACAGAACAAGAGAAAGATATGTGTTTGCGAGAAATAAAAGGTTTTGTAGAAGATTTGTTAGATTTTAAAATTGAACGTGGAAAAACAGAAAGGTTGGTGGTGTTTTGTGTGTTTTTAACTGAAGTGGCCGAAATAGTGGAAAAATATCCAGGTTTCAGTCGGTCAATGGAAACGTTGTCTTGTTTACCGTCAATTTCAATTGTGTAAAATTTTGAATTTCGACTTAAAATTTTGAATGGGCCGTCGTAGCATGGATGTGTAATGTTTTTTACGCAATCCCGACGGACGAAAACATGCGTGCAAGTGTTTAAGTCGGCAGGAACGTAATTCCTGCGAACGGATGGCCGCGCCGCTGCAGGACCAAGTGTCTGCATATTGTCCCTCAGGTCGTCGAGAAATTTTGAACCAGAAGGAATTTTTTTACGCGCGGAATTTGGAAATATGAAATCGCCCGGCAAGCGTAATGTCTTGCCGTAGACGAACTCTGCAGTCGTTGCCAAAAGAGATGATTTGAAGACTGTCCGGAGCCCTAGGAGAATTAAAGGGAGTTGGGTTACCCAGTTCTTAGGATCGTTGCTCATTCGGATTGAGTCTTTTATTTGGCGATTGAGCCGCTCTACCAGGCCGTTACATTCCGGATGGTAGGCGGTTGTGGATTTGTGTTGTATACCGAAAGTCCTGCAGAATTCCTTCCAAGTGTTGGACTGGAACTGTCGACCTCGGTCAGTAATGACCGTAGATGGAGTTCCAAAACGTGCAATCCAACCACTCAGAAATGCTCGTGCAACGGAATCCGCAGTAATTTCGGTAAGAGGAATTACTTCTGGCCAACGCGTAAAGCATCCTTTTTTTGTCTGAGATAGAGGTACGTCTGATAATTTCCGTCTTAAGTGTTTCATACGGAAGAATTTCCGGGGGATTCACTAACATTTCACGGACGTCCAAAGCTACTTCGGCTGGGAGTGCCGAGACCACATCGTGGAATTTGCGCAACGAGTTGGTAATGCGGTTATTCCGAAAGGTGGATTCTACTTGAATAAACCATATCGTGGGGTCAAATTTTGAATAGACCGGAAGTTTATAATTAAATGTATTGACGGTCGTTTCCATCTGATCCTCCATGGATTTGTGTGAAAATGTGCGTGTATGTGTGAGAGAATATAGGATAGAGGAAAAGTGAGGGAAACGGAGAAATGGTTAGCAATCACCTGGAGCACGGAACAGAAAAACGGGTTGAGGACGTCGGTGGGCGGAGGCTGGACGTGGGACGGTCGACGTCGGGTGTGTGGTTCCAACGGCGTCGGCTGTACAGCGTCAAACGTCAAAAATGACAGTGGGGCTCCGCGCGGCGTTTTTCGTGGAGTTTGGAAGGTGTCGCTCAGTGGCTCTCGGGCGTCTTCTGTCGGGGTCACCAGATGTTGTAATTGAAGGATCACGTCATGTGAACTAGCTGTTGTGGTTGATGATTCTCGTTGGTCCAACAATTCAACACTTGTAGATCAGTCGTTATCGACTTGATACAATATAATTTAACTTCAAAAAGAGAGGCAGGTCGACGAATAAGGTGATTACTTTATTTTTGGTAGGAATTACAAAAATGAGTGTGTTTTCTGTATTCCAGCAAAATTCTTCTTTTTTTATTATTTTGTTTTTCTCGCCTCCCTGGTAACCGCGTTTTTCCGGGCTACCCATGATCCTCGTTTCCATTTCTCCGTTCCATGACCCAGGCGGTCACCACAGTGTAACTAGAGGTTGTGTTGGACCGTGCAATGGAATAAAGTCATCTTTAGTGACGAATCTCGACATTGTTTATAGGCTCGTGATGGTCGCAAATTGGTTAGAAGATAATGCTCGGTGGCATTCCGTAAGGGTTGCTATCGAGTTTATAAATACTGCTAATGTTGATCTGTTTCCATGGCCTCGTTTGTCAGATTTATCACCAATCGAACATGTGTGAGATATGGTAGGACGGAGGATAAATTATTTACAGCCGCCCCCAAAAAATGCAGATGCCTTTCAACAACGGATTTTAGAAGCATGGAAAAATTTACCTCAGGCTGGCTGATTTGCTCATTTCTAGTATGCCTAATCGCCTAGCTGATTGTATAAGAAACAGAAGAGGGTTGACACATTATTAGTGTTAACAATATTTGTATCTTGCTGAAATTTTCATCGTGTCTTAATAAAAATTTCATTCAAATTTATCAGCGTTAACTGAGTGTTCATTTATTATTGCGGCCAGTATAGTTCCTTCGAGAACGATATTCACTTCCTTTTAGACGTTATTTCTGTTGTTGTGGTTGTATTATATTTACTGCAATAATATATTGAAGATTGGGTAACATAAACTGATTGGGTAACATAAACTAAACCAAGTGAATGGGCGAGTGGATGAATATGGTATGTTACAATTAACTAAAGTGTTACAAGATGGATTTGACGTGATTTCTCTGAATTTTGTATTTCTGGTGCAACCAACTTCACAATTTTTTATATAAATCATCTAAATAGTATCATTGTAGTGGATATAATTTAAAACTAGTATTTTTGCTGGTTTTTGTTAAGCAAATTATATATTGCACATAACATATTCTTCCACTGTATATGCTGTTATATATTTGTAAACATATAAATTGAAGAGCGTGGTAAGTGGTAATGCTTTATTGCAAAAAAAGATCGCATTAAAAAAGAACTGTTTAATAAAACATCTATACCTTCGAAGGTATAATACTTATGTTAAATTCTCATACTGTAAGGTTTGAATGGAAGGGCAGCATTGAGAATGAACTCAAAGCTGAATCCGACCTTAGGATTTGCGTTATTATCTTTCTCGCATCATAATATTTATTTATGTATCTACTTTTAAGTTACTGTGTTATTGATGCTATTACTTTTTTTGTCTTTTCTTTCTGCAAATAAAGCAATCTATTATTATTATTATTATTATTATTATTATAAGTAGAGTAATGTAGGAAGTGAGAAAATATTTAAAAAAATATTGAAAATACAATAAACAAAAAATACTCAAGAACTATTTGGTCTTTCTTCTTTTCTGTTGTGTTGAATTTTGTTGAATTCTATCGTTTCTCAATAACAAGTCTTCATAAAACCAACGATATTCTTCCTCAATATATTGCAGCTGAACACGAATATTTTCAATTTTTTTGTCCGATATAGTTCCCACTTTCGTGTCTGTGTTCACTCGGTTTAACTCACACTTAACATCATTAGATGGCCGTTTGGTAATCTTCAACAGGCATATTTTTTTAAACGGTGTATATGCATCATAGGTTTCTTTATCCACTTAATTGCTCTAAATGGCACTGTTTCATTTAACAGATTTTTCTTTTTATGAATCAATCCCAGTTGCCCTGGTAAGGTTTCTATTTCCGTAAAGCAATGATGCATGTCGTTCACTTGGGCATTTTTCTGGCAGGCATCTTTTATGATATCGTGGTATTTAGATTTGTCCAAAATCTCTGTCCGAATCTAAATACGAGTGACCAACCTCTGGAAACTTATGATCTATACTCTTGAAGAGGCCTTTCGATATCATTAATTGGTACATACAAACCATGTTAAAATTTTTATTCTGGCCAGCACATGAGTCTATTTCTTTATTTTTGACTTCCTTGCAAGTATTTACAAAGTTGTACAAGCAACTAGCAATTTCAGAGCTCCCTTGTCCGGCAATGTCTTCGGTCCAAGTTTGCATGAATGATTTGTCCCCGTCTACTGTGACCAGGTGAATACCAAAATTATAAAACCACAACTGGCGTAGATAAAATGCCTTTGATGTTGTGAGTTTAGGCAAAGGCATTGTCTGCTGAAGATCTATAGTGATATAACAGAATTTGTTATTCTGTTGAGCCTTTTCTCTATCGTGCTTCTAATATAAATATGCAGCCGCTGCATTTTCCTTATGTTCTTCATTTGCATTGCCTGCGTTGCAAGTGCTACATGTATCACTTTTTGGCTGCATAAACGATTGGTTAAATTTCGTTCTGAATATTGATGCGTAGGAAGATTTTTTCACTAGAAATGTCTCCCCTCATTTTTCAGCGTTGTACTTTGCCAAATACAAACGGTATATCCTTTGACCTACAGGCACGAGTACTCCTCGTGTTTAAATGTTCACACAATGACCACGAGCATATCTCGTGGCGCGCCGCTTGGGCCAATCAAATCGAGTACGAGCTCAACTCCTGGCGCAGCGCGTGCGTTAGTAGTGCTGCACAATGAATGCATTTTCATGCGAAACAGAATTTTTTGAAGTCCATATTTTACGTTTTTTTGTGCCATGAAAAAGCATGAATTTGTGCGCATACAATTGGGCACGCCAGTGCCTCAGTTGGACTGGCTTCTGCTGCTGCATTCGGACGTAAGGAAAGTAGGCCAAAGGGTTAATACTGGCTACAGATAGAGCTTATGAGGGTTGTTGTTTCGGAAATAATGGGATGCTTTTGAAGGAAACTTCTTTATATGCGCAACTATTGCTTCCACCACGTTGTCGTTTAACTTATGTAGTCTGTTGGAGTGACGACCCCTCATATCTTGTGATGGTGCAGTTTCGCCTTTTTTTTATTTTGGCTTGGATTAAGTCAACTTTTCCCCTACCTATTTGATGTAGGTTACAGAAGGCCGTTTTGCACACAATTTGTTCTACATTATTTAACATGACAACATATTTGTAAGAACAAGTTTTGGGCTTTTTTACATTTTTCTGTGGACGACCAACAGCTACCGATCGAATATTTCCGAAGAGCAGAGCATTTTTCGCATGTATGTCTTGTAGGTTGTAAAACTCGGTAAGTGTTCGTTTTCTGTCGTCCAGGCTAATTTTTTTATTTCATTGTAACCTACATTTTTCACCACAAAGATCAGTTGAAACCTTATTTTTCGCTTCCATTCCTTTCCCCTTATAAGAAATGTAGGCCTCCCACTCCCTCTGGCTAACGCTTGTTTTTTTCTTTTTCCATTCGCTTTCATTTTTCACTCTCTTCCTACTAACTTTTTTTTACAGGAAATACCTTCTTCTTTTTCTTTTGCAAGGTGCCTGTGGCAATGTTGGAATGGATCTCTTGTTCAGGATTTGAGCCCTGATTTGTATTTGTGCTTCTATTGCAATCAGGATATTTACTTGTTTTGGTACTACTACCAGAAGCTGTATGAGAAGCAAGTTGTGCTGAATCGACAATTTCTTCTTTTTTGTTTCGTTATCACAATAGCTTAGGTCACTTTCGTCACTCAAACGTGGCTGATACTCATTATCCTGTATCGACTCATTATCATCATCACCAGATGATTCTCTAACACCTGGAAAACAGTATGATCTACGTTTCTTTTTGCACAAATACTATCATTTTTTTGAAACCTAACACTTATAAAGTTGACTATAATCTTACCTGTGAATAAATATTTTGTTGTTTGAGTCAAGTCATTTGAACTAGGCAATTGGGCATCCTCCAAACTGACGTAAAACAAACTTTGAATTTTTAAAATTGCCCGTTTATTAACCGAGATATGGAGTTTTGAATTATTGTCGTTTTTGGACGTTTGAAAATCAATTTCGAAAAAAAATAATTTCCGGGAGGGTTAGAACAGTGAAACTTTGGGAAATCATTAAGCGTTCCATTTGAAGCAGACCACCAAAGTTTGGTAACACTTCGGTCACCCCGTCAGCCCCACCAGCCGGAATGGGATGCCAAAGACAAAAACAACCCCTATCAGTAGCAGACTAAATTTTGTTTGTATGTTGATTTATAATGTGTATACGCTTCTCAGACGCTTACCAAATAATTTTTAGAGGCCCAAATTTAATTAAAAAAAAAATAAGCTTCTTCTTGTTAACGTCCGAGTGCTTTCCAAACAGCAAATTAAGAAATGCATTGATAGTGCATTGTCATATTTGACAGATGTTAGATTCAGAAACTGGGGTTACCACCAGATTACATTTCTGAAGTTCCTCGACGCGTGTGGTTTGTGAAAGTTCATTTTTATTTTTCCGTAAATTCGTTCGTCACCTGTTACCTTCTTCAATTTTAATAGGCTGCACACAGTTTAATTGCTTAATTTGAATAGGCGCAGCACAGCGGAGCCGTCGTTCGTCACCACTTACTTTGGTCAATTTTAATGGGATACGCACAGACGACGACGCAGCGCAGCGGAGCCGTCGTTCGTCACCGGTTTCTTTGCTTAATTTTAATGGACTACGCACAGACGACGGCGCAGCGCAGCAGACCCGTCGTTCGTCACTAATTACTTTGGTCAATTTTAAAGGGATACACAAAGACGACGGCGCAGCGCAGCGGAGCCGTCGTTCGTCGCCGATAACTTTGCTCAAATTTAATAGGCCACGCATGGACAACGGCGCACCGCAGCGGAGCCGTCGTTCGTCACCAGTTAAGTTTCTTAATTTTATATTTCGCTATTTCACATAAAGAACACAATTTCACATATAGCAACTTAAGCTTGGAAAACTATTTAGTGTTACTAACTGTCTGGTGTTTCCAAATTATTCATATTATTACCGTTTGTCGTTGTTTCAGATTCTAGAACCACTTTTTTAAATTCACGTCAGTAAACGTTTCCATGTCTTCTATAACTGGTTGAACTTTTGCCTTTTTCAGCAGTTGCAATATCTTTTGGCCTCTTGATAACATTTTCGTTATTTTAATCAATAACTATACACTTATTATTCTATTATTGCAAAATACAAGACCATTGAGCTATGAACACAAAAACACAACACTAAACTTATAGGTTCTGTTTCTTTATTGTGATATCTACGCATGCTCAGATGAAACTTAGCATGTTTTTCCACTATTGCAGTTGAAACTTTTTACAGCGAAAGAGTGGAAGTACGTGTTATCTACATCTACATGCACATAGCATATTCATCCATTTACAGTTTACAAAATATAGGAGCATAACATCTTCTTCCATTCCACAATTCCAAGAAATAATTTATTTTTAAGCATGGAAGTCCGTGACATGATAGAGTAGAAAATAACATGTTCTTCCACCAAAAAATCTCAATTTTACAAAATGTGAGTTAACACATTCATCCACTCGCCCCTTCAAGTGTTTTAATCAGTATACAGGGTGTCCGAAAAATATGGAATATCCCGTATAGCACAGTAAATATCCACTTTAGAGAAAAAAGTTTTTAATAAAAGTTATTTAACACTTGGATATATCAATTTTATTTTTTGCTATAAACAAAAACGCAACGAATAACACTTACATTTTTTTTTTAAATGATAAGGCACATCTTTATTATACTCATTTGATAGAGTTTTTTTCTCTTTTCAACGACATAAAACTTGATTACCTTTATCTAAAAAAAATTCAATAAAAACAAGAAAATATCTTCCTTTTTTTTCTAAGAAAATTCAGAAAGATGAACGGAAGACATTGTGTAATAATAAGTTCACTGGGAGTATCTCATCCTCCTAGAGACATCCTTATTACTTGTTTATTATTATATTTGTACAGATTTTTCTATTTTAAAAATGAAATATTACCAGTGGAGCGAGATATATAATATAATTTGATACGTATTTAATAAGATACAATAAAGAGGAGTGGAGGTAAACAATATGTAAATAAGTAAATTAATTATGAGTAAAATAAATCACATGCACGAACGGAAACACGAGTGGAATTATTCTGCATATAAAGCCACTCCAATGATCGATTTCAATGTCTATTTTTCATTTCAATAAGAGATAAAGGCTCCTGGCGTCCGGATTCACAAAGATATCGATTGCATCCTGTCCATTCATAACTTTCCCGAAGCGAAACGATTTTTCTATAATACAACAATGGTCGAAACAAATTATGCGTGAAAATATAATTGCCGCATTACAGTTCATCATTGCTACTAAAAATATATATCTACATCATTATAGTGCCATTATGGAGCTCTGGAGAGAGGGAAGAATAATGCGCCCCGGCTTTCTAAAGATTGTATAATAAGGTTACTCTATTTCTTCCGCTGATTTCCTCCTTAACCACAAATGGCGAAAATTTATTAAGCGTGAAATATTTTAAACTTTATTAGGTCGTTTGTATGCCCCATGATTTTTCCATTTACTTTTAACATAGTGTTTAATCTTATTCGCAGGAAAACTTATTTATTTATTTAGTTCCATGACAATAACATTGAGGTAATAAAAAGAGATATTTACTTAGCAACCAATTATGCTTTCGTTGTCTTTCGTGTAACTTGTAATTTATTGTTGTTTATCAAAGAAATTGTGTCTTACTAATCTTTGTACAATTGTAATTTAATGATATAAATCCCGTTACCTTAAGTGCTATTCGATAATGTCGATATTATGGTTGGGGTTTCCATACATTATTATTAAATAAAAACATTTAACCCGATTGAATGAAATATTCCATACTTAAACTTTTCGATGGAATTCTTTAAAACATGTCCACTTATTGATGCAGAAAAGAACTGATGTGATGTTCTTTATTTGTTCTTGTATTCCTTGAAGTTGTTTTTTTTTTCTCAAGCATTGTATCTTGATTATATAACCTGTGATTGGAAGTTTATTCCGTGTGTTGTATTATAAATAAATAAAATAAATAAATAAAATAAATAAATAAAATAAATAAATAAAATAAATAAATAAAATAAATAAATAAAATAAATAAATAAAATAAATAAATAAAATAAATAAATAAAATAAATAAATAAAATAAATAAATAAATAACTACATTGTGGTTAAAAGAGAGAACTACGCGGTGTTCAATGTTGCGATGTCTAAAGCCTACAAATGACAGATGTTGCCTTCAGAATGATTCATAGGACAGCTCTCGTGGTTACAGTTTTACAAACTGATTCGAATACATTTTTTTAAATTTTGTCGAATTTCATACTGCAGTAATAATATTTCAAGGTTCAAATTTTGTCGATGTGGAATCATGCTGAAAAATGTAAATGCGCAGATCGTAGTGTATAAGAATAGTCACTATATATCATCGATCTGGATATTTATGGGCGATGCGAGTATCAACGGGCAAATGTGTCACGCTGGGAATGTGGCAGATAAAGAAAAATCTTACGCCCGTGATAACTTTTTTATTGCACCATAAATATAAAATCCGATATTATCCTTGCGAATTACACACCATTATTACCATATTTTAATTGATACTTAAGAAAATCAATTGCAACTGTTACATCAATTAAACATAGTGGAGGCGAATCTTTCCCTAATATTTAGGAGTGTAATCCTTGCCCTTATAATATATAAAGGGCAGCGAAGGCTGATGTATGAAAACGTTATGAAAGGGTTTTACATAAAACTATATTTAGATAAACGCGATACTCTAGCTTGATGTTAGAAATATTTTCAGTTATAAAATACCACTGCAATTTTTTTTCAATGAAATCATGTGTTAAAATTCGGTTGAAAATGCAACGACTGCGAAGCTTGAATTGAGATTTATTACAATTTATGGACATTGTGGACCCTTCACGTTTGCCAAAAAAACTGGCGTTATCAATTAAATCTATAAAGTGAAGTAGAGTTTGTGGACAGATTATATTGTCGAAAGAGGGATGTGTATTGCTGCTCGAAATAATTACACACGATTTTTTTTATTACCTGAATGATAAAAATATGTTTTATAAAAAGGTATGAAGGGATATGGTATGTTGTTTGTAACAAAAACAAACAAAATTAAAGCAATAATTAAACGGAAATCAATAATTAAGGAAGCATGTAATCAGCTGTTTATGACTGGGAAAAATGTTAGGTACGAAAAAAGTCACAATAGTCACATTTTAATGCCAACACAAAAATATGTAGTAATATTGTATTGCCAACACAATTTTTGGTGGGATTAGTAAGCTTGGTTTATGTAATGCTTGGAAAACGCATTTTAACATAAACTTCAGCTTACGCAACCCACAGCTTAAGCCGATATTGAAATACCGACGCTAACTGTATAGGGTTTTGGGATTGAAAAAATCGAAATCTTCCAATCTTCAAAAAAATCAAAACTTCGATATTAGAAGTTCATTTCGTTTCTTCGGATTCTTTGAAGCTTTGAATTACCAGGACCCCTAGTTTGTAGAGAATACGATAAAGAATACTTCACGTTTTCAGAGTTATATCGAAAGATTAAAATTAGGTCTCTAGATCAAAATGTGGTTTCGAGAAAGACGCGTTTAATAATAATACATAATAATAATATTGTAGGCTAAGGTATTCAATTTATGCAGCAAAAAAGAATTTTTGAAACCGATAACGTAGTGTAAGCCTTTGCGATCAAAAAGTAGAAAATAGTTGACAATTTTAAATCTCTTTAATAAATCAAATATTATTACAGTGGTCGTATGGAATTAGCCAGTGAAACACAGGTTCATATGTTTATTTTGACTTTCTGTGTGTTTGCAAATAGTTTTTTTCTGCTGATTTTGCCTAGTTTAATCATTAGCAGTTCTTTTTAGAATCAAACCATCACTATTTTTGCTCTCATTGGGGCAAATATCAGCTTTTTCCATCCTAAAATTCCTATTCTTAATAACGCCTCCTAACTTTTTTAAGGGCTGCTAACCGTTTTCTTTTTTTTTTATCTCATTGCTTATAAACGTGTAAGGAAACAACATATATCATCCTCAATATTGTCAGTAACATGAATCATTTCAGTTTTTAATTTATCTGTTCTTTGTTGTATATTCTTATACCCTAGAGCTTTGAGATAATCCCCTAGGGTGTAGTCGGACCGTCGCACAGTGGTTCAGAATTCGAAAAAGCTGGCTAAAAGTCAAAAAATGGAAGTCAATATTTTGAGTTTAGTACAATATAGTCGTGTCCAGAGAGCTCCACTGGATGCCACAAAGGAAGAATACTATTGTTTCTATAGAGCTATTCAGCAGAGATGGCGGTCGGGGTGTCTTGTTCGTCTGAATCAAGTAGTGTCCATTGCAATTTTCCACCATAGGCTAAATCACGCCCGCCTATGAAATAACCGGTAAGTAAGAGACGCCGTAAACTATTTCCTTCTCCTTCTACCGTCCGGTCTAAGACCGAGCAACGCAGGCCGCGTGTGTGTTTTCTAGATACGGCCGACGAAATCGTACGTCTTGGGAATATCCGCTCGGTTATCAGGTAGTAGAAAAGGATACCAATATTATTTGAATCTTCCGAACTTAGTTCGTAAACCACCCTTACTCATGAATTGGTCTATACTTCGGACGAGGTGAAAGTTTGGCGTAGGGTTTTTGCTATAAATACTAATCTTTATGTACTGGGATTTTTTTCCTTGTTTTTATGGATCTTCCTGAAGGTAAATTAATGGTTATTACATTTAATATGCATACAAAATTTTTGTTAGCAATTATAGGAATTTGCGTTAAAAATGGGTGGGTACATTTTAAATATTCATGGAAATATTTTTTTGCCTGTGTGTGCCTGTGTTCCTATAGCAATAAAAATATTTATTATAGAGTCCTTTAAAATGATAAACAACAATTAGCTGCATTCACTTGCATTCCTCAGTGTAGGATTATTTTTATTGTTGATGTGCAATGTCGTTGAAACATTCGATTTTATATTTTATTGAATATCTTGTATTTATAATGTAGATGTGTATACAGGTGTATATGAACAAATCAGAAAGGATTTTCAATGTTAATTTTTTTTATATTGGAATATTATCTTCCCTGATCATTGTAGAGGAAATATCTCCTCCTAGTCAAATTAGTAAAAAAAAAAAGGAATTTGAAAGAAGTTTGCACGGAGAAAGTAAAACATAAAAAAGACAAAACGGCAGACAGTCACACAGATTTTTTTTAACAAATATTGTCAGAATCGACGAAATGGATATTTCCGCATACTTTCTCGTAGTTTGCACGATGAAAGTAAAAAATAAATATAACAGACAGGCAGACACACAGACACACATTTTTAACAAAAATTATCGGAATCGACGGAAATGGATTTTGCCACAAAAAAAGTTTGCATTTTTATTACGATCACAATAGTTTCCCGTAGTTAGTATGGAGAAAGTAAGAAATAAATATTGCAGACAGATACAAAGATTGACACACTTTTTTTTACAAAAATTGTCTGAATCGACGAAATACATATTTTCGCAAAAAACATATTTGGAAATTTCTTACGATAACAATATTTTTACTTGGTTTGTAAGGAGAAAGTATAAATAAATATGACAAACAGACACAAAGGCAGATACACAGACACATTTTTTCACAAAAATTGTTGGAATTGATGAAATGGCTATTTATCAACGAAATGGATATTTCCGCAAAAAAAAAATATTTGGAAATTTGTTATGATCACAATATTTTCTCTTAGTTTGTAAGGAGAAAATACAAAATAAATATGACAGACAGACAGACACAAAGGCGGACACTCAGACACTTTCTTTTCTTCTCACAAAAATTGTCGGAATCAACGAAACGGCTGTTTCCGCAAAAAAATTGAGGTTTTTTACGATCACAATATTTCCAGTAGTTTGTATGGAGAAAGTAGAATCTAAATAAGACAAACAGAGAGACACAAAGGCAGAGACACATATTTTTTACAAAAATTGTCAGAATCGAAGAAATTGATATTTCTGCAAAAAATATTTGGAATTTTTTTACAATTACAATACTTTCCCTTAGTTTGTACGGAGAAAGTAAAAAATCAATTTGACAGACAGACATACATTTTCTTAACAAAAATTTTCGAAATCGATGAAATGAATATTTCTGAAAAAGAAATGTTTGGATTTTTTTTTACAATCAGAACACTTTCCCGTAGGATGTACGGAAAAAGTAAAAGTCAATATGACAGGTAGACAGGCACAAAGGCAGACACAGTTTTTTTACGAAAATTGTCGGAATCGACGAAATGCATATTTCCGCAAAAAGAAATGTTTGGAATTTTTTTAGGATCACAATGTTTTCCCGTCAATTTGTACACACCCTATATACTATAAGTTAGGGTTATGGTTTTGGCCGGCGGATGGAGAGTGCTCACCGACTCGAAGCCGAGTGCTAAGTTTTTCAGTAATTTTGAAAATAATCATTAAATTGTTGTTAAAGTTGCGAATTTCTTCAGTGTGGCCAAATATATGTAAAAACAATTGTGACCAACTTGAAATTTAAAAAATGAGCTCAAAATTGATTCTGCTTTATGATTTAAGAAAAATCTAACAAGTCCCTTCACTAACTTTGGAAATAATCATGTGATAACCGATTATTATACTGAAGTTGCCAATTTTTCCAGTATAGCCAAATAAATGTAAAAACAAATGAATGAATTTTCAAAATTTAGTAAAAATTGATTTCTATTAATGGTTTGAAAGTAATCTCGAAACACATCTTTATTAAATTTCAAAATAATCACCCGAGAAGTGAGTTAATTGTAATACTGAGATTGCGCATTACTTCAGTGCTGCAAAAAAATTATTAAAACAATTGCTACCGACTTAAATTTTTCAAAATTTACTCGAAATTTATACCATTATATGGTATAAAAAAGATCTTCTACACAGCCTGAATAAATTATAAAATAATCATCGGAGAGCTGGGATCATTGTTATTCTAAAATATTGGATTTCTCCAGTGCGGACAATAATAATTTTATCACTTATTTTCTTTTTTCTCCATTTTGACATCAAATTCATAATCTGCAATTTGTACCCATTTATGTCAAAATTTATCAAGATTTAGACTTTTGGCCAGGGGGTGTGTCCACTGGCTGCACTATAATAATGACGGATTCATGTTTGCAACACTTGTAATCCCCTAAATCTAATTTAATTATAATTCTAAACTATTATAGCGCATTTGGACCTTAAATTCGACTGTTTCAACTGATGATTTTGAAACGAAAACTGCACCTGAATTAAATTTTCTAAACCTCGAGGCACCTATAAATAGGGAAAGAAGAAGTCCTTATGCGTCGGGTATGTCCGTCTGAAACTAACTTTCCTTGCCCCACAGCACCACTGCGAACGCACTTCTAGCGACCAAATGTTACAGTTACACTTTCCTAATTGCAGCCCTTGTCCGAGGAAGACAAAAGGACTTATGCGAAATCACGTACACGCGGATTTCGTCGGTCCAGCATATCAAGTACCATCCTTCAGTCGAATTACGGCACAAAGGCGTGCATTTTTCTTTTCGGTAAAATGTACTCCAAAATCGAACAACTTTATTTAGATAAAAATGCACCTCATCTATAAACTAAATGTTCTTCAAGGTTACCTGACTTCTTTGAAAAAATCGGAGAACTTATAAGCGAAAAGTTGGTGATTATCTTTGGCCTGTATTGGACAGTATTACCGAGCACTCGAGACATGTGGGGATAAAGTTTGCGCAAAGTGAGAAAGTATTCGGAGAACAAGAGAGAACGCGACAACAAATCTCCGGAGCCAATTGAATCTAAGATGGTCACGGCGCAACACGTCTCGAGTACTTGGTACAACTCTACATGTTGATCAATCTAGATTTTGTTAGGAAGCAGTTTTCACACCTGTACCGGGTGTGGCACTTAAGACGCCTCGGACCATAGCTCCTTTACGATAAAAGCTATCGAAAAAAATCTAAGAACAAAGTGGTGCATAGTTACCGTCGCTATGTTTTAAAAATATTTCTAATCATCAGTGGCGTGCCGTACTCCAGTGGCGTACCAAACTTATGTTTTTTTAAATAGAATGCCCTATTTTTTATTGCATATTTGGAAAGTGCTCGACGAGTACTTATTTTTTTATCTAACATGTTATACCCTTCACTTTAGCGGTTTCGCTGTTATAACCCCTTCTTTCAAAATTGCGCCCCATTTTTGAGATTTTTTTGTAGAGAAACTAATTGACGCCGGCGCCTAAATTTTGAATTGAGGTACAGGTTAAGACCTCGTATACCTTCACATAATTTTTTTTCGGGTAATTTATGGAAAAAAAATAATTTTTGATTGATCTTCGTATGTTGTCATTTTTTCCGAAAATTTCAAATGGCACCCCCCTAAAAAAATTACGGCGTTGTACAGCCAAAACTCTAAATTTTTCATTGGTGTAAAAAAAATTACACATTGCATAACAAAATTTCGGAGAAAAAAGGAATTTCATCGCAAATGTCGGGAAACGTTTTCCGTTCCCAAGTGTGCCATGAGAAAACAAAAGATTGGTAATTGTCAAAGTAAATTATTAGACGTCAGTAGCAGCCATAAGTCATTTTTGATAAACGTTCTAAAAATGTTCCGAACTCAAGAGGAAATGGTTGACATGATATTTATTCTTGGAGAATGTAACAAGAATTGTTTCTTGGCATCACGAGTGTACGCTGCGAGATATCCGCACAGGGCACATCCAAATGAACGTGCGTTTCAAAAAGTGTTGGAGAGATTTACTACTACGGGAAGTAACCGTAGTAGCGACGGTAACTATGCACCACTTTGTTCTTAGATTTTTTTCGATAGCTTTTATCGTAAAGGAGCTATGGTCCGAGGCGTCTTAAGTGCCACACCCGGTATATTGTGTTGCCTAATCTCTCTTTCTAATAATTCTCAATTTGAAACTTTAGGCCCACTTGAACCATTGTAATTAAGCCATGCTTAAAGCATTCTTAAAATTTAAGCAACATTTAAGGGGGTATTTTGCTTGCACCATACTTTAAGCACAGCTTAAGCAAGACTTCAAATAAGTCGTCGTAATAGACAGCTTACAATTTAGGTCTGCGTACATAACCTTCAATTCGTTCCATCGGTGGTCCCTTGTGACAGATATTTATGCACAATAAATTATTTTCAATAACAAGACTTCTAGTATATTTAAAATGGCACTTGAAGAATTAAACTTTGGAGTGGACGATTTACACCTCATGGAAATGATTCATTTCGTTTATCCCTGGCAACCAGTTTGGAACAGAGCTGATGATTATCATGATTTGAACGAATTGTCGTTCGTATTTTTGCGTCAAATCTGCCACATTTGGTGTTTTTGTGTCTGCAAATAAACTGTGTTGAATTTACTTTGCCCGATATTCAAAATACTTGCTAATAATGACATACATAACCTTTCTTTCTTACACACCGAAATTTCTTTACGCGCGCATTTGCCTTCAAAAATATTTAATTACGCATTGAATTCTTAATAATTATTGCAAGTTTCACTGTTTACCTATTCGTAGAGCAATGCTGTTTGCGTAAAGAAAACTCGCACGCACTTTATGTCAAAATCAGCTGAGAAAAGGACATGAAAGGACACCTGTATCTAGAGGTGAGCAGACAGTTCAGGAACCGGTTCAATGAACCGGTTCTTAGCAAAGAGCGCTCAGGAACCGGTTCGCACAAAAGGAACCGCGGTTCCTCTGCTCTTTAATATGTACTTGGGTTTTTCTTCAAAACTGAAAACCGGACGCGTACCCCTACCTGTAGAACCGCATGTAGTCACCTGCAGAAACTTCATGCGGTTCCAAGAGAAGTTAACTGCGAAAATTTCATGCGGTTCACTCCACTATCTGCACGAGCTTTATGCGGTTCCTGGTTTGAACCGTATGAAGTTTCCGTAAATAACTTCAAGAGGTTCACACCTCGAAACGCATGGAGTTTCGGCGGTAACTTCATGAAGTTCGAAAACTTAATGCGGGTCTCGTGAATTTCTTTTAGTCCAGAATTAAATTTTAAATTTCAAATGAAAATGTGGTAACGTTTAATCAAATGCAACATTTTTTCCAGGGTCTTAACGGCTTTAAGTCAAAATTTGTTTTTTTATGTTGTCACTAAGTCAAATTTTGACATTCATTAGTCATAAAGTCGTTTAACTTTAATTAAATTTGACATTGTTTTTAGAAACTTAACGACTTTAAGTCAAAATTAGTCAAGTCAAATTTCGACATTACTTTGAACATAAAGCCTTGTAACTTTAATTAAATTTGGCATATTTTCTAGAAGCTTAACGACTTTAAGTCAAAATTAGACTTTTCTCTTGACGCTTGCTGACTTTAAAACAAATTTACACATTAATTTGGACATAAAGTTTTTTTACTTTAATTAAATTTGACACTTTTTTTAGAGGCTTAATGGCTTTAAATCAAAATGAGTCTTTTTTCTTAACGCTTGTTGACTTTAAGTCAAATTTATACAGTAATTTGAACAAAAAGTCGTTTAACTTTAGTGAAATTTCTAGAAACTCAACGACTTTAAGCCAAGATTAGTCGTTTTTCTTGATGTTTATTGACTAAGTCAAATTTAAAAGTCTCTCAAATCTACCCAAATTTGACATTTTTCTAGAGGCTTAAGGGTTTAAGTCAAAATTAGTCTTGCTTTCTCAACGCTTCTCAACTTTAAGTTAAATTTCGACAGTAGTTTGTGCAAAAAGTCTCTTCATTTTAATTAAATTAGACATTTTTCTAGAGGCTTAAAAAACTCACTTGAGACAACTTCACTTATTGCAGATTTATTAAATACTAATAATAAAGACGAAAAATAGCCTGAATATATGAGAGAGGCCTAACGCATTTAAAGTCAAAATTAGTCTTTTTGACGCCTATCGATTTTAATTTAAATTTCGACATTAATTTTGCACATAAAGTCTCTTAACTCCACCCAAATATGACATTTTTCTAGAGGCTTAACGAGTTTAAGTCAAAATTAGTCTAACTTTTGACACTTGTCATTGATTTGTCATAAGGTTTTTTAACTTGAATTAAATTTGTTATTTTTTCTAGAGGCTGGCTTTAAGTCAAAATTAGTATTTTTTTCTTAACGCTTGTTGACGTTAAGTCAAATTTCGACATTAATTACTCATAAAGTCTTTTAATTTGAATCAAATTTTACATTGTTTCTAGAAACTTAACGACTTTAAGTCCAAATTAGTCGTTTTTCTTGAAGTTTGTTGACTAAGTCAAATTTCGACATTAATTTGCACATAACGTCTCTTAATTCTACCCAAATTTGACATTTTTTCTAGAAGCTTAAGGGTTCAAGTCAAAATTAGTCTTGCTTTCTTAAAGGTTCTTAACTTTTAGTCAAATTTCGACAGTAATTTGGACATAAAGTTTCTTATCTTTACCCAAATTTGACGTTTTTGTTTAGAGGCTTAACGCCTTTAAAGTCAAATTTTAACATTAATTTGCACATAACCTCTCTTAACACTACCCAAATTTGACATTTTTCTAGAGGCTTAACGAGTTTAAGTCAAAATTAGTCTTTTAACGCTTGTCATTAATTTATCATAAGGTTTTTCAACTTGAATTCAATTTGTCATTTTGCCTAGAGACTTAATGGCTTTAAGACAAAATGGGTATTTTTTTCTTAACGCTTGTTGACGTTAGGTTAAATTTCAACATGAATTACTCATAAAGTCTTTTAACTTGAATTAAATTTGACATTGTTACAAATTACTAAAATTACAAAATTAGTCGTTTTTCTTGATGTTTATTAACTTTAGGTCAAATTTCGACATTATTATTTTTTTGCATTGCCCTTATTTTATGGGCTAGCTACGGATTTCCGTTAAATGTTAAATAATAAATATAAGAAAAAATCGTCACGGCTTTTTGACAGCTTGTAATTGTTAACTGTAATTGCAGGAAGGCATCGGGAAAATAACATATTTTTTTGCAATGCCCTTTTTGAGTTACAATTTTTTTTAAACACCACCCGTGGTTTAATGAGCTGTTAGATTTTTTTATATTTATTTTCCTGGCTTTTTGACAGTTTGTGTTTGCTAAATACACCCGCAGAAAGGGACTGCATGAATAAAATTTAGAAATCGCACTCCATTTTGGTAGATGCGCCGAGAAATCTATCGCTGGAATTTTTATGGCTAACTTATATATTGTAGTTGTGGCCACACTATGAATACCCCTATTATATATTTTTTTAATTAATTGGAAGCCTGGAACTCATTTCTAACAATTTGGTATATAACCGTAGAAAAGACCCGCGAACCGCTCCAAGGAACCGGTTCACTCACTGGAGTGAACCATTCCCGACAGTGAACCGTTTATCTCTACCTATGTCGCCAACGTTAATAAGTGAAAATCGCAAGATTTTGCGAAGTTGCAACAGTTTGCTCACTAAAGCAATTGTATTAATTCCTATAGTGCATGGCGCTTTCTTTTAAGTATGACTTAAAAGTCCTAATTTACAAAGTTAGACAAAAACATAATATGTACAAGTGGGCATAAATTATTCACAATGTCAAATATTCGCGCCACCGCAAACTCTAAGACGGTCAGTTTTCTAACTAATTCCCGTATTCTTTGGTTTGGTCTTCTGCCCACTTTACAACGAAACCACGAACTTACAGGATGGAGCTTATTAGAGTATGGATTCGGGCGCGGTAACCATCCTACAGAGACGTAAGGGAAATATCTACATGTCCTTCTCACATAAGTCGATGGTCTTTCTCGTACAACTAACGACATCTCTCGAGCGATTTGTTATTCCTTCGAATATAAAAATAATAAACGACAACTCAAAACGATTTTTGATTTTTAATTACTTCGTACGAAAATGAGTCGAATGATTTAACACGTATATTTTACACTTTTAACTGTTTTAACAAATAAATTATTATCACACTGACTTTGACACAAATGTACACATACCGTGTGATTGATTTACCTTGGAATATAGCAAGTTAGCATGGGAAAACGGTTTTCTTTTTATTGATGGTCCCCTATTTTATTTCAAAGAAATCTTGTACCACCGATGGATAGATTAATTTATTGCGCTTCCTATGGTACCATACAATTATTATTTAACGCTGTTTTACCATCTGTATAAAGCTTTAAAAGTAATTAAATTTATTCAAAATAATCATAACCTCTGCTTTCTTGATTGCTTGCACGTTAGTAGAATCTCGTTTGTCTATTTGGCGTTTATTTCGGGGTCAATTTATTTGCAATACTTAGTAATGAATAATAGTAATTCTAATGAAGAAACATTTTTGTATGACGCAGAGTGTGTGAATTGTTCTTCTGAAACCATCTGTATCAACCATACATCGTCTTATTAGAAAATTTGAGGGAAAAGCGAATGTGCCAGCAAAATATGATGCAGGATGCTTATTGTTGTATTATTTTAACCAATGGTCCGAGCGAATAACAATTTCGAATTAGAGGAAATGGTGCAAGGATTCATTAATTACTCTAACATACATCTGTAAAAAAATACGAAAAAACTTAATTACCATCTTTATAAAACCCAATGCCATCTAGAGGTGTTCATAATAGATGGAGAATGTAAGGAAATATTCTGTGCCGAAATATGTGGAATATACCGGTTATCAAATTTCATTGGAACAAATTAATAATTGCTATCATAAGAAGAGTAAAAGAATGGTCCATCCTACGGTGCTATTAAATTGTGTGTAGATTTAACATGGGGGTACGAATTGAAAGAATCGATTCCCTTTGCATATTTCCTATATTCCGCGGTCAAAAAATCGCACGGTATATCTACTATACTTATGAGTAATATAGGTATACACCCGTAATTGAGTCACAAAGCGAGATCTGCGTTTAAACATTTTGAGAACGACCTCTGCACCAAGCGTATTCATGATATATGTATATGCAAGTTAATAATTTTCCATCGGAGTAAGTACGTTATAAACTGGATTTTCGGCAATAAAATGTTGACACGATCTTAATAAATATAAAAAGGTGGATCAGTATTGGATGTCTTGAGGAGTCGAGTATTCCGGATATATCATTTTCGGTTGGTGCGGCAGATGATGGTTTTCGATCACATCGCCACGTATCGAAATGTATTTTCCATATATTATGTAGGCATAGTCTGATTTATATTAGCATTTTTATAAGAATCCCCGTCAAAATATGATCCTGAATGAATTATGAGATTCACTGATTGCTTCTGTGCTTCTGCTTGATATCTGCAGTCAGGCAGCAGCCTTCCATCAACCTCCCTCGGCCAATGTAAGCAACCCTTTCCGAATTAACGAATGTATGTTTATCCCCGGGCATTTCACGATAAGCAGACGCGCCCCGGCGCCCCAAATTTATATCACATAAAATAAATAAAATGCGGGAAAACTGAAAAACCCGAATAACGAGTATTTAATGGCGTACATAAGAATATTTCCAGAAATCAAAGGGTATACGTCTCACTAAAAGGGATGTGTCTAAAGAAAGAAATTGGCTTGGGCATATTTGAGAGTTCCCGTTGGGCTCCATTAAATATAGCATAAGAATCATTTCAATAACATCCCCCCAGAGACCCGGATATTCCTCATATGTCAAACAAAATAAAAGAGCGTCCGCATTACCATACTATATATTTTTTTATCTTATCACATGTAAATTAACTGCTCGGGGTGGAGTGCTCGGGATCCAAATATCGCTGGCTGTGCAAAAAACGCGATGTGCAAATGTAAAACTAATTAAACTTTTAAATGAAATACAGACCTTTGAGCCGGGAGCATTAAATAATTTCAAATAAAATTAAACACGATATACATCTTCGTTGCAGAACAGCGGCTGCAGAAAAAAGGAGTTTATTAGTTAATTAAAGCCCGCAAAAAATATCCGAAATAAACAAAGTGGAGTTGTGCGACGGCGACGTCCTCTAACCCGAAATGACGTAATTAGATTCGACGGGAATTAAAACCGAATAATAAAAATACTTCAAGGGATGAACGAAAACGTCCTAAGTTCACAGATGAGAAATTTGACGAACAAAACCTTTAATTATAACTGAAGTCATTCCATTATACAACCTTGGGAATTGACAATATCTTTTAACGATACGATCCTATAATATTCCGGACGGGCAACATCTAATGGAGACTTTGAAACTTTTTTACGGTAGTTTCCCTAACGAATTTCAATGTATTACTGTGTTCCTCTTTGAATTTTCATCCAGAATGTTAATGGTTTAATCTCATTAAATTTCAGGATTTCATAAATACCTAGTTTGGAAATAATACCCAACTGGTTAAACTTTTAAGACGCTTATTCTAATGATGCAGATGATTGCAATGTATATAATTGAAATTAATTAATTTACTAATAATAATAATATTATTTGTTGTGCTAGATATTTACAGAAAATATTTTCACTCGTCCAGACGTAATAAACAGGGTCCTGCATCTCACTTCCCGTCTTCTATAGCTCAGTTACTAATTAAGTCAGGATTTTGATATTTTGCAAACTTCACTTGTATCCTTGTTGTAATATTTTCGATTATACAGGGTGTGTTAAATTGTGGCGTCATGATAAAATCTTTTTTTTAAATTGCATGCTATATATTTTATTGATTATTTGGGTACCTTTTATGGTTGCCTATATACTCCTATAATTTTATTGAAATCGATTCAGTTATATCTGCAAAAAAAAATAAAAACTAAAAAAAATTGTATTGCACTATTGATTTAAAAAATAAATAAAAAATAACAATAGTGCCTTGTTAATAAAATCATACAGGATACTAATTAAATAAGGTCTGATAGTCCCGTTAACCAAGTTTGATTGATATGAATTATACAGGGTGTCCAAAATTTATTGTCAAAGTTTCCAAACTTTAAAGCACTTTATTTTTCTTATTTTAAATTGGAGCCCCTGTATATTTTTATGTCATTCCATCCGGAATTAAAAAAGCAAACATTGTTCCTAATAACAATCCTATCGCAATTCCTAACGCATTAAAAGCTATTTGCATAAAACTCGTTTTATCAACCATTCCAATAGCCATTTTATTGAATAATACAGTGTATTAAAATTTAATTAAAAATTTTGAAGAAATTATTAAGAAATTCTTTAGTAAACTAATTTTTTCGTAAAGATATCTTAGTTTCTTCCAAAAATATTATTTTTTTAAGGCAACAATGGGCTCAAGTTAGTTTAAAAAATGAAGTTCAAATGCAAAACCATAAAAAAAATGGTGATGTGGCCATCATGTTACTCTCTCCGACTTGATGGTATCATTTATATTTACGATTTCATGGTTTATTTTCAATTTAAATCATATTTTAAATGTACTTATTGTATAAACTCGAATGAAACTGACGTTTGAAACGTCAAAATTATGAAAGATAAAAATCTTAAAAAAGCTCAGTTTTCTCAAAAACTAAAGGGATTAAAAAAAAACTTATTCGTTATAAGTTGTTCATTTTAGCAATCTCTACAATTATTATTAACATAAATTTGCTGTAACTATTCTTGTTTTATAATTATAAACTAAAAATTTTGAAAAAATAATAATTTTTTTTCTCGAATAAAAATGATTTTATGAAAAATGTTTTCAAGCGAAAGATGTTCATTTATTTGTTGTTTTTTAATGTTTATTTAAATGTTTTTGTGATATTTTTCATTTTTAGGAAAATATTGGCAAAAAACAAATAACAGTTAAGGTAAACACCTACTTCCGGTGTACGAAATTTTACCAAAAGCTTGTTTGTTCTTCAGATTATCAAATAAGACGTATGTTCAAAGTTTCATATCAATTGCTCTATTAGTTTTTGAGATACAGCACGTACAGACAGACACATACACACACACACATTTTTTTTTTCCCAGAAATTGTTGAAATGGCATCTAGGGACCTCAAAACAGATATTTCAGTAAAAAAAAAATTGAAAAAAAAATTACCATCACAATACTCCGTAACGGAGAAAGTAGATAAAAATTAAAATTAAATTAATAATTCTTTCTACAAACACATTCGCAAGTTTTTACTTTACTATTTGTGTCTGTGTGTGTTTGTTGAAGACAACGAAGAAATGAACATCTTTCGCTTGAAAACATTTTTCATAAAATCATTTTTATTCGAGAAAAAAAATTATATTTTTTTTAATTTTTAGTTTATAATTATAAAACAATAATAGTTACAGCAAATTTATGTTAATAATAATTGTAGAAATTGCTAAAATGAACAACTTATAAAGAATAAGTTTTTTTGAAATCCCTTTAGTTTTTGAGAAAACTGAGTTTTTTTTAAGTTTTTTATCTTTCATAATTTTGACGTTTCAATCAGAGTTAATACAATGCTCGAAGTACATTTAAAATATGATTTAAATTGAAAATAAACCATGAAAACGTAAATATGAATGGCTATGATACCATCAAGTCGGAGAAAGTAACATGATGGCCACGTTACCATTTTTTTCATAAGATTTATCTTATTTTCAAGTCAACCCTGCGATATCGAATTAGTTAAAACCTAAAAAAAAATTCCGAACTCTTTTTAAATATTAAAGTTCATGATTAATTAATTTCTCACTTAACCCGGTGAAACATTATTATAAATTTTGATTAATTAAAACACTTGGTTTTGTTTCACCATTTTTAGTGTAAATACTTAAACAAAACCAAGTGTTTTAATTAATCAAAATTATTAAGGTTTAATTAAATGTTTTGAAAAAATTACAGCCACTTTGCCTAAGATAATCCTGTGGTAAAATGATTTTTTTTAATAAAAATATCTCGATTTGCTTAAAGGTTGTTTAGTGTTTATAGCAACAGTGCGAAACTATGAATAAATTATTAAAATCAAACGCAAAATTCTTAAAAAGAATAAGAATTAAAAGTTTGTTTCATAAACATATATTGATTTCTCCAACTGTTTTTTATAATATCGTGTTGGCTAAAACCTTTTAAAAATTTAGAAAAAAATATTTAAATTAGATTTAAATTTTTGAAAAAGTAATGACTGTCTTCTAGAAGATAATTCTTTAATAAAGCGTTTGCTTTATGCAGAAGTCTCGATTTTCCCCACAATTATCTTATTTTTTGCAAATACATTTTTTTTTTTTTTTTTTTTGACTTAGAAAGCAGGTCCATTCTGCCAGAGGTACCATTTAATTATTTTTGTATTGATTTCTCATATTTATTTATATATATATAATCATTATTTATTTTATATAATGAGTGGGGGGACATTCACTGAACATCCATGGACCCGAACGGCCACTTCTTCATTCCGAAAAAGTGATCGCCCGAATGGGATTCGAAGCCACTGCCACGAGGTCAGTGAGCAGGAGCTCTACTCATTAGACCACCGCGGCCCCCTTTATTTATAATTCAAGTTAAATTTTGAATTTTAAAAATAATACAGATTTGATTAAAAGTTTTTTTTAAGAACGTAATTTAATTTTTCCAGGAGATATTTTGTTTTCAAGGCAAAACCGCACTCGAATCAATTAAAATGCGGAAAAATTTGGTAAAAATAATTAAAATAAATTTGAAATTTTGAAAAGTAAACATATTTGGATTTTTTGGGCTATCTTATTTTTCAGTCACTGCAGTGCTTAGGTGATAAATTTTGAAAAAAAATATTTTTCTATTTTGCGTCTAAAACGCACTCATTAACGCACTCATATGGGTTCGTTGGCTCGCCGAATGCTTTAATAATTTAATTTTTCAAGGTTGGCGCCATTGAAATTCAGAGCTGCCAACCTGTGCTCAATTTTCGGCGAGATAGTTTTGAGGTTATGTGATGTATGGCAAACTAATTTCAAATTGAAATGTCAATTATCAGTGTCACCAACCACCATACAATTTTATAAATATGTATGGGCGATTTTTCAATTTAGAAATGGAATAAAAGGGGTAAAATAGAAAAAATACTGTAAAAATCTCGTTCATACGGCCTTTTTTCGTTACGCTCGTCGTTTTCTAGACTTGGACGCATGCGAAAAAATTACGCTTATTGAACTCGTTTTTTTAAATATACTATTAAATAATTTTCTTTTTTAATTACGGCCGTTGGAAATAATTCTTAAATAAAATGCTTGCTCAATGGAGATCTCTCAATTTTCCGAAAAGTTATGCGGCTGTTTTCTTAGAAATAATTCTTAAATAAAATGCTTGATTAATAGAGATACCTCCATTTTCCAAAAAGTTATTTTATTTTTAAGGCAACAATGCCCGCTCAAGAAAATTGAAAACCGAAATTTGCATAGTGTTCTTTAGTTTTCGAGTAAACTGACGATAAAGATCGAATGCCATCAAAATCGGAGAAAGTAACATGGTGGCCACATCACCATTTTTTAAACATGAATAATACTTGATAGTTGGAATATTAAAAAAAAAACAAATAAATTCTTAGAAAATGTATCCTTTTCAGTGGCTTCTGTTTTTTCCATAATTTCATTTCGGCGTTTCATATTTTTTCAAAATTTTTGACTCAAACAAATCATTTTTTTTAACATGCATAATTCATAATTATTTTTCATATTTGTAATTCAATTTTTGTTAAAAGGGATAATTTACTTGATGGTTAAATTTTTTTTTCCACGTCCGTTATAAAATTTACAGTTTTTTTCATTAATTTGGGTTCATAAAATTCCTGAACCCTACAAACACCGTGAAAAAAAGTGCCATAACGGTTCATTTTTTCACTCTTTTGCGTGAAAAAAAGTGCCGTAGCGGTTCATTTTTTAACGCTACTATAAAATTGTTTGCGCAAAGTCTGTCATGAACGCTTCACAACACGTCGCGAGTTCCGTCGATAAATGCCAAACATCCGTTTCCGATCAAGAAAACTTGATAATTATTATTTTCTTCATTTAAAAAAAGTATTATTACTTATAAAAAATGATTAAGGTTTTATCGAATTTATTTAAAGTTACGGACGTAGAAAAAATTTTGTATGGAACTCGAGAGTAAAGCAACCTTTTTTCACTTGTAGGAATTGCCGCACTCGCCTTCGGCTCGTGTGGCAATCTTTCCTACTCTTGAAAAAAAGTACTACTTTACTCACTTGTTGCATAAATAACTATTTAAAAACATAATGGATTCTGACAGAATGTATCCTTCTCAGTGGCTTCTATTTTTTTTCATAATTTTATTCTGGCGTTTTATATTTTTTAACTCAAAAAGAATCAACAGTCATAATTCTCCTGAAGTGGGTTTACCTTAACTGTTTTTTTTTTGTTTTTTTTTCCAATAATTTTTTAAATATAAAAAATATTACAAAAATGCTTGAATAAATATTGAAGATAACAAAGAAATGAACTTGTTTTGTTTGAAAATATTATTCATGAAGTCGTTGTTACTCGAAAAGAATTTTTTTTCAGTTTTGATGTATAACATAATTGGATTTATATTTATAATCTGAGCACATGTGATATTTAAAAAATAAAATTAACCTTGTATCTCCAAAACAAATAATTTTGGAAGTATAGAACGATAGAATCTAAAAACTTTCAAGTGTGTTTTGATAAACCGTTTTCAAAATATTTGACTGTATTCTTATTTTTTACGTTTTTGCGATACCGTGACGGCTGGTGGCATGACACATGGCGGGGCCAGCGGAAGTAGAGATTGGTCATATCAACGCATCCCTACCTCACTAACAGAATTCGTCTCACTGAGCGAATGAGTCAAACCAACTGCAACCCCTCTACTACTCTGGCCCCACCATGGGTCACGCCACCAGTTACCCACTCTATTTACCCTAATTTTCATAGGATAGCAATGAACACATTTTATTTCGTTAATATTTCATGTTATGACAGCAAAGACGTAAAGTTATCGGGTAAAGCCGTTATGTATGCAATGTCCAGTAAAATGGGCACTTTTATCCAATCTTTGTATGTATATATGAAGTGAGGGAGACGTTAAAATAGAGCGGAGCGGTGAGGCTGCAACGGCTTCAGCAAATACAATTTGCTGAAGACGTCCTTTCACGAGTAAATATAATAAACTAACCACTTTTGGTTGCACTTATTGATTCCTGCTTTAATATGTTATACTAAAAAATATTGTTGTTTCATGTCTTTTCCTTCTTTCTAGTAACCAACAATACATTCCTCTTTCACTTTATGAGTTTGCGTATGTTCCATTGCAAATTTTCATATTTATCTATGGTTAACGTATAAAGTGCGTATTATATTTTTGATTTTGGCTAAATTATTTTATATATATATATATATATATATATATATATATATACCGGGTGACCCAGCGATCTGTAAAAGCCCCATAACTTATTTGCTATTTGAGATATCGACTTCTAGTTTTCTTGAACTGGTACCGACACTTATTCTGCATATTTTAAAAATATGTATGTTTTTGTACAGGGTGTCCCAATATAAATAACAGACCAAAGTTATGTTTTTTTAAATGGAACATCCTATATTTTATACTTTATTTTCAACCCTCTTAAAAAGCTGATAAAGATAGTATAAGATACTATGGGTCTATTATGGACGATTGGTTAGTTATGGGCAAATTTGTGGCAAAAACAAGGACACATTGGAAAAATTGCAGAAGCGCTCCTAGCAATGCTAGCGTCGTTTTTTATACACTAAAGAATTTTCCACATCATGAAGAATAATACAAATCGGCTTTGGTTCTTTTTTGTTCATACTGCTATACAGGGTGTCAACATACGCAAAATAATGGATAACTATTTTTTTTCAAATGGAACACCCTATATATCTTGCCACCAATGCATGGAATTTTTAATAAGCTTTTCAATGATGTACAATTTGTATATTGAAATATTAAGGATTCTTAAGATTTATCCATAAAAAACATTTTTCTTTTGTCACCTTCTGCTGATTTTTGGATTTTCAGCCAAAACTATGCATTTTCTGAAAAAATAATATCAGACCAAAGTTGTAGAGCGGGAAATTTTAGATAGATATAGAGTCTTCGACTTTTCCAATAATGCGTGCATTGCCCGCCAGAGTGCGCAAAATTGAGACCGTATATGCATTTTAGAGTTTTTCTCAGCTTTTTTGTTAATTAATTGCACTATACCTTATTTTCCACGTGCTCTAGCAGAAAAACGGGTAATTATAGAATTATTTAAATGACCTACATCGATTTAAAATATTCCGCTCTACAACTCTTAAAAGAAGCAATTTTTGCCCAAAATGCATAGTTTTCGCTAAAAATGCAAAAAACCATTGAAAAACGCAAAAATTGATACATACATTTCCAATTTGCGTTTTTAGGGAAAACTATGCATTTTTGGCAAAAATTGCTTCTATTAAGAGTTGTAGAGCGGAACATTTTCAATCTATATTTCCCTATAATTTCCCGTTTTTCCGCTAGAGGGTGCGGAAAATAAAGTATAGTGCAATTTATTAATAAAAAATTTGAAAAGAAAACGCTAAAATGCATATACGGTCACGATTTTGCGCGCTCTGACTGGCAATGCACGCATTATCTTAAAAGTTAAAAGACCTATGTCGATCGGAAATTTTTCGCTCTACAGCTTTGGCCTCTTATAATTTTTCCTGAAAATGCATAGTTTTGGCTGAAAATCCAAAAATCAGCAGAAGGTGACAAAAAATATGTTTTTATTGATAAATCTCAAGAATCCTTAATATTTTGTCATACAAACTGTATATCATTAGAAAGGTTATTAAAAATGCCATAGATTAATGGCAACTTATATAGGGTGTTCCATTTGAAAAAAAATAGTTATCCATTGTTTTGCGTATGTTGACACCCTGTATAGCACTATGAATAAAAAAAAACCAAAGCCGATGTGAATTATTCTTTATGATGTGGGAAATTTTCTAGTGTATAAATAATGATGCTATCTTTGCCAGGAACGCTTCTGCAATGTTTTTAATGTGCACATGTTTTTGCCACAAATTTGCCCATAACTAACTAACCGTCCATAATAGACCCATTGTATCTTATACTGTTTTTATCAGCTTCTCGAGAGGGTTGAAAATAAAGTATAAAATATAGGGTGTTCCATTTAAAAAACATAACTTTGTTCTGTTATGTACATTGAGACACCCTGTACAAAAACATACATATTTTAAAAATATGTAGAATAAGTGTGAGTACCAGTTCAAGAAAACTAGAAGTCGATATCTCAAATAGCAAATAAGTTATGGGGCTTTTACAGATCGCTGGGTCACCCGGTATATACATATAAAAATGTGGTGCTTGAAATAAATAGCTTTGCAATTATCAATAACTATAGTCAGTGGCGGCTCGTGGAACATTTGGATGATAGAGCCACTTAACATATAATATAATAATGCACAGTGGGCAAAAAAAAACGGTACAAATAGTTTTGTACTGTTATGTCTTCGTGAGGTATTAGTATTTTAAAATAATTAATATAACAATGAAAAGCCCATTTTTGCAGATAAGATGAAGTACTTTTGCTCAAAAAAATAGTACTTAAACTTGTGCCAGGAACAGTGGCGGCTCTAGCAAAATTTTGACGGTAGAGCCACTTAGCATACACAATATATCTCACCGTCTCCTTTTTGAGGAAAAAAAATAAAATTAGAAGCTTTAAAACGTTGAGTTGTGGTAAATTATTTTTAAGTTATTTTATTTTAGTTTATTTTATGGAATGGTTTAATTAATTGACCTAAGTTACTCTTTATTTTGACGTGTCTCACATTGTAAATATAATGCAAAACACCAACTCTTATTTCATCTTAAAGAATTTGCAAAATCTGTCCTTTCGTTAAAAAAAAACTACAAATATATTTTTTTCTGTCTTATCTGCATCTATTCGGCGAGTACAACACTTTGCTGAAAGAATTTGCAAAATTTGATCATCCGTTCAAAAGTTATCCTCAAAAAAAAAACAATTGAATTTTGGTCCTGTACATTTATTCGATGAGTACAAATACTTTTCAGGAGGAATTTTTAAAATCGGCCATTTTGTTCAAGAGCTATCTTCTCAAAACCACAGAACTATTGAGCAATTATTTTTTTTATATACACATACTTTGCTGGAACAATTTTCAATATATGTTTATCCGTTCAAGAGTTGTTCTTAAAGACCAGAAAACAATTATATGGCAAATTTAATTTTTTGGTCTTAACTGCATCTATTCGACTTTGCTGGAAGAATTTGCCAAATTTGGTCATACGTTGAAGAGTTATCCTCTGAAACCCGAAAAACAATTGAACAAATTTAATTTTTTGGTTCTTTTTTAAATTTTATTCAAATGTAGATATAGTACATAACAAATTATAACAAAGTACATCACAACAAAATCAAATTCTACAGCTAATTGACTGCGTTAAAAATTTAAAAAAATGCAATTTTTGCATTTTGTGTTAATGTCAAGAGAAAATTTCGTAACCCGTAATAAATTTACATAAAATTTGCCATATTTTGAAGTTCAAATTATCACAATTGAACAATACGTGCGGCAGTAGTGCAATTAAAAAAAAAAACAAAATCTTGGATATTTAAAAACTGCAATTTTGTATTTCGTGTTAATTTCACGAGAAAATATTGTAATCCGTTTTAAAATAACACTAAATTCGCCATATTTTTACGTTTAAATCATTAAAATCGGACTACGCATTCGGCAGGTGTACAATTTCAAAAATTAAAATCGCGTTTTTTAAATTCTGGAAATAAAAAAATGGAATTTTTTACATTTTGCGTTAATTTTGCGAGAAAATATATGAATCCGTTTTAAAATAACACTAAATTCGACATATTTTAAAGTTTGAATAATTATTCGGCAGGTGTGCAATTTCAAAAATCGAAATTACGATTTTAAAATCTTCGAACTTAAAAACTGAGATTTTTGCATTTTGTGTTAATTTCACGAAAATGTTTTGTAATCCGTTTTAACAATACACTAAATTTGCCACATTTTGACGTGTTTAAATCATCAAAATCTTACGACGCAATGGGCAGGTGTGCAATTTCAAATATCAAAATCGCGACAAAAATTACAAATTTAATTGCCAACGATGGCTGCTTTCAACTGTCAAAGATAATAATTTTGAGCTACTAAAAATGACAATTTTCAACCTCCAAAAACTACAATCTTGAAATGCCAAAATTGATCAATTTTAACAACCAAAAACTTGAATTTTTAACTCCTAAAAATGGCAATTTTCAACTGCTAAAAACCACAATTCCCAACTGTCAGGAATGACAAATTTTCAACTGCAATCAATTACCGTTTTAACTGTCAAAAACTGTAATTTTTATCTGCTTACAATGACCATCTGCAACTGACAGAAATGACAATTTTTTTTGGCTATTTTCAACTGCCAAAAATAATAATTTTGAGCTACCAAAAATAACAATTTCCAACCTCCAAAAACTACAATCTTGAAATGCCAAAATTGATCATTTTCAACAACCAAAAACTTATATTCTCAACTGCTAAAAATGGCAATTTTCAAGTGCCAAAAACCACAATTTCCAACTGTCAAAAATTATACTTTTCTGAAAGAATTTTTAATATCTGCCATTTTGTTCAAGAGTTATCTTTTCGAAACCGCAAAAAAATGAACGACAAATTTAATGTTTTATCTTATCTGCATCAATTCAGTGAGTACAATACTTTGCCGGAAGAATTTTCAAAATCAGATTATCCGTTACATGAGTTATCCTCGAAAAAAGAACGACGGGTAACACTTTGCTGGATGAATTTTTAAAATGTGGCCATCCTTTCAAACAATTGAACAACGAAATTATTTTTTTGTTTTTATCTGCATCTATTCGATGAGTGAACAACACATTGCACTAAGAATTTTCAAAATCTGGTGCGTTCAAGAGTATTTTTTTTGCATATAACATTTTTTTGTGGGACTTCCAGGAACGAAGGTACGCTTAATGACTTTAGTCGTAAATAGTGCTTAAATCGACTGGAAACGCCTGAAAAAATTTGTTTCTTAACTTTGTCTAGAGCTCATTCTGGACACTATTCGTCTATAAAAAAAGTGGGTCTTCCAGGAACGGAGATACGCCAAATTATTTATTTATGTCGTAAATAGTGCTTAAATCGACTGGAATCACCTAAAAACGATTAAAAATTTATCGAATTTCCGTTTTTTCTTCAATTGACATGTATTTAAAGAGTACATGACTAGCCTGCAAATTTTCTTAATAGTACATGAGCAAAAAGACTTATTCGGCAATGAACTGTTTATTAAGCAGATGAGCCAGAAATGATTTGGCTCCAACTGAAGGTTCAGAACGCGTCCCCCCGCCGAATCGCGCACCTCCCCCAGCTGCCTATATTCTAACGAAATGCCGTGCCAGAAGTAAGTTGGCTCCGATTGCGATTTTTCTCTACTCATAGAAATACAAAATTCTTGCCGAGCATGAGATTAGCTCATTGGCTCTACATAACGAGCCGCCACTGACTATAGTAACGATAAAGAAGCTTGCTCGCCGGTCGCTATTTATCAAACATGAACATTCTCACCGTTCGGTGTTGTCGTTTGTACATTTTAAGATGGATCAAAATAAAAAAAATTATTAATTGTTAGTCGTAGATAAAGTAGTGTATGACCTCGTGATAATGGCTATTATTCCTTCGCGGCTCAGGTTGTAAATTTATACTCGGTAATAATAGCTGTCATTATTGACTCGTATAATCTACTATTATTTAACAAATGTCTACGTACATTATATTCATTCTCTTCCAGTTAATTTATGTTAACATCCTTCAAAATATTTGTATAAACGATAAGCAAGAAGAATACTTTTTTTGACGTAAGCGTTTAGCCGCTCGGCCCCTAACGACGTTTTAAAATATTACCAAATATGAGAACTTCAGCGATGAATACTTTAATTATGACCCCTATACACGCGACTGGTTACGACCCATGATCGACAACTCTTACAAAATGACTTGTTTGGTATTATTCGGTTTCTGTAATTTTTAACAAATCTTTATTTTCAAAACAAACATTTATCAAAATTGTCAAATGTTTACGTTAGATGACTCATTTCGACCGGGTCGGTTTCTTTCCTCGCCTCTCACCGCTGCCCCGTAGCAGAAACTTTAGCGGCCTTGACATCCCCCCTACTCACAAAATAAACTTTTAACACTTGTATCATAAATAACGTTTATACGAACAAATTAGACAAAAGTTATGATGGCCACATCATAATTTTGAATTCTAATTCAGGCATCATTATGTCGCAAAACACACTAAAATTCGTCCAGATATTAGTTTCTGTTTACTCAACTCCATTACGACCGGAGCGCATTGCACTATTATACTCGACTGGTAAAGTGTACATACCGCCCTTAATACTTAATATACTATTAACAATTTGTAAGGCTATACTGTTTTGTTATTCACCGCGAATCTGCAACATGTGGTTAATTTCGTAGCGTGACTACACATTATTATAAGATATGTAGTTTATTATTACATGTAATCATATCTTATTACCTCTGCAGATAATTCATTGTATTTTCAGTGAATAAAGGCAGAAAGTCCAACGGTCGATAGCTCTTTTGACATGGCATTAAATAATAATTCAATGTGTTAAATAAAGGTGTACTACTACTCAGTGAATAATAGATTAAGGTGTTATTCTGAACAGAAATGTTAGCGTTAACAGCGATTTATTTATTAACATCGACAGATGGCATGAATATACGATTCTGAACACAATGTCTGTCAACTAACATCGATGTATATTAATATTTTTGATGTTAAATAACACTTGTCAAAACGGTCGACGTTACGGGATTGTTAATGGTGATATACATATTTTGAGGTTATTTCGTGGTTTGTGTTTTTCGTCAACAAAAAACTCAAATGGATAGTAATATTTCAATATTCATATACATGCTTTAAGAAACATTCATTTTATTTCTAAAAATATCCTCAAAAACGTATTATTAATCATCTATTATAATATACATGAAGTTGGTCGCGCTATAGACGTTGCACTGTTGCCAATTTGTGTACATCGGGTTGTTCAGAATACAGTTTTTAACAGCGCTGTTCAATTTCACATAACATTGCAATATTAGTAACAGTTGTTCAGAATAACACCTTAAAATTTCGAGAACAATCTGATTTTTAATCAGCAGCTCTAAGGACAAAATTAAAATTAAATATTTTCACAGGTATTCATAATATATCGATATAAAGAAAACACTTAACTTTTTTATACCACTTTTATTTTACTTTACGTAAACGCTTCAAAAGCGTTCTAATTTTAGTATATATACCTTTGTATTTCGTATTTTAAGTACTCAGTTTGATAATGATTACCGTGTAATTGAAACTAGTCACGTAAAGTAAAATAAAAGTGGTATAAAAAAGTTAAGTGTTTTCTTTATATCGAAATTGAAAATGTACCACGAAGTGAACGCCTCCAAGATTCGAGAATTCATAATATTTATTTGGCATATGATTTCACATTAACGAAAACTTATTTCATATGAAAAGCAAAACAGATCATTCCCACTCATAAATTCTGCTTTTTTAATAATGAAAACAGATTTCGCAAGAAAAACAATTTTATGTACATGCAAATTTCGGTTTACATAAAAAAAAATGTAAATTTTGTATAATTGCTCTATAATACGTCATAGTAGCCAAAGCCAGGATATGTAAGAAAATAAAAAAAAAATATTATCAAAACAAGCTGAGGAAGAATGTAAATTAACATTCACAAATATATGCGATCGTGTTGATATCTGAATCTAAAATATGCTAAGCCTCGAATGTTAAAGGTACGCCAAGGGGTCTATACCAATTAAATAAATGACATGCACTTTTCACTTCAAATATTGGATACCTCACAATGGAACAATTCCCTATTCAATAACCACAACTGCTTAACATACTTGAAGAGTTAAATTCTCATGTTACGGCTGAAAATATATAAGTGAATGTCTAATACGGATTACAGTTGAACATAATCCTTCAGCGATTTAAAGTTCCGAACCCATTATTTCACATCGCAGCCGGAATATAATGAACTGATTTCAATCGTATGTCCTTTACCGTTGACACTTAACGAATTTACAGAGCTTATTGTAATGTCAAGCATTCTCGCCACCATACAGAAGAACTACCATTGAATTCCCCTCAACAATTATTCTCTTTCTAGTGTAGAGGTGTGCATTTATCCGTCGCACTTTAATTCCATTTTGTTCTGCAATAGAGGACCATTCATATGATCCTCACTCAATTCACTATTGGCAGTTAGTGCAGCGTAAATTTTCCGCCATTGAAACGGCTTTTATATTACTTTATGCGTGACACCTTCACATACCAACCCGGCAGAATTTACAAAAGCGTTCAGGAAGGCACATTGATATCCGGAGAATGTGGCCCGCGCGAGCATTGCTTATTTAGGCCTGAAACGTACTTTAAGCAATAAATTATAAACCCAGAAATGTATTGCCGGAAGCTTTATCGAATTAACACGTGCCAACCCCGAAATGGTTATTTATATGTTTACTAATTCAATGTAATAGCCGTGTGTCGACGAATCTCAGTTACACGTGTTTTGCATAAATCAGATGTTGATGTTGGTATATCGGAGCTATTACCTGTGTTAATAAATCTAACTGGCCTATTGTGAATTTCAACTGTACGTATTTGTTAGATACACAATTGTGGATATCTTTATCTAGATTATTTTTTTATGATAAAAGGATGATTTTCAAACGAAATTTTCAAGAGTCTACAATTATCATTTAATTTTTAAAGTTAGAAACGTCAATCGCCTGAAGGTTGTAGTAAATCTGAGTGAATCAACCACCTACAGATATGGGAATATGCCAACGACGGCAAATATAACAATAATACCTATCTAACACCTACAGGCTACAGACTGGTTTCGACCTTTCAGTTTAGTTAGTTGTTGGTTCCGCACAGATTGAGTTTAGTACAACATTCATTCATTCATTAGATTCCGCCAATAGTAATTTCCATCTCAAGGTTGAAACCGGTGTTCTGATGGGGAAACAATATTTAATATTTAATTTTTTCGTTTAAGGTTTTGATTATGGCTAAATTTATACTTTAAGGCAGTGGCGGTTTCAAAGGGGGGGTAATCGGGTAATTGCTTAACAATTTTTATTGTTAAAAATTACCGATATTCCATATTCCAAACAAATAATATAACCAATAAATTTTTCCCACGCTTTAAAGGATAGGGAGATTTCACGGAACAGATGTATGAGAGCAGAAGCACCAGTTTATTACCTTTTTTTTTAATTACCCCCCCCCCCCCCCTAGACTAATTGGTTAGAAACGCCCTTGCTTTAAGGCGGCAAAGATTTAAAGAATAAACTTGCGCTGGAATTGCATCTAGAAGGGAAATGTTAGGAGCAACTAAATATAAAAAAAACTTTTCAATCTCAAATGAAATTAGTGGAAATGCAATCTCAAATGAAATTAGTGGAAATGCAAACGAAGGTTAACTTTGATTTTTCAAATGGAACCACCTATTTTTATTGCGGGATCGTATTCTACGAGAAAAAATACAAACTTTTTGTAGGAAATATTTTTTTACCCTTTTTTAAAAAGTTTTTTCTTGAATTTTGTTCGTCGTGTTGTTTGAAATCTCAGATGAATCCAGGATGTGATTCATAAATTACCCTCGGCATTAGCATCAAATTTGCTGGAGCAAGATCCCCGGACTTTTTCCTCTGGGGACTAGTCAAGGAGAAAGTATTTGCTAAAGCTCCGACAACAATACAGAACATGAAGGAGAGGATTAGGGCTGCATTTCGAGCAACTTCCATCCAAACCCTTAGAAATATTCAACTAAACTTTCACCAGCGGGTACAGAAGTGCATTGACGAGGACGGACACTTGATCGAGCATTTGATCTAAGAACGAGATAGAACCTCCATCATTGGCTCTGAAACCCTTTTCAGAGCCAATGATGTGCAAAATCTCATCGGCAACCTCTACATGGTGCACATCGGATGACGCTAATGCCGAGTCACAGCCTGGATTCATCTGAGATTTCAAACAATATGACGGACAAAATTCGTAAGAAAACTCTTAAAAAAAGCATTTTAAAAAACGTTTGTTATAAAAAGTTTGTATTTTTTCCCGTAGAATACGATTCCGCAATAAAAAATAGGGAGTTCTATTTGAGAAATCAAAGTTGACTTAAGTTTGACCTTGAAAATTGACTCCAAGGTCATGTTCAAGGTCACAAAAATATGTCCCCCTTTCGAACCCTACAACTTTCAGCTGAAACATTTTTTGTGATGTTGCTCAGGTTTCGAGATATTTGGGGTGGCAATTTAAAATGGGGCACCCTGTATTCTCTTGAGAATTATGCCTTAATTATTATTATCAAAATAGTGTTTTCGAAACGATAAATTTTAAAGTAAAGTAAACGGGCGAGTTTATAATAGCCGCAATCATAGTTTTACAGACAACTAGAATGAGCTCATTTACGAATTGATTTTATGGTGGATACGCTGGGAATTTAAACTTTACTTCTTGCCTAAAACATTCGACCTTGCGAGAATTTTTGTATTGCCTTCGATATAACGACAATATTTTTATTGTGCGAATACAATATGATCTTACGAGAATATTTTTGTTATCGCGAACATGGCGGCATTTGTTAGGTTAGTGTTAAATAATTTGCAAGCTAATCCTTGTATATAGAGATGAAAGATCTTAAAATAATGTTATTTCAGTGTTTGTACTATTAATAACATACCAGTTTTTTTTGTATCTTTCAATATCCGGCGTAACATTAGCCTGAAAATAGTTGTTTCAATAAGTTATTTGCTTTTAGTCTTTTGACTTAACTTTGCAAATTCACGAACAGGTAAATTCATAATACGAATTATGGTTACAATAGCCCAATTTCTCGATTCATGCGTGTTTCAAAAGAGCTGTCATTACATCGAAACTTCGATTTGTTTCATATTTCCCATGCGCAGTTTTTGTCGCACCTAAAGAATATAAGCCATTGTAAATAAATGTATGAGTTTGTGTATATGTTTGTATGTACATGCGCCGATGGTTTAAAACTAGTTTTAAGGTGATGTTTTCTCATCATTATATTACTTTATTTTGTTAATTTTATTATATATACAAACATCATTATTCACAGAAATAACTGAATACATTATATTACAAACTTGAAATCCGCTTTCCGTTATCTGTGAAAGGGCTATCGACCAGTGGTCTTCCAGCCCATGTTTACTAAAATTAAAGAAATGGATGCTTATGTATTATCTGTGAGATGAAATGAATTTATGAATTAATGGAGTGTGATCTGGGAATTTTTGAATTTTGAAGTGATGTTAGGATTACGAATCAGACAAAATTTGTTAATTATCATTCTATTAAATGCGTTGCATGAAAATTTGATAATGATGGGTAGTGCACGCTCTTCAATCTGGACGACTTTTGTTTTCTCGTAAAGGAGGGTATTGGAGGGTTTATAGAGTGGATTATTGAGATGTCGGAGTTTATTGAGGGACGCTGAGCGCTCGGCTAAATTTATATTTTTAGAAGTTATAGGACTAGACAAATTTATTCATAAATCTTTGTGGCAGTTTCAACTGATATTTTGAAATATTGCTCTGAAGTATTTAGCTCTTATAACAATTTTTAACTTAATGTTTCTTGAGTGTTTCCGGAATGAAAGTTTATTATCGAACAAAATACCTAGATATTGGCAGCTTGGGGATGGAGGAATTTGTGCATAATTTATGAATATTGTAGGAGATGCAGGTCTGGGTTTATGGTAAGGAATCAGGAGTTGGGATTTATTTGGATTGATTTTAATACGCCACTTTGCAAACCTGTGTTGTAAAGTGTCCATTGTAGAACTTGTAGGATTGTGGCATTTGCATTGCTTTATCCAATGTGGGAGCATGGGAAATAACGGCAGTGCCATCCCTGAATTGTAAAATGTAAGCTGAGGGATTAAATACAGTGGGATTGGTATGATAAATATATCGGTGTGGTATAGATTATACAGGAGAGGAGAAAGGGGAGAACCTTGGGGGACACCTTGCTCTGGAATGAAGCAATATGAATATGATTGGCGTACTCGAACTTTTAGGGATCTATTAGATAGGAATTGGTCAATAAAATTGATTGGGTGTGTAGGAATTTTCAGCACGTGGCATTTATATAACAAACCTCGATGCCATACCGAGTCAAACGCCTTCTCAATGTCTAAAAACGCTATGGTGGACTTGTTGCCTTCGAGATGAGTTGTTTGACAGTTAGAGGTCAGTATTGTCAGTAGGATAATAGTAGATATTTTGGGTAAAAATCCAAATTGATAATCGGGAATGAGGTGGGTGGTAATATTTAGGCGTTTATGTTTTATTAATGATTCAAGTAATTTACCAATCACAGAAAGAAAGGTAATAGGACGATACAGATTATAATACCCTGCCTCCATTCAAATGGGAAATATTGTTTTGTATAACAATAGTTAAAGATTTTTCCATTTTCCAATAGATATAGAAGGGTGAGCTGCTACAAATGAACCACCACGGTGGTTCTGGTTACGGATGGATGAGTGAATTTGGATGCTATTCCAATTTTGATAATTAAATGGGCGAGTTGACTTGGTTTCTACCAAAAGATTCACTGCAACTTGATTATGGGCGAGGTAGTGGTTCAATAAATGGGATTTTTGTTTTAAGGAATTAATGTTGCCATATAAAAAAAAGTATACTATCCATAGGTATTTACCTGCAAGTGAGCGACGTGCACACCTTCGTTGGATGCTACAGATGGTATTATGTTGGGGAATTTCAAGTCGAACATCACAACAAACATTCGATTAACAGAAAATGATATATGAGTATCTATTTGGTATGAGTCGATGAATCTGCTACGAAGTTTTTTTATGAGGGCTTGTCTATCAATGACTTTCGGAGAATTAATTTTGGCGATGAAGGTATGGATGATATTATCATGAAGTGTTATAGAAGCATGCACGCGTGAGTTTTTCGTTAGCTGTTTATTGATCTCGTCAGATTTCTTGTTTACTGTTTGGATTCGGATGTTGGGTATTCCATTGATTGGCTTCATCGGCCTCTTCTTGCGATCACCCAGTTTGTCCTCCTATTTTTACACCTGGCGGTAGGGGGTCGTTTGCGTCTTGCATTTGAGAGACCCATGTCCCTCCTCGGTACAAGCAGAACAAACTTCTGGTCGGGTTGTTGTACAAGCGGATGTATGGTATGCTTCGGCGTTTTTCCACATTTAATGTTCCACTAATACATATCACACACACAAAATGGCCATAGTTTAAATATTGAATTTGTTTTAAATCAAACGACTTAATTGTGAATTTTAAAAGATTAGTTTTAAAATTACATGCCAGTCTTAATCAGAGATAATTTCTATTTAATTTATATATCATCCAATAAAATTTATTAATTTGAAGCCACGTTGAGTTAAAATCACCCTTTGCTTATACTGTTAACTTAATGACGGGAGCTTATCGCATCCTGCCGACGGGGCCTATCAGCTCAATCAATTCAAGTCAATTTAAATCGAGTTGAATCAATATATATATATATCTACGTATGTGTCCGTTCGACAATCAATATGAAAACAGAAAACAGTGAGTTGATCAAAATATGTACACTTCTGTGCAATAAAATGAAGCACAAGTCTATTGAGTATTTTTACAATATTCCAGTTGTATAATTGGGGTCTGCAACATTTACAATAAATGATAAAACACAATAACTTAAAAATAACACCTTTATTAAAAAGCCAAAACTAAGATTAAGACTAAAAACCATCATTGGGTTATAATTATAGTTTTTGAATTGTTGTCTAAATGATGCGGCATTTTTACATTAAAGAAATTGACAAATTTACATATTTTCGTAACCAGGAAATCCGCTTTAAACTATAACATATTTTGTGTGCTTAATTTTATTGCACAGAACTTTTAATTTTGAAATACAAATCAACTTAAATAATATACATCGTCAATGATAAATCCTTAAAAAGGTGTTGGTTTAAGTAACACGGTTACTGTTTACTTAACGACGGGAGCTTATTGCATCACGCTGACGGGAGTTTATCAGCTCAATCAATTCAAGTCAATATTTAAATCGATTTAAATCAATCTAACTGCATATGTATCCGTTTGATCGTCAATAAAAAATGTCGCGTTTCCGGGCAAAAAATAGTAAGTCAATCAAAAATGTTTATTTTAATTCTGAAATAGAATGCATCTCGTCAATGATAAATCCTTATAAATGCGTTCCTTTGAGTTACTGTTTACTTAACGACGGGAGCTTAGTGCATCCTGCCGACGGAAGTTTATCAACTCAATCAATTCAAGTTAATTTAAATCAATGTAAATCTACATTTGTGCCCGTTTGACATAAAATAATGCCGCGTTTCCGCACAGAAAACAATGAGTTGATAAAAATATGTATATTTTAATTACGAAATAAAAATCATCTTATCGAATGCACCTCGTCAATGATAAATTCTTATAAGTGTGTTTTTTTAAGTAACATAGTTTCGAGAATTTTTGCTAAAATCATCGCGTAATAATCAGTACCCTTCGTGCATTACAGCTGAAAGGTTCTGAACTGTGAATATTTTCCGATATTCGTTCATGCACAAAAACATAAATCATAATTAATTCTTCTATTTTTTTAAAGGTATCATATTTAATATTCATTTCAAGGTTTAATTTTCTAAATTGTTCCACATAATATTCATTATAAATGCACAGATACACTCGAATTTCTTCTATACCTTCTCAAATTTATCAATAACGGGTGGTCTATCGGGTCGGATTCAATTTCGAAATGACACAGAGTAAATTATTATTTAATTGGACAATTATTATTGATTCATAAGTAGATACGAGGGTAGGCTGATTAGTATTGCCTCCACCATCATACCTCCTCAACAGATGGCACCACTGTCCTGCAACAGATACTGGAGTGATCTACGCAGAAAATGAAATTCAAGTCACAGCCGGATTCGGGACAAAGTGCCGATTGCCCAAAGTGCCGAATTGATATTCTTGCGCCGACCTCTCAGTAAGGACCATACTGCCGAATGCACGCCGATTCGGCACTTTGGTCGCACGAACCTACGAGTAAGGCCCAAAATGCCAAATATATATGTAATAATACGTTTAAAAACGTTTAAAACAAAACTGTTTACCTTCCATTGATAAACTTGTATTATCAAAAATTATTTTCGCACATTAGGAACATACATGAGGATGTACATTCGGCATTTTGGGCCTTACTCATAGGTGCGTGCGAAGACATTCTGCCAAATGACCAAAGTGCCGATTAGCATTCGGTTACGACGCTTTGTTTACGAACGATACGACGTCGCTTAGCATCGTTCGGCACTTTGGGCATGGTCGGTAGTATGAAATTCGGTACTTTGGGCAAAATACCGATGCGGCACTTTGGACATTCGGCACTTTCGGCAGGCTCCTCACAGCCCTTAGCTGGAAAAATCATGACAACTGTGTTTTGGAACGCACGTGGTGTTATCTGGATATAATCCCGACAATCATAATGATTAGGTTAGGATTAAGATAATATTTTACAATTGTAAAACTATTCATTAGTAATATACTATAGTTAAAAATCGCATTCAATTGATATTATTGAGGATAATCTAGAATTAATGATTTGTCGAGATTTTGGCTTGTCGAAATTTCGACCCTGTCGGGATTCTGGATTGTCGGGTTTGGACCCAGAGTCGTTATCCACGTTGATTTTCTTGTAATGTGGAACAACAATCAATTTAGAGCGTTACATCAGAACGCTGCGATTTTTACAACGGCGACTGAAGAGGGTTCGAAGGGAAATGGGAAATATTTTCCTTCAGCATGACAATGCGAGACCACACACTTCACGTGCCACCATGGCAGAACTTTCGCCACCATACGACATCCCCTATATGTCATCCACCGTGCAGTCCAGATTTGGCACCGTGTGATTTCCATATCTTTCCCAAAAATTAAAAAAACTACGGGGAGAGCACTATGCAATCAATGAAGATGGTGAGAGAACTGCGAGAGGCAGGTTGCAAAAAGAGAGTGCCGACTTCTTGTAGGATGGCTTCAGAAAACTCATACATTGTTGGCAGAAGTGTATCCAGTTGCCTGGTGATTAAGTATAAAAGTGAAATAGGATTATTTCTGCGTTTGATTTATTAAAATGTTCCCAACTAAACGCGAATTACGAAGATGGAGGCATTACTTATCAGCCCACCCTCGTATATTAAGATTAATTGTGAAATAAGGTGCCGGCCAAATGGACGTCGCGGCTATGCTGGCAAACTCTGGCTCTTATGATCAAATTTTTGAAAACTTTTCCCAAGGCAATTTCAGCAATAACGCGTTAAATATCTGTTTTCAATTCAGACATTGTTTGTGGTTCGTTAGCGTAAACTTTGGACTTTCATGCATGGCGTCTTTTCGCAAGATCAGGGCGGTGAATTCACGTAAGTATTTCTGAAAATCACACGACAAGATAGATTTTCTTGTAGTATGGCATGTTGAACCATCCTGTTGAAACCACATATTTCTTCGAGATCCATGTGGTTCAACTGATCCCACAAATTGTTCGATATAATGTCACGACATTATACTCCGTGTGCAGTTGGCGAGACTAATTCTCAAAAAAAAAATGGTCCAATTAATCCTTGCCAAATGTGTGCATCGGTTTTTCATGAATAACATGCGGATTTTTATTGGCCTAAATCAGACAATTTTGCTTCAGTTTGATCTTAATCGCTAAATATGATATTCTTAAAAAATATCATTCACCGTTTGATTTTCCATTACCCAACTGACAAATTGTCTCCATTGTAAATACGCCATTTTGCCTACACGATATATGCGAGACGATTTAGGCGAGAGCAAGGAAAGACATATTTGTATGTTCTATATTAATTGAAGTTACAAAGTACGTAGCCGTTTTGAAAAATATTTATTTGTTATTTTTAGAAAAGGTACCATTTTTTGGTCGAAAAACATACACAAATTTTGACTACAAAAAGAGTTTTTAATGTTTTGTAAAAATCCTACGTATTTTGTTACATGATATACAGGGTGTCTCGTTTCGAGTGTGCCGAACGAAAACAGGTAGTGGATAATGTTATTCTGAACAGAAAAGTTTAAATAAACGTATGTCCGATTTCGACCGTTATTGAGCCTCATCAATCCAATATTTAAAAAAGTGTGTTTTGAGAAAACGCGTTTTTTTATCTCAGGGGTGGTGTTACCCCTTATTTCAACTTTATGACGATGGAGGTGAAGGTATTTAGTGAGAATTTGTTGCAAACTGGTTTTGTTAATGTTTAATTATTCAGAACGATGACGTGTTGATGTTTCTGGATTCTCAGACTGACGACTGCAATTTTTTCGACTGATGCGGTGGTGACATTTGTTCATAATCGAACTAGTTTCCTCCATTTTTTTTAACAAGCCTTTGATGGATTCTTCATTTTAAACATGGATACCAAGATTTACACGAAGTTTTCGAACTGTAATGCGTTTTAATAATAACAATACGTTATAAAACCGAGTGTTTGTGTTATTTGTTTTAAAGTGCTTTATCGAGTGGCATTGCTCGCTTGGAAGGATTTTATTTTTTCTTCTGTTGCAACTAAAGTCGACTGACTCCAAATGTGTGGTCAATGTGTTAAAATATAACGTTCGGAGGAGTGCGTTCTTAACGTTCTTAGACTGCTACGTAGCAGATAATCCGAGTTACAATGAGCTAAAGCAAGTAATCATTAAAGAAAATTCAAACTGGATTTAAGTGAATGAACTTCTCAAGAATATAAATTAAGACGAACAATAGCCTGAATGCATAAATATTTCACCTGTTTGTAACTCTGCAAAATTAAGACCTACTAAGACTAAATAACATCCCTGGCTAATGCCACGCAAGAATTATTAAAATCCAAATTATCTGTATGCTTTTGTATTTCCCTTTTTATGCCGTTCTCGGCTATTTGTATATTTAGAAAACTAAAGCTCAAACAATAAATAAATTCTCAAATAAAAAATAAACGTTAATATTAGTTGTTTATTATACGAATGTGGAATGAACGCAATTAGTCACGCAAGAAAAGTTAACTTACTTTTCCTAAGTGACTAATGAGCAATTCCACATGAGTATAATTTAACATTTGATCCAAAATCGTCTGTAATTGCATTAAGGGGGCGGAGACATTGCGCGGCCAACCGCGAGTACAGATTTTGCGCGAGGTTCTGGTTGATACATGAAATAATATAGTAATTAAGGTATCTAGGGCATTATGAGTACAATAACGCCCCAGGTCGTGGGTATTTTGCTCATAACGCCCGTGGTGCCTTCAACGTTTTATGTCAAACTTATCGAAGATTTTCTTATACTATTTTCTGACAGATTGTCGCATCGAAAGCCGCGCCGCGCAGATGTCTACGGCGTTCGCACGCTTGATTTGCGTTTGACGAATTGTTGACAGTCGATCTGTTGATAATTACTACAAGCGGGCGTTATGGAAATAACGCCCCAGAGCGTTATTTGTCATGTAATATACGTCGTTTCCATGCCAATATGGTTTCAATAGTAAACAAGTATGACATAAAATATTAAAATGCACATATGTACTTGAAAGATTAAGCTTATTATTTGTAGGTAAAAATATTAATTTTTTTGTAAATGCTCATAACTTTGCGAAAAGAAATTTTAAAAATATTTCACCCCGTCAATACACTCATTCAATTATCTGTTTTAAGACGCACCCTATTTTTTTCGTTTTAGAGAAATGAGAAATCGTGACCACCGCCAAGACGCGCGTGGATTTTTTTAACGGCTGCAACTTTGATAGATTCCGATATTATTTTTAAATGTTTTATACTGAAATGTGTAGAATAAGCCTCAATATTTCAAGAAAATAAGTGCATTTAAACATTTATTACTCCATGTATCGCGAACGGCCGTGCAATGTATCTGCCCCCTTAAATATTGAAATAATGTTTTTTAAATTTTTACCAGAAATTTTGATACATAGTGACAATTTGAAATATTTCAAAAATCTTACGAAGGAGCTCATTATTCCGTGTGTCCGAGTTATTCTCTCACTAGTTGGTAATGAGCAACATCACTTCCCTCAAATGACTACAGTAATTCGCTTATTAACAGTCGATTTCAGACAAAACATGTTTACATTTCTAGACGTGATTGAGATTATTTTGTCTAATTAAGAAAATTGTAACAGTCTTTTGTGCCTAATTATAATAATGATATGAATAGTACAGGAGCTTCAATAACGCCGCGAATGTTAAATGTAAGTCAATGGAATGGATGCCCGTGGACAGCGGCTGTCCCGAAGAGCCCCATCGGCTCTTTTAACGTTTTTTTTTTATGGATAAACATTAAGGTACACCACTGGTAAATAATGGGCAAAGTTAACGAGGGCTCGTTAGAGAGGAAACGTGCCTTTGTCACAACACGCCGATGTCCAATAACCTCAGTCCTACACACAAACTACTGATATCAAGCTCTTCCTTCGATCCAGATTCATGGATAACTAGACTCGAATTAATATACTTTAACACAGAGATGTATTCTAAACTGAAAATGAGTAAGTTAACTTCAACACAAAGAAAAGTAATTTTGCTCTTTTGCAAAGGCCGAGACATAACGCTGAATTTCTTGTTTATATATGGGATGTGGATATACTTATAAGATTTAAGCAGTCAACGTAAAGCTTCCTCCGTGTTTTATTCGCCTAATAAAAGCGGGATTAGTATTTGAAGCGATTCTGAAAGGGAAGATTGTGTGTGGATCCACTGTGAAAGAAAGGCGGACCCCGTTGTAGTTTTCGTCGCGCACGGAAGACGTACTCGGTCATTTAGAATTCATTAAAGTTCTTGCTGCACTTAGCTGTTACTTTTTAAGTCGCCTCTTGTATGCTTAAATGGAAATTGCTTCGGAATTATTTATCAGGCCAACACAACACAATGAGTTTTGTGCAATTTTTATTTAATCGCGCAGTTGCTGTTATTGAGTTTATATTTTAGTAATCGTTATGCACAAAACTTACATCTGTAAACTACCATATGTATTAAAATAGAAATTTGTATGCATAGTATTTTAAATTGGAAATTTGTATGATTAGTGGTGATTTGGAAGTGGATTAAATGACATAGCCCATATTCATGTGAATTTACCTTTAAATCCCACCAACACCAATTAGTATTCGTCTTAAGATGCATGAATAAGCGCTCGTTATAAAATGTGAAGCGTTTACGTGGATGCATAAAATCGTAGTATATGGTCCGTGTTGACGGGGTGACCTTATAAACCTTCGATTCAGCGATCCATCTTAATATATCTTGGCAGTGTGACAAAGCTATTTAATAATTGACTCTCCAATGACTGAGCCGAAGGTATAAGCGGTACAGATGTCCGAACGACGGTACGATTGCTAAGAGATGGATTGATGATGATTTAGGGTCGGTTCCCTAGTGACTAAGGGTCATCATTGCTTTAAGCACATCCACAGTTCCGAAGAGAACATTCGACTCCATTATTCCCTTTGTCTCAAGAAATACTATTATACCAAGGATTTTCATTGCAACTATAGTTGTTATATGTAAATGTATTAAATTTATGTATTTACTTTTGCTAAAATAATAATAATGAAAATTATAATATATATCTACTGCATAGGTCGAGAAACAACTGGGTGATGCAGCAATGCATATTTATTGAATTATACAGAAACGCTGAAAATGAATGTGACACAATGTTAAATATATTTAATACTGCAAACAGACACTAAATAAAAAGAAGTAATTAAAGTTATGTCAGAAACTATAATTTGAATATTTACTTGAATTTTATTAAAACAGATCAAGTTGACGACTTAAAACGCGTTTTGAAATTTATCTTTCTTGAGCATGGCTTTGCTTTTGACTGGATAATTACAAAATGTCGACACTTGCAGTTTAATAAAGTAGTAGTAATTATACAAGTAAATAATTTACAATAAAGTGAATTGTGAGATGATAAATAAATCACGTTCGAATAATAACTAATGCGTTCCATGCGATTAGCTTCAATGTACCTAAACATAATTGTAGAAGGTAAGCATCGATCGGTTTTTATTTGGGCGCAGACAGAATCGCCACATTCATGCACAGTATATATACATTTGAACTTGTCATGTTGTTAACATGTAATAATTTACAATTACGCAAAATATACGTGATGAATAACGTATTTACTGATTAAAAATTTGTATCGTAAGTTTATTAAAAAAAACCTCAAGTGTGCCATGATTTTTTATTTTGAAAAATTTACGTTGGCACACATGTTAGGAATTGACATACAAAACGTCAGATCGTTCTAAAAGTCACAACTATTCCGTGGTCACAATGGCTTACAGCAACCTGCAAAAACGTTTATATTATAGTTGAAAGTTAAAAGTTATTTCCGACTAAAGTGGACGGAAATTAAGTGTATTCATTCGACGCACCTATGGCAGAGTTTCAGGAAGAATTTCCCAACGTTCTCATTATTTATGATGAATTTAAAAATACCTTATCACGATCTGTTGTATTATTTCATGAAACTGGTAGTATTCTCCGTACCAGAAAGTGGTAGACCAGTTAAACGTACTTAGTTAAACGTACACAGCCCAATGAATTTTGGAAGGTGAACCTAAATCTTCTCGTTGTTTATCACAGCAAATTAATTTATCGATAGGAACATGCCGCAAGTAACATAACCTCAATATGTGTTACCAACTTAATTTTTTTTAAATAAAAAATCATGGCACACTTTTTTTTAATGAACATACTTTGTTAATGTAAGTTTATAACTTTAAATATGTTATTATTATTACATGCAATAAAGGTAATTATTTATTTGTTGCTCATAAATTTACGTAAAGCTAATATGTTAATTTGATTTGCTCGCATTAGTATATAGGGATTCAAAGGTTAACAGGCAATTTCGCGGATGAATCCTACAAACCGTGAGCAAACAATACCCCCCATCCGGATAATTAAAAACTACATCCTGAATTTACCACCTGCGGTAATTCGATATTCCCCAAGCATTTAAAGTGCAAATGTTCAGCAAGGGGATCTGTTGTTAGTCATCATGGAAATAAAAATAAATTTAATTCGCAGAATGTACAGATTAGAAAATTAATTAAAGTGGTAACACTTTCTCCACAATAAAAAATATTGTATCGTGTGAGCCACAAAATTTTGTTTCAGAGTTGGCTGTGAGATAAATGAGGTATGTCGCATACTATTATGTCACGAGACTAGATTAGTTCAATTGAATTAGATTTAAAAAAATGAATTAATCTCAGACATGACTGCTATGTTTCTCTCTCAGGCATGGCCAATTCAAAAACAAAATTCTATAGTTCACACCTTATAATTATTAATATTATACACACATTGTTTTTTTATTGCTAACAATATATCCGTACTGTTATAAAGAATAATCCAGAGAAAATATAAAGTTGTTTTGTTCCTAGTCATACATTCAATAGACTTTCAATCTTATTGCACTATTAGGTAAATTTAAATTAAAACAAATTCAATTTTTATTTATTTACATCAAGATCTTTATAAAAACAAATTTTCTTACATTATATGCTTGTACATAAATAGCTGAAGTGTGTTAGTCTGTCTGGGCTATCGACAATTGGTCTTTCTGTCCTATATTTCTTTATTATTCTTGAAATTTAAATTTTTGTATATATTAATGTGTCAAGCTAAGTTTTAAATTATCTAATAACTCGAACACTGTTTTTTTGAATGTTTCTTTTATTCATTTAATGTCATATTATGTTATCAATTTAGATTATTTACGTAGGTATAATGAATCTGTAGAAAAGGTGAATCCGTGAAATAAATTAAATTGAATTAAATTTTTAATTTTTTAATTTAAAATTATATAACAGTATAAATTTAAATTAAATGTTTATATTTTTAATTTAAAATTATATAACAGTATAATTTTGTTTCATCAATAGTTCAGTGTACAAATTATTTTAATAATAACAATAATCATTTATTTACAGATAGAACCAATATACATTAACAAAAGAAAATTATCAAAATGGATAGAAATAAAAATCTTATTGTAGTTTGACAGATTTATTTGGCAATATTAATTCATAAAATCCCAAAATTCATCTACAGAATTTACTCTAATTTTCCAGATGTCACAGATGTTTAAAAAAAATAAATTTTGGTTTTAATAGTACAATTAATCTTAAGAACTGCAAAGTAAGATAAACATATATTTTATTAATTTTAACAATGTTTTTAATAAATGCGCCAAATACATAGAAATATTAATAAAGTTTGAACTCAGAGAAAATATGAACATCAAAGATGATCTTGGAAACCATAACAGAGACAAACAAAGCTAATATAAAAAAATACTATTGTATGCATAAAAAGCAGAAACTTAAGCAATAAAAACGTAATCAATCTACAAAACTTGCACAGATTGAGGTCTCAGAATAATTTGCTCGATACAATTGAGGAGCACACATGCAAAACCCGATAAATCCACTTTTATGAATTGTTGGAAAATTGCAAAAATACTTCTGGTGCTAAATCGCAAAAAAATGTATTTATTTTTTCTACAGGTTGCTGGATTAGAGCTCTTAGATACTTTTGGCAAATTTTGAAAAAAATATGACTTGATACGAAATTATTAAAGGGGTTTTTATTATCGGATTTATGGGGTTTTGTCTGAAATCAGGATTCTTTTTGGGTTTTTATCAAATAAAAGGGCTGTTCAACAAAAAAATTTTGCAAAAAAGTTTAATAACGGGACCATAAAATGAGCACAAAAATTAAAAAAATATAACCAAAAAATAAAATTATTAACAAAATAATAAAATTAAGTCGGTTTTATTAGATATGGATGGCTACCTCTTCACCAAGGAAGTCGCATTTTATTTCTTCTTTCTGAGAGAGGTATATGTTTAGTAACACCACTGTGTAATTTAGATAACACGGCTAAAGTTACAGCGAGAAACCGCCTTGGGAACGCCTCCTTTCATATGCACAGCCCGTTAAACAAGAAAGCCGCAGAGGGCTCACCACTACAGAGTATTAAAATGAATAACTTATTGTTCAAATTTCGGATACAGTTTCGAAAATATGAAAAAAATTTATTTAAATAATATTTTTTTAATAAATTACCCCAGAGTACGACGGATTTTTTTTTTACTTAATTACAGAAATATTAGTATTAAAATTGTTTATAAACATTATTATTAAAAAAATAAATCTGTGCTACTATTTAGAATATATTTGCAGAGGTGAATTCAAAATGTCACTTTTAAGTCTTCATCCGTTTGTGAATAATGTTTTAAATGAATTTAGAGGTACGCTCCAGGAGCCTTAAGAAGTTTTCTATACCACTGCAGATCTTCTGAATTTTCCCATGCATCATTCTTCTCTGCTATTCCTCGTGCTACATTTATTTCAATAACAGATAAGTCTACCACCTTACATTTTGGTTTTAAAAGTTTTTCGAATTTTTCACCACCTGTTCTGTATTTGAAGTTTTCAGAGCTGCAGATTGTCACAGCCAAACTGCTCTTAATATCCTTTTTAAATTGAATAATTTTTATCTGTGATATTCCCTTTAGTTTCTTCAACCACTGCGAAAGACCTTTTATATCAAGTAGTTTCCAGTTAACTCCTAACGTCCTAACTTCGCCAACTTCTTTGTAAAGCTCTTCATATTCCTGGCTGAAAAGTATAGTTGGATGTTTTCTTAAGATTTTTTCCACACTTCCAAACGCTCTGTCAGCGAGTGTCCTTGAACAGAAAATACAAGTTCTATGTCAGATATATTAGGAGGAGCTTTAAATCGTAACTAGTAATATAAAGTGTGTACAATATGAGAGTTCTTGTTCTGCACCCCTGCAACCATCAGAGAAAAGGCGAAGGACCGTCACGTCAGTACAGTCTAACGAATCCAAATAGTTCAAAAGGGCAGAACCCCTTCCACCTTTATCCTTAGTCCATATGTAAAACGTAGGATGTTTAGACGTTCTGTCTACATAGCAAAAGCTGTAAAATCTTATTTTATAAGCATAAAATGCATCATTAATGGGCATTCTGGGTAGGGGCTGAACTTGTTGGAGATCAAACACACAGGTTAATGAATTAGGTGGTTTTGTATTTAATAAATCGTAAAAAGCGTTGGCCTTTTTTGCGAATATGCAATTTCATCTTAAAACCATGTTTTCTCTCTTTATCTTTCTCATGTTTACTTTGATAGTTAAGTGTTGTGCACAACACTAATTCTCTAATCTGAGGTAGGATTAGAGAATCCTATATTAAAATCATTTTAAAAAAGTCTTCTAAACATGAAGAAATTGACTTTATCTTCTTCAGTGCATTGATGTAATTTTATAATATTCAAATGACAACCTAAATAAATCCTCTTTGATTTTTCTCGGTTATAATGACTTTCTTTTGCCTCCAAGGAATTTATGAACTCTTTTATCTTTTCCTTTTTTGTTGCGCTTCTTTGTGACAATCTATCACCCCCTCTTGTTTCCTTAGGAATTTCTCCTTTAAAAAATGTTAATGCAAAACGGTTTATTCTGTCTTTTTTATATTTGCAGCGTTTAGAAAAAAATGCCTGGCATACCTGAATTTTCTTTTTTGTAATTCTCTACGAAAGAAAGTAGTATACAGAAAAAAATCTTGCTTTTGGGTTGTTCATTTTAGATCTTTTTCTTTCGGTGGCTACTACAGACATAAAGTGACATAGTTTCATGTCTTGTTCAGTTTTCACATTAGTTTTATAGAGCTTCAAGCGAAGAGCCCTCACATCATGCTAACTAAAGTCATTCCAACAATACGTAGGCCCTTTGTGTTGACATGGTCTTTAATCATTATCCAGATATCTATTTAACAAAAATAATAGAAATAGTAAAAAAAATGTATGTTTATGTGACCTAAATATATACCTGAGATTTCGTTGTTTTAACCTCTTTGTTTTACCTTTCTCACGTTTCCTTGACCCATAGTTTCCTTCTCTTATACTGATGTTACCTTCGTCCATGTTACAACTCGACTAACGAACTCATAACGGACTAATATTGACTGCTGGCCAGGTTAATATACTTATCTGCCACCTGTATCACATTATTATAAGTTCGTGCAGTAAAAGTTACCTTTTTATATTCTTGTAATACAAATATATATTTCTAGCTATTCAATAATAGATGTCATCAGCATATTAGGATTTACCGGGTTTTGTATGATTGTTTGGATTTATTGAGTATTGATTGAAATGGTTGGTTTTACGTTCAGATTTCGCAGGGATTTGTCGGTTTTAGGTTGATTCTGACAATTACAAAAAATGGTGATGATCTGATTTGATGCTGCAATAGATAGTTTCGTGGTTTATTTTTAATTTAAATATATTTCTATTTTGCATCGTGCGCTTTGCAGGATCGGATAATTCTGATGTTGGAAACGTCAAAGTTAGAAAAGATGAAATTAACAAATTATACTTCAAATTTAAATAATCTTCACCTTAAGTTTATTCAAAAACTAAAAAAAAAATCCTAAAAATAAGTCTTGAAAAAAAGTCATGAAAAAGAGGCCCGCAAAAAAATTCCTTAAAAAGCCTTGAAAACAGTTCTTAAAGAAGGTCCATAAAAAAGACCTGAAAAAAGTCGTGAATAAAAGTTCTGAAAAACTTGTCCTGAAAATAAATCCCTAAAAGTCTTAAAAGAAGCTGTAAGAAAGGTCCTGAAAAAAGTTCTGTTAAAAAGTCCTAAAAAAGCTTTTGTAAAGTCCTGAAGAAAAGATGTAAAAAAAATGTACTGATAAGTCTTTTTATACAATAAGAAAGAAAGTGCGTCATAATAAGAAAAACATAAGGATACATCACGAATTAAAGTATTCTTCTTAACTATACAATTCTTTTTCACATAAGAACTTAACAAATAAGTTTTATATTTCTTGATGGTTTTGATACATTTAAAAGAATCAGGCAATTTATTAAATAATAAAATGCCAAACTTAAACAATTTTCTGAAGCAGCTAATCGGTGTTTTGGTTATTATAGTTATTTTTATGCCTTGTAGCATATTTCATGAACAATTTTGTGATCTTGAAATGGTTGTTTATATTTGTAAAGAAATATTAGGCATTCATAAATATAAAAAATCTATCTTGAAAAGAAGTCCCCAAAAAAAATTCCTGGTAAAAAAAGTCCTGAAAATAAAGTCATGATTAATAATAATTATATATTTATTAATGCTGGTTAGATGGTTAGACAAGGTCCTTACATAAGTCAAGCAAAATATAATGTATAAACTTAGAGTTAATATTTAATTTAATATGTGTATAAATAAAACTTAAAATTAATTTATGAATAAAGCCGACATTACAATAAAATACATTAAAATATGGATCAGGGCCACCGAGTAAACATATATGTTTGGAATTCAACTGGGAGTAAAAATAATTTAAATAAATATAATTATTATTATTTGTTATTATATATTTTGTGTTTTATGTATACAAAGGTGGTTACCGTAAATAAACTTTATTATTATTATTATTAACATTCAAATATTAAAACTATTTTAGAGACGTCACATGTTAAAATAATGAAATTAGTAAACATCAATAAATAGATAAAATGCCAAGTTGTAAATTTTTATTCCGGAACAGTGGTGTTTAAAAATTCCTCAATAGAATAAAATGTGTTCTAGCTCAAAAACGTTTTTATTTTTGTTGTAATTTATTTTCCGTTGCTCGTTGGTTAATGGATAACTTTAATGTACCCAAATCTATCAAAAATCGTTTATTAATGAACGATTTTTCATTAATAAACGATTTCTAGTTTATCATTGAATAGCTAATTCACGAGTGCCTAATTACTTATAATTACTGGAAATGTAACTAATAATAGTGAGAAAACGATCTATAATTTGTTTCACATGTAAATGCAAAAGCATATCAATTCTCTGCGCTAGAAACAAATCAGAGGTGAACCGCCTTTGATTTTGATATGTCAAAGTGTGAAACGTCGAATTTATAAAACGCGTGTATCGAGTGAATGTCTGCTACTATGATAGTGTAGAGTTTACATTCACACCGTCAATAGTACTAGCCAATGCAAATAAAGCAACATTAAGTTTGCTTCCGAAAAAGAGTAAACATTTTTACGAAAAAACTTACGTGGAATTTATTTCCTGGTGCGAGGAGGGGGGTAAGGCGTTATTCGGAATCAGCGCTATTCACATTTTTTGCCGTTATTGCTGCAAATAGATAATAGCAAGTTTGTTTGTTTTGTTTGGATTTTCTCTTATCTAATTTCTAATGTTGATCTAAATTACGATCAACGGAAAAATCTTTTAACCAACTCGTGTATTAATTGGCGATTAATGATCTCAACAATTAACGTGAACATGTCTCTATCATTAATCCTTATCATTAACACAATCGTTGGTTAAATAACTATTAATGGAAGATTTTGTATACTACTCGGTAATACGTTAAAACAATTTACACGAGTATCTTCTGCCAGACTTACTTTTTGATAAAAGAATGATAAAAGAGTCGTGACAACAATATCTTGAAAAAAGTCCCAAGAAGGTCCCAAAAAATCTTGGTAAATAAAGTTCTGAAATTAATTTTACCTAAAAAAATCCTACAAAGAGTGAAAGGAAGTCCTTTAATATGCCATTAGTAAAATTCTGAAAAAAAAATCTGAAAATAAGTCTTAATTACTGAAGAAAAAGTCAAGAAAATAAAAACTCCTGAAAAAAGTCTAGAAGAAAATGTCCTGAAAACAAATCCTGACAAATAGTCAATCCAGGAAAAGAATTTTTGAACAAAAGTCATGAAAAAAATGGTGATGTGGCCATCATGTTACTTTCTCCGACTTGATGGTATCATAACCATTTATATTTACATTTTCATGGTTTATTGAAATAATATTTTAAATGTATATCGAGCGTTGCGTAAACTCGGATGAAACTGACGTTTAAAACGTCAAAATTATGAAACATGGAAAAATTATACTTCAAATTCAAAAACTCGGTTTAATCAAAAACTAACGAGATTTCGAAAAAAACTTATTCTTTATAAGTTGTTCATTTTGGTATTCTCTGCAATTATTATTCACATAAATGTGCTGTAACTATTATCGTTTCATAATTATAAACCAAAAATTGAAAAAAAATTAATAATTTTTTTTTGAATAGCAATGATTTTATGAAAAATTTTTTCAAGCAAAAGATGTTCATTTCTTTGTTGTCTTCAATTTTTGTTTAAATGTTTTTGTGATATTTTTTATATTTAAGAAAATATTGGCAAAAAATAAAAAACAGTTAAGGTAAACACCCACTTCCGGTGTACGAAATTTTACCAAAAGCTTTTCAGTTCTTCGGATTATCAAATAAGATGTATGTTAAAAGTTTCATATCAATTGCTCTATTAGTTTTTGAGATACAGCGCACAGAGACAGACAGACACACACACACACGCAGACACAATTTTCACTTTCTCCGTTACGAAGTACGAGAAAGTATTGTGATCGTGATTTTTTTTTCAAAATTTTTTTTTACGGAAATATCCGTTTTGGGGTCCCTAGATGCCATTTCAACAATTTCTGGAAAAAAAAAATTGTGTCTGTGTGTGTGTGTGTGTGTGTGTGTGTGTGTTTGTCTGTGTGCGCTGTATCTCAAAAACCAATAAAGCAATTGATATGAAACTTTGAACATACGTCTTATTTGATAATCCGAAGAACTGAAAAGCTTTTGGTAAAATTTCGTACACCGGAAGTGGGTGTTTACCTTAACTGCTTTTTGTTTTTTGCCAATATTTTCTTAAATATAAAAAATATCACAAAAACATTTAAACAAACATCGAAGACAACAAAGAAATGAATAGCTTTTGCTTGAAAATATTTTTCATAAAATCATTGCTATTCGAGAAAAAAATTTATTAATTTTTGTTTTAATTTTTGGTTTATAATTATGAAACGATAATAGTTACAGCAATTTTATATGAATAATAATTGTAGAGAATGCCAAAATGAACAACTTATATAGAATAAGTTTTTTTCGAAATCTCGTTAGTTTTCGAGTAAACCTAGTTTTTGAATTTGAAGTATAATTTTTCCATCTTTCATGATTTTGACGTTTTAAACGTCAGTTTTATCTGAGTCTACACAACGCTTGATGTACATTTAAAATATGATTTCAATTGGAAATAAACCCATGAAAACGTAAATATAAAGTCGGAGAAAGTAACATGATGGCCACATCACCATTTTTTTCCAGAAATTATTGAAATGGCATCTAGGGACCCCAAAACGGATATTTCCATAAAAAAAATTTGGAAAAAAAATCACGATCAAAATACTTTCTCGTACTTCGTAACGGAGAAAGTAAAAAGTTCTGAAAAAAAATATCCTGTAAAAATATCTCAGATCTTAAAAAAAGTCCTGCAAAAAGTTCTAAAAAAAGTCCTGAAAAAACGGCCTTACAAAAGTCCTGAACAGAAGATTTGAAATTCTTTGATGTTTATTTAAATGTTTTTACTTTCTTTCCTTTACTTTTCAAGTATTATGAACGTGAATTTTTTTAACGAAAATATCCATTTTGAGGTCCCTAAAAACGATTTCAATGATTCCTGAGAAAGAATTGTGATGTGGCCATAAAAATCTAACGAGATTTAGAAAAAACGTATTTTTTATAAGTTGTTCATTTCAGCATTCTCTTCAATTATTACTAATGCAAGTTTGATGTAACAGTAATCATTTTATAATTATAGATTTTTTTTTAAACAATCATTTAATGACCTATATTTTCAGAGGAAAGTTTTTTTTCTTATTAACAAAATTATTTAATAAAAACAAAAAGCGGTAGCAGTAAGAGTAACGGTAATTTTTATTCATATTTTCGCAGACAAGCTTTACATTCAACATAAAATTTCACACAGTAATGCAGAGACACAATTTACGTTCTATAAGTTAAAATAGGGCAATAAATAACTAAAATACGTGTTCTATAATAAAGTACATAGGACCACAAACATTTTAAAAATCATGTTACAAATCAGGATACAAATACAAATATAATATATAAGCCATCAACATCAACGTAAGGTAAACACCGACTTCCAGTGTACGAAATTTTACCAAAATCTTTCCTGTTCTTCGGATTCTCAAATAAGACTTATGTTCAAAGTTTCATATCAATTGCTCTATTAGTTTTTGAGATACAGCGCACACAGTTAGACACACAGACACAAAAAAAATCCAGAAATTGTTGAAACTGCCTCTCAGGATCTGAAAACGGATATTTCTGTCAAAAAAAACTTGAAAAACATTTTTACGATAACAATACTTTCCCATACCGAGTGGCATAACCACCGGTAGATATAGAAATATGCCAACGGCGACAAATATAACAATAATTTCCGTTTCCCCATCAGCAACCAACTAATGAGACCTGAAAGGTCGAAATGGATTTGTAAGTGTTCTGATGGGGAAACAATATTTAATTAAATTGAGTAATTTTGCCTAATATAATCCCAAAACACACTTTTTTTTTATTAAAAGGAAGGATGGTTGTCGGGAATTCGGGTTGAGGAAATGCGGATGGTTTGGGAATTGGCATAAGCAACCAGGCTATTCGGCCACTAACGATATCTGTAGTTAAAATTTTTCATTTTTAATAATGAATGGGACATACACTGGACATCCATGGACCCGAACGGCCACTTCTTCGTTCCGAAAAAGTGACCGCCTGGATGGGATTCGAACCCACGACCACGGGGTAAAACACACTTGTTGTTTTAAAGTTGAAAATTGTAATTCACTTGCACTATCCATGCAGGTTTAAACAAGTATCACATCCGAAAGTCGGAATGGGTGCAGCGCGGTTTCCCCTTATCCGACAGATTTTGCCACAAACGTCGACTACAGACAATGTTCCGCCTTTTACCGATACGTATCGGCATCGACCGAAAAATCCATATCTAAAAATAATAGCTAAAAATCCACCGTCTGGTGATAACTAATCATAGAATCTCACTTGATTACTGTACAGTGTACGAACGTCCCAGGGCGCAGAAATAGTTCCACGTTATAGAACGAAAGCGAACAGACAATCGATTCGGATTATTGACAGCGTAGAATTAATATTGTTGACTTTCTCTGTGCACACATTCAAAAAGTGATAGAAATCTAAATGGAATGGTGGAGAATTTAAATTAGTATTTTGTACACCTTAAGAATGCCGGGCAATTTCCGAAATAACTGAAAATCCTGCTACAATATCTTTATCAGCAGACCTTACATAATACAGAAATTTAATGTTTACAAATGATTAGTTTGATAAATGGCTATCGACCAGAGGTCTTTTAGCCAACTAAAAATATTATTACGAATTCTACAAAAGTTCGGATTTATAATGAACTTATTGTTACATAAAAAATAGTATAACAATGAGCGTTATTGTTAAATAGTTTTTGGTACAATTGAGAATATCGTTCCATTAGAGCACCCACTTATTAAAGTAATTTTCGCCCCGAATATAAAATTTTCGCATCGCAAGTATTTATATTGATGAAAGTTGAAGGATCCCGTAAATGGTTGTTTCCTTCATGAATTTTACGTAATTTAAATGATTAATCTTAGGATTTAATACTACTACCTAAAAAGATTGTTATTCACTTATTTATCCGCGAAAGTAATTATAAGCAACAGCGAAAATAATTACTCGACCGCTGAGAAAATAATGAAGCCCTCGAAAGTGCAAACATTGACGAATTCATTTAATGGATTCATTTCACCGCTAATTGTTATTTTTTTGGGGCCGATTTTGCTGCGTCACTATTTTTTAAATTACTAAGTCGTTTATTGAGTTGCACCAAATAAATGCAATTTCAGAATCACCAACAGGTTGAATATTCATATATTCAGGTTATTTTTTTATCTTTATTGCATTTTTTAAATGCATTGTTGCAGATGAGGTTGTCTCGAATTTATTTATTAACCAAATAAAGTGTACGCGGCGTAAGCATTTTTAAAATGTATAAATAATGGGCGCCGCTCAATTTATCAAGAAAAAGTAAGGTGAGTTTAATCAACACCTTAATTAAGAAATTGAAATTAATTCTTAATAATCAAAACAAATAAATTTTGTGGAAGAAAATATTATCCATTCAGTTACAAAATATAGAATTACAAACACATTTGAGACCACGTCGTTAGTAACTTAAATCCCTTTAATTCATAACAACCATTAAACAAAAAAATCAAGTGGTTTTCATTACCAATATTTACTTTAAAGATATATTCACCAGGTAATAAATAATGGGTAAAATTTAAGACTCCATGCGCGTGAGTTACAGCAAGCAAAAACCTGAAGTGGAGAATTTTCAGGAATACGAAGTGAGTGTTCGCTCAATCTGGCTTCGTTTGAATAATTAAATGGTTACATTAAATATAGATGAAAGTGGCGCACTGGGGATAGCAGCTTGCGAACATAGAGACGTCTAGGTCGAGTCTAGAATAGGCGATCCTACATTGAACGTATTTTTGTTGCATCGGGGGCCTTATTTATTTTCTGCTGCGAATATATCTGAAGAGCGCGAGGAAAAATTCCATTTACCATAAAGGCATATTTCAATAAGATATGAATTTCTTTGTGAAATATATGCAGGATTAGATAAGCCTAAATATTTATCCGATGTTTACGTATTGTATAAGGTAATGTTCAATATTTTAAAGTTGATCAAACTGGCAAAACAAGCTTCAATTTTCATGAAAAATTTTTCTCGCTAACATTATAGCTGCACTTAAAAACACTGTTTATTGTATAGGTGAAAGTTTAACAAAATCATTTATTTAGATGAAAATTTAAAGGTATATGGATTGGCTAAGGTGCATTTAAATAGGACAGTAAGCGGGCCCGCACACGGCCAATTATTAGTTGGTTTAGTCGAGGTCTATAATGGCATTACCGTAAATGCAAGTGCACACACAGACCAACTATCGTCCAGCCCGATTTTTTAGTCAAAAGCAGTTGGTGAGCCCTTATGATTAAATAATCGTTCTACTATCGTACAACTGGCATAGTTCCACAGTTCCAATGGTAGTGCGCACACGATCGATAGTTTAATTGGTCATCGATCGTAAAATGCCCGCGATAAGATATATAGATGAATATTCTTAAATATTGATATGCTGACAATATCCCTTTTCTATCCGCATCTAGTAAAATGCAATTAAATGGTGATGATTGAATTTTTCATATTTTGCATATCTAAGCCCTCTCGTGCATATTTTAGTTACATCGAGCACATGTAATCATATTTTAGCTTATTTGAGCGTGTTGAATAATATTTAAGCAACATTTTTATTACATAAATTAATAATAGTAATTAATACTCTACTAAACTGTCTACACGGTCCGCATAAATTGAGTTGTATCGGCGTCGTACTGTGTGCTCACGCCACACGATTTCTCCTCGACTAAATAGTTTAGTTGGCGAAGAATCGTAAAATGTATCCAACTCGGTCCAACTTACCTAAATAGTTTAGTCGTTGAACAATTGCCCGTGTGCGGGGCCACTAACTTGTTAAATAACTTGTAAAAAGACTGCCTGGAATTTTTTTATAGGGCAATTGTAAGAAGTAATACTTTATAATCATTAAGGATATAATTTTGTAAATTCGATTTGAATGAGGATTTACATAATTGGCGACTACACTGGCAATCAAGTGTTGGTTTTTGGTCTAACGACTGGTTGAGATGTTTGTTATATTACGTCATTTCTAAGCCTTTTCTCGGACTAAGAACTAATTCAGTAATTTCACCATTCTGAGACCATTATATGTTCAGACAATACATTTACACAAATACAAAATGAACATAGATTTGAAAAAATTTGTTACTCTGTCTGGGCTGTCGATCATTTGTCTTTCTGCCCGGTCTTAAATCTACTTTATGTGGTAATAAATACTCGAAATTACTAGCAAGCTGAACTATCCAGTTGATTCGTACTAATGAATTGATTAATTGTGACTGGATGAGGTCCATATATTCAATCTTTCTTGTTTAATCGGTTTTAAGAATTTCCGTTTTTTTTTGTCAAGTTTCTCCAATAAACAAGCATTGATAATGTCACCTTCAAGATACGCCGAGAGCTACATTTAAAATCACTCCCGTTTCTTGCTTTTGTCCGTAAAGTACCGGAAAGACATAACCACCTGGTAGTCTTATTTTTACCGCTACATTATTATCGGGGTTTCTAAAGAGATTTTAATTATACAGTGTGTTTTAACGCTCTTGGAACGGACAACCACGAGGTTATTAACCAAAATATAAAAAAAAATGTTTTACACAAAAGTTGTGTATAATAATGAGTTGACTTTCATAAAATTATTAAAATTTATAGAGAGTGGTTAATATCAACGTTATGTTTTTTTTAATGAAACGCCCTCTATATCAGGGGCGGCCAAAGCGTCGACCGCGTAATTATTCCTAGTGGTAAGACTGTCTCAAACGTACATGTTAGAGATGGGTAACTCGTCTCAAAATAGTTATTTTTGGCTTTAACTTACTACTTTACGTATGAACAGTTAACACATACGATGTTGGTAGACCGCCACCTATAATTAAAAAAAAGTCGCCCATAATGATCAAAAGTTTGGCTACCCCTGCCATCTTTTATGTTTCCATGTTATTCAGATATTTATACAAACATGTATACAGTTTGATTAATTTTTCCTGCACTTATTGATGAATTGTGAATTTGGTTATTAATAACCTTTAATAATATTTTATCCAAAATTGGGTGTAATAAGCGAATTACTGCGGTCATTTAAGAGAAGTAATGTTGTTCATTACTTTTTCTTGCGGGACTAATTACGTACATTCCACATTCGTATTATAAATAAATATTACCTGGCAGCTCTGGGTCCATGTTATGAAGAAAATAAATATAACTACTCGGATGTCACATACGATTTCACTTTTATTACAGAACGTCATGGAACATAACAGCCGCTTACGTGGCAAAGTGCTTGCTAATGGCAGTATGAAGCCTGCAAAATTGTCAAAACACCTTACATCTGCCCGCCCAGGAAACGTATAATTTTCGTGTCAAAATAGCTCGGTTTGAAAACGCCAGCACCCAAACTTAGGTTTCACTCCAATACAAAATAGTTATTTGTTTAACAAGGCAATAAAGTGACAGATTTTCGGACGCGTTTGGAGTTTCACCGCCGATCGAGCTTGCGAGTATAATTATTTCGAGTAAGACTCTTCAATACATTTCTTTACTGATATGGTTGATAGTAGAAGCCATTACTTTGTGATACTTTTTGATTCAGGAATTCAGGAACTTTTCAATAAAATGCACTTTCTTGGTATCACACACATTTCTTTACGATTAAAAATGTTAAAGTCATTATGTTCGCCTACTCTGCCATGATATTTCTTGTACTTTTATTTTTTTTTCTCTCGCAATAAAGACAATTTATTATTATTATTATTATTATTATTGTTCAATGATTAAATTGCAATAAAACTTACATAATACGTACCCTCCAAATCCCTTTCGATCATTTTTCTGATTGAACATATGGTGCTCGGAGAAAACTTACGCGGGGTTGTTAATACTGCGCAGAAGCTGTTATTGGGCTTCTTTCACAGCCAACATCTGAAGGAAAGTCTCTCGTTTTACTGTGCGCCGATCGACGACGTTTAAACGTCAAATGCCGGGCCACTAGGAGCCGGTCACGGCAAGGAAATTTCGCCACCGTTCGGCGACTTGATTTTTGTGCGTGGAGTCAGGGACTCGCATGGGGTCGGGGAAAACACACGCGGTGTTATTAAATCTTCAGGGAACCCGTTTTTGGCCTTTTTACATAAATTTCCGGGCGGCTTCTATTGGTCGACGCGGTGTCTCATCTCATTGGCGAAATAACATGACGTCTCTCCTGATTGGCTCATTGCTTTTACAGCCTAGGCATAAATAAGCATTTTTAAAGCCTAGTCCGCAAAAATGATATTTCACGGCCAAAAGCAATCCGAAAAATCTTACATTTCATATCAACACGAGAAAAACCATATTTAGAAGCATCGTACAAAGCTGCATATCGCATTTTTACACACTATCGCAGAAATGATTGTAAAGCCTTCTGCACTAGATATCGTGGAACTTGTGTATGGTACAGATCAAAGAAACAAAGTTGAAGAGGTGCCTTTGTGCCAAATGATGTCATTCATTCTAGAATTGTTGAAATATCTTCTAACATTTTGCAGCAAGCCATTGGAGAACTAAGTGGACGGAAATTGGGTGTATTCATTAGACGCACCTTTAGCAGAGTTTTAGGAAAAATTTCCTAACGTGCCCATTATTTATGATGAATTTAAAAATACCTTATCACGATCTGTTATATTATTTCGTGAAACGATACGGTAGTATTCTCTGTAAACCAGAGTGGTAGACCAGTCAAACGTACTCAGGATGCTATTAACACAGCCCAAGGAATTTTGGAAGGTGAACCTACGTCTTCTCTGCGTCGTTTACCACAGCAAATTAATTTATCGGTAGCCGCAAGTAACATAACCTCAATGTGTGTAACCAACTTAAATTTTTAAAATTAAAAAATCATGGCACACTTGAGGTTTTTTTTTAATGAACATACTTTATGAAGGGGTTGATATAACCGATCCTAAAAAAATGTTGTTTTGCTACTTACTTTAGCAGTGTTTACACTAAATCTAATGCAATGAGTACTGTGCAAATTTCTTCATACAATTTTCCTGCGTGTAACATTGGCCAAATTACTGAAAATGATATTTCATTTGCTGCACATGAGTTAAAGGGCAATAGCACTATGGGACCTGACGGTACTCCAGCATACGTAGTTAAAGATTGTATACAATCTTTTATTGAACCTCTTAACCACATCTTCAATTTAATTATTACAACTAGTACAATTCCAGACATTTGGAAAATGGGTAGGGTTTTGCCTATTTTTAAAAGCGGTGATAAATGCAATAAATCTAATATTTTAGACTATAGACCAATAACAGTTGTTAATAATTTCGCAAAGTTATTTGAAATGATAATTTGCAAAATAATGTATATTCATGTATGCACGTTCATTACAACGGGACAACATGGTTTTGCAAAATTGATTGTATCAAATTTGATGAACTTTACTGAATACGTTTCACAAAACCTTGATGACCGTAAACAAGTGGATACCATCTACACAGATTATCAAAAGGCATTTGATACGATTGACCATCAAATTATTGCACAAAAATTAAGTTATTATGGCTTCACTAATGATACTGTCTTATTAATGTGTCATTACCTTTTCAATAGGCAGCAGTATGTGCATTATTCAGGGCATAATTCATATAAATTCATTGCAACTAGTGGTGTTCCTCAAGGATCAAACCTTGGGCCACTGCTTTTTACAATTTTCTTTAATGATATTGTGGACAATCTTCAGTCAAATGTACTTCTGTAAGATGATGATATGAAGATCTACAGTACTATTAAATCCATCAATTATTGTTTTGAATTGCAAAGAGATATTATTCGCGTAAAGCAGTGGTGTAAGGTTAATGGTCTATTCCTAAATCTAAATAAATGTAAATGTCTTTCATTTGCCCGAAAGAAAGAGGTTATTATGTATGATTATGCCCTAGATGCTATAAAGTTTCAACGAGTTGATAATGTTCTGTATGATACTCAACTCACATTTCTTGCACACACGGTGTGTGGTGTTATCTACTCTAAAAGCATATTCAAAGTACGAATGCTTTTCCGGATGTGAGCCATCTCTAACACGTTTTCTTTTAACTGTGTTGACTATTACTAGTCCTCTGATAAACACATTTTGCCGGGAATAGTCAGCCAGTTTCCAAAAAGATTACAAAATGCCTCTTCATTGATGCTCTGCAATTTTTTGAACGCAACCCTGTCTGCAATATAGGGGTTATTGGAAAAGGCTTTAGAAGGAACATTTTTTCCAGATTTTGTAATATAGTCTTGTCCAGTATTTCGGCGATGCTTTTGTATATTTACTTTCCAAGTAGACTTCTTAACTAACCGTTTTTTACTTTCTCCGTTACGAAGTACGAGAAAGTATTGTGATCGTGATTTTTTTTTCAACATTTTTTTTTAACTGAAATATCCGTTTTGGGGTCCCTAGATGCCATTTCAACAATTTCTGGAAATTTTGTTTGTGGCTGTGTGTGTGTGTGTGTGTGTGTCTGTATGTGTGTGTGTGTGTGTGTGTCTGTGCGCGCTGTATCTCAAAAACTAATAAAGCAATTGGTATGAAACTTTGAACATACGTTTTATTTGATAATCCGGAGAACTGAAAAGCTTTCGGTAAAATATCGTACACCGGAAGTGGGTGTTTACCTTAACTGTTTTTTGTTTTTTGCCAATATTTTCTTAAATATGAAAAATATCACAAAAACATTTTAACAAATATTGAAGACAACGAAAAAATGAGCTTATTTTGTTTGAAAATATTTTTCATAAAATCATTGCTATTCGAGAAAAAAAAATATTATTATTTTTTTTATTTTTGGTTAATAATTATGAAACGATAATAGTTACAGCAAATCTATGTTAATAATAATTGTAGAGAATGCCAAAATGAACAACAACAATAACAATAAATTTTTGTCTAAATCTCTTTAGTTTTTGAGTAAACTGAGTTTTTAAATTTGAAATATAATTTTTGCATCTTTTATAATTTAGACGTTTTAAACGTCAGTTTCATCCGAGTCTACAAAACCCTCGATGTACATTTAAAATATGATTTAAATAGAAAATAAACCATAAAAGCGTAAATATAAATGATACCATAAGTCGGATAAAGTAACATGACATCACCATTTTTTTCCTTTTTTAGACTCTATATGCTCTGTCACAGTTTGTGCAGTTGGCTCATATAAAGTGTTGCTTCTTGTCTCATTTATCGGAAGTTGATCATCATCTGTAACAACATACATTTTTCGTTCTATTGTAAGATAACATATAAATTTAGTAACCGAGACATGAACATAAAAATTACAATTATATTACTTACCATCGGAAGTATCGGAAGTACTATCAGTACTATTTTTATATTCCGATCCACTTGATTGATAAGGTTCTTGAGATGATGTTGACGAATCCATTGTTGAAATAAACACGCAGATTTTATAGGTTATGAAAGACTGGACATAAATCCACTTTTACACTGAATTGGACATAAACCATTACTACACTGAACGACATAAGCTTTTTGTCGGTGCACAAGGAGGACGACTCGATAAACAGCATACGAAATAAATTTGTGACTTGAATCATTTCTCTACTGAACGTAGAACGTACTAATGTGTACTGTGAGTGTGTTATCGACAAAATTTAGAAAAAATGGACTTTATCCACTTCTCTGTATATTATTTATCGAAGTCTATTAAATAATCTTTCATTTGATACAGAGTTTCCTATACGCAAGCCTAAAATCATTGCTAGGTTTATTTATTTAGAAAATGCATATTTGCTTATTAAAAAAAAATGCATGTTCAAAAAAATATAAGGCACAAAAATTACCAAAAAAATATTCATAGAAATGTCTGAATCATGGACTTAGGTATAGCCCAGGTTGATTTCGGTACTTGGGGCAGTAAAACGGACCTTGTTTTCTCACTTTACTAGATTCGCAGCAATACGTCATCTCTTAGAGGCGGTTGGTGTAGTTGGTACAGGCGAGCGCTTGTTTTGGCTGCACTGTGGCCGTGTGGGTCCGATTTCCAGCCCGGGCGAAAGATTTTTCGTTCGTAAGTATTCGTTCGGGTCCGTGGTTGTTGTATACGTTTTTCATTATTCATTTGTTCATTTATTCATTTAATTTATAACTTATACATATATATCTAATCTTTGATTATGGCTAATGGCCATAGAACCAAGGCCAGGTATAACGCCGAAAACAAATTTAAAAAAAACGTGATCTTCTAAACAGAATTCTGACAAATGTCCGATTCTTGTGTGGCTTGGTAGAGTTGGAGGAGTTGGTAATCATAAAAATATGTATTCCTAATTTTTTGTAGCATCTCAAAGTCTTACACTTTGTCGAGTAGTACGTCCAGGCCTTGTTTTCTCACTTTAATAGATTCCCAGAATTACGTCATATCTTGGACAGTAATCTGGCAAATGTGGGATTCTTGTTTGGCTTGGTAGAGTTGGAAGAGGTGGTAATCATTTTCTTATACTCCAAGTTGAAAGTCGTACAAACTCAATTTGTTTGGGGAGTACTTATAGGCCAAGAAATATGCAATATTTGAAAAATATGTATTCCTAATATCTTGTAGCATCTCAAAGACTTATGCTTTGTCAAGTAGTACCTCCTATAAATTTGTTATACTCCAGAACAAGCCTAGTCTTTGATTTCATTGCTCTCATTCTTGTATTGTATTCGACAATTTCTCCGCAGAATTCGGTGGAAATTACCAAGACGTCTTTGTTGTGTTTCAATTTGCTAATGCAGAGTTCTTTATTTGTATATTTGCAAATGGATTTCAAGCACATCATTCCAGTAGCGTTCCAATAAAATGTATTTTCTTTTATCAACTGTTATAAAAATTCGTCAAATAACTTTATATTCTTCAAGTAATTTCTGCACAACTTTTTCAGTCTACCTAATACCAATAACTATACCTTTTGCACCGATCTACCTCGTATAGCAAGTACAAACATTTTAATTCCATTTTTATGGCGACATCTTTTCCATGGCACAAGTCTGCTATTTTTTAATTGAAAAAATGTATCAATGGTGAAATGGTGAAATGGTGAAATGTTTGCTCTGATTGAAAAGTCCAAAAAAAATCTAATAAAAATCCTAAACAAGAAAGTTTTGAAAAAGCTTTCTAAAAATAGTCCAGATTCAAAAGTCCTAAAAAATATCTAATAAAAATCCTGAACAAGAAAGTCTTGAAAAAGATTTCTCAAAATAGTCCTGATTAAAAAGTCCTCAAAAATCTAATAAAAGCCTCGAACAAGAAAGTCCTGAAAAAGATTTCTAAAAATAGTCCTAATTAAAAAGTCCTAAAAAACTAATCAAAGTCCTGATCATGAAATTCTTGAAAAAAGTCCCGATAAAAGAGTCCTCATAAAAAAGTCCTGACAAAAAATGTCTTGAAAAACAGGTCCTTCAAAAAGACCAGAAATAAAGTCCTGAAAGAAAGTCCTGAAAAAATAGTTCTGACAAAAAAAGTCCTGAAAAGAAGTCCTGCAGAAACAGTTAAATAAAGTCTTGAAAAAAAATCCTGTTAAAAAGCGGTGGAAACGAGACGTGAAAAAAGTACTGCAAAAAGAGTCCTGGAAAATGTAGTCTTCATATAAAACACCAGAAATAAATGTCCTTAAAAAAATCCCGAGAGGAGTCCGAAAAAGAGTCCTAAAAAATCGCGAAGGAAAGTCCTAAAATAAGTCCTGAAAAGTCCTGAAGAAAGTCTTCAAAAAAGTCCCGCAAAATAGTCCTGATAAAATATTCAGAAAAAATGTCCTGTAATAACAGTCTTCAAAAAGAGTTATGAAAATAACATCGTAACCAAATTCTAAAAAATCCTTTTTGAAAAAAACTGTAAAATAGTATATTAAAGTATAAGTGGATATTTAGGTCTTTAAAGCACGCACGATTTTGCAAGCACGACGGCGCCAGCCGGAGTGCTTGCAATAGAGTAAGTGCTTTAAAGACCAGATATCCACGCATACTTTACGCTATTTTTTTTTATTGATGCATTTAAAGACCATAAATTGGCCCGAAATTTTGAAATTTCGAGCATGTTTAAGATGACGGAATCAATGTACCTTTGGTTGTCAAGGTGTGAAATAAACAAATTATCAATTTCTCATCAGTTTGTCATTACCCTTTGAAAATGCAATCAAAGATTGATAGCTTGAGCGCTAAAGCTGAGAATCGGTTGATTCCGCAAAAGTCGGAAGTAGCCTACAAAAAAGAGTACAACCGTTTGATTAAATGGATGGAAGAATGCCAAGTTGCCAGTGTAACAGAACAAGTTATGCTTGCGTACTTACAGGAATTGTCAGAGAAGTACAAGTCGTCCACAATGTGGGCCATACATTCCAAATTACAATGTATGTTACGATTACAACAGGGAGTGGATATCAAATCATTTGGAAAAGTGCAAGCATTTATGAAGGCGATTAGTAAGAATTGTAACGCAAAAAAGTCCTATGCCTTTAGAGAGGAAGATTTAAGAAACGTATTTGTTTTTGAAAGTTGTTGCCATTTTTGGAATCTTTGGTTCTTGTCGCAGATGCGAATTGTGCGATATGCGTTTATCCGACATTAAGGAAGAGGGTAATACCTTACTTATTCTCATACGTCCGTCTAAGACAGAAAAGTCTCGGCGTTTTACTGTCGCTGAAAGTAATGGTATACCCTACGTTGGGTTTATTAAGAAATATTTGTTGTTGCGTCCTCAAAATGTGAGTACTGACCGTGTTTTCTTACGCTTTGATAAGGGAAAGTGTACTAAACAAGTAGTGGGTATTAATACTTTTGGTTTATGCCCATTTCAAATTGCACTTTTCCTTAACTTAGACGAACCAAAGAAGTACACAGGACATGCGTTCCGGCGTACTTCTGCAACTATTATGGCCAACGGTGGGATGACTATAGATCAAATACAGCGGCAAGTTGGTTGGAAATCGGCATCGGTGGCTACTGGATATGTCGAAGAGTCCATCAACAATAAAAACAGTGTTTCCAATATTATATCAAATGCTATTAGCGGAAATACGAATGCATGCACATCTGGAAGTACATCAGTTACCAATGTTCATGTGAGCAATGTTGATTCCGAGTTAAAGCACGGAAATATTAATTTTTCAAATAATACAGATTGTATATTCAATATTTATTATAAATAAAATGAACGAGTTATTAAAGTTTAATAGATAGTGACATTTATGTTTGACTTTAAGTTTGAATTGACGTTGTTGTCCTTAGCAACTTTAAAACACGCGCGTGTTTTAATATTGAATTTAAATACGCTGCGAAGTATTTGAAATAAGACATATGATGCATCAATAAAAAAAGATCATTAAAAAAAACCTGAAATAGTTCTGAAAAAATTGTCCTGAAAATAATTCCAAGAAGTCTTGAAGAAAAGTCCGGAACAAGAAGTTCATGCCAGAATCTCGACTGCACGATTATTTGAATTTTCCAGAATCAATTCAAAAAAATTGTTCGCCAAGAATAAATTGTCTCCTTTCAATCACGATTTATTTTCATCCATGAAACGCCAAAAAATGGAGCTATATCTGGCCGATAGGTCAAACAGACTCCATTTTCCCCAGTGGGAATTGACGAAACTGCAGGCCCAGGCATTTGAATATTAGCAGAATTGGCAGTTGGATAAATTTGATTGTACAACTTCTTCATCGCCACTATCACTAAATACATCCTCTTGATCCTCTTCAAATTTGTTTTCAAACTCCCGCATAATTGATTCGCATTTCTTCATCGGCACTACCACTAAACACATTCTCTTGATCTTCTTCAATTTCAGCTTCAAATTCGTTGTCAAACTTAATTGATCCGTAAAGGGAGGAGTTTAGGCTCGAATCTTTTTAGACTTAGGCGGCTGGGGTTTATCAGCCTCAGTATATTTAGTTGTCTTTGGTATTTCACGATTTCACGAGACAATGTTGAAGAAAACAAATTCACTTCACTTTTGAAAATGTGTTCTATACTAAAAAAAACTATTTGCAAAGAAATATAAATTGCATTTTATAGAGGTAGAACTGTCCGTAATCATAAAAATAAACATCTGCTAAAATTACCCAAATTTCACAAACATTTATTATGAAAAACATCAATTTTTTTTGCAAAGTGAGTGTACTTCTAAAATTAAAAAAAAAAACAAGGCACGTTTGATTTACAATAAAGCATAAATATACGAATGTTTTTCAATTGGATTTAAAATTTTATGGCGACGATGGGATAGCACGGTATGTGTAGCAGTGACTCATGGTACGGCCGAGGTAGCAGAGGTGGGGACGGTTACAGAAACGGCTGGCGGCGTGACCGCACCTATCTGTATTACCACCTCTGCTACCTCGGCCCTACCATGAGTCACCCTGCGAATCGTCACTGATATGCAGGTGAAAAGGAATCGCTCTTCTGTGACGCTTCTCTAAATTTTATGACATATTTCAAGGATTCATTTAAATATAAAAGTTTGTAAACATTACGTTAAATAAAACTAGCGCCAACAACTAATAGCCTGCATAAGGAACTGTGTCAATTGTTAATCTAGTTTAAAAGAGAAAACTTGACTGATTGCTTAAATCTTGATCGATGGGAGGGAAAGGGCGGTGACTTAATCAGCAGCGACACAGTGACACAATGATGAGCCGAACCGCACTGTTATTTAGTATAATCAGTAAATTGGTTTCAGTGGAATGCTGCGACCCTCTCTCTCCCCTCTGCTCGGCACTAGCTCACTTCTTGATGGCCCCCATTAATCATTGTCTGCTTGCCTCCTCCATCAAACCAAATAAGTGCGGAATTTGTTGAGAGGACAAATTATTTTAAACGGCACCTCGCTTAAAAACTGAACCGAGACCAAACAAAATTATTAATTGCGAATCAAAAGGGAACAAACAATAACCGTTGGGAGGCTTTAAACGGATTACAAAAGTATCCTGGACATATTACTGAATTTATGTGGCTCAACTACTAAATCCTCATGGGTGGTCCTATGCACTTCTATACTATATAATCCCACTTTATATAAGTTTCGAAGTAATTTGTCATCGCCTGCACTAAAGCCGTCGAACAAATAATGCCGGAGCTATTATTTCCGGCAATATGCGTTACTGTTCTTCCATCGGTGTTCAGCAATTTTATGCCGTACTTTTTCAAATAAAAAAGCACTGCTGCGCAATTCATTTTATCACGCAAAAACGAAAAGTTAAACAGAATGCTTTGTATTGTGGAATTAATTGGTAATATACGGTGCCTTATGCTGGGTTTACAAATGCAATAATTTGCTGACACCAATAGTCACCGACACTGCAGTGAATATATGTTTCATATGCAAAACTTTCCATGCATCGAATGCTTGGAAAATTAACAATTATTTAATATCAACAATTTTTTCTATAACAATTAGTAGACTCTGACAACACAAAATTAATATTTTCCGAGTAGCTTACTATAAGTGGACATGGCAAAAATTTTTCAATCTAGTTTCAAGCGCAAAAAATCATTATCAGTTTGTATTATATTCTCTGAAATTGCAATTACAACTTTGCGCTTAATACACAAATAAAGTAAATTCAAAATTTACTTTTTTGTCGTCTACATATTGGTCCAGTATATTGTCTAGCAAATATAATTAAGACTTATAAGCACAAAAGCACAATTTACGCACAAAAATAATTTAGCGTCTTTTCTTGAAATAGATCTCCAGCTGGAGAATCGTTTCGCATATCTAGAAATTCATCTTGCACTTCGTCATAAATCTATTTATTATCATTAATGCATAACAAAATTGCTGCTATCTAAGAAGGAATGTATTATCTATCAAATGGAATTATGACTTAACACAAATGGGATAAAATTGATGCATTGCGCGATTTTTCTTGAAACAGATCTCCAGTTGAAGAATCTTTTCGCATATCTGAAAATTAATCTTGCAATGTCAAGAATTTATTTATTATCATTAACTGCTACTGATATCTAGGGAAGCTGATTCCAGAGCTGATTTGTTTTCTGTAAGCTCCGAAAAAATAGCGTAGAAATTCGTATTCACAATATTTGAGTTAGTAGGAAACTCCTTAAAAATTCCATCTGGTTCAGATTCAGAAAAATTGTAACTAATTTTGGTTAATAATTATGAAATAATAATATTGCAAAGATTTACAAACAAAAATTACAGAGCTTATAAAAAAATAATTATTTTTCGAAGTATTTGATAAAATTTTGATAAATTTGCAAAAGATCTATTTTATACCATCAAATCGGACAAATTTGATGGCCACATAAGGAATATTGTTGATTATTGAATAGAGAAAATGACAAGGCCATTCTGCAAATTTAATTTCAATTCAGTGAAATCGGACAACCACTAGACAGCTATAAATCGGAATGATGGTATATTTTCTTATAAAGAAATCTACCGCCAAACTACACCGTTATAACCGCTCTTGTTTATTTGTTTTCTATATCTTTTTTATTGAATGGATTGATTCCGTTTCTCTCTACAGCAATATCATCCAATTTCCTTTATCACATTCCTTTGTTCGGAAAGAAACTAGAACACGCTAGGATGGAATACGCCAGTGTGCACGTTACACCATTGTGTTCTGAACACGTTAAATTCAAAATTATTCAGTGGAAAATAAACAGATTTTTAAAAGGTTTGTGAATTTTCGAAAATTTATTCACAAAAATTAATTATACACTGGTGAAAAAAAAATGAAACCCTTGAAATTCGTGAAATATCGACCATTTTCAAATCGCCATAACTCGGCGTATTTTTGATCGATTTTGTTGAATCTTTGAGGGCGAAAAACTTTGAAGTGTCTTCTTTAAAGTCATGCATGCGAACTTAAGCGTAACCCCTTCCGCCCCCTCTGGCACCCCTGTGAAAACAAATGTTTTTTCAACTTTGTCCAACTTTGACGATGTCTATAATTTTGCAGGTAATTGAACACATTTCAATGCCCTTTTATTTATTTATTTCCCAACGGAAAACATCCAATTAAAGGGAAACATTAACATTAAATACATAATACAATCTATGATAATAAACAATATTATAGTATACTATTCTTACACAGTAGAACAAAATATACGGTACAGTAAAATAAACATTATGATATTTAAATAAACAGTATCACCTTTTGGTGAATCGAGTCGACACATTGTTTCCAACTTAGTACACGTTGCCAAAATTGGACGTTTTTTTACCCAAAAACGTGTTTTTTTTTTGTTCGGGGGTTGAAGGGTTCGAAAAGGGAGCGTTCCGATCTGAGTTTATTCCCTTAAAGTAGAGCCATAATGTTTTTTTTTCCCGAAAGAATCATCAGATTTGGTTGAGTTATGTGCGAAAAACCTCAAAATGCACTTTTTCAAACAGCCATAACTTGATGCCAAATCGTCGTAAAAGCTTCGTTCTTTTTAGTTCTGCATAGGGAATTGATAAAATTTTGATGCCTTTATGGTGGATCGAGTCGACAAAATTTTTCCAACTCCGAACACATCGTCAAAGTTCATGTTAAAAGGACATGGTTTCCAGAAAAAAACTTTTTTTTCACTGGAGGGTAGCGGAAGGGGTTACGCTTAATTTCACATGCATGAGTTTGAAGAAGACACTTCAAAGTTTTTTACCCTCAAAGATTCATCAAAATCGATTGAAAATATGCCGAGTTATGGCGGTTTGAAAATGGTCGAAATTTCACGAATTTTAAGTGTTTAATTTTTATTCCTTCAGTATATATAAAACGTGGGTATTTTGTTTTTTTATAAAAGGAAAGACGTGGATGGAACTGCTTGTTAGGGAGAGTAATTTGGGAAAGATGAGCATAAAATTTAAAAAAATAAATAAATCACTGTTATTACTAAAAATGCAGTATAAACTGATTTTAGGCGGTTTGTCGAAAAATTGAAAATTTTGGTTGTCGAGACAAGTTGTGAATTTTTGAAATTTTTCGTTCGCAATGTGTAGAACACGCGAACAAAATACAGACATATGTCATAAACTACGTCTAAAAATTAATACAATATTAAGTATTACTTTGTTCTGTATTACGAATTTGTTGGGCAAAAAGAATCTCTAAGCCTGAAAAATCGTTATTAATTCATCTTTATGGTATTAGAATGTCTCATTTTTTCCTGAGCCATTCGGATGGTCTCGGCTCGGCAGCTGTGGAGGTAATATAAAGCTATCATCCTGCCGTGGTTGTTTCTCGGATTTCAACTTGTTGAAGTAATCCTCGTCGTCATCATCGTCGACTACCGGTGGTAAATTATGACATTGTTGACCACATCAGTGCTTGCAAATCACTTCAGACCAGCCTTACGCCAAGAGCAGGTTTTAATAGTATATTTTTCAACAAGAGATGAAAATGCCGTTCGTTAGTGAGCAAGTTTACAGAAAAAAATTCTGAACGTTATAATTGATTTTTCTCACAAAGAAAAGCGTTACATGCTTCATTGTTGTATTCATTGTCATAAGAATGACGCATGTGCCACTGAACAATATTTTTAACGTTGCCAGCCGTATTTATTAACATTTAGAAGACTATCCATGAGTGATTACGGATCCTTCAAAAATCCGAAAGCGTTGGAAAAAATGTATTGGCATTCTTGTGTGGTAAATTCCAATACATTCCACTATCAACAAAAGAATAGTCAATCGAAGCAGTGGGGACTTAAAAAGACAGGACAGTTGAAGCAAGTTTACAAAAAAAAGTTTCTGAAACTTATGATGGCTTTTCTAATCAAGAATAGCGTTACATGCTTGTTTGTTATCTTCATTGTCATAAGAACGCGGCATGTGCCACTGAACAATATTTTTTTGAATATTTTGAACGTTCCCAGCCGTCTTTATCACCATTTAGAAGACTATCAAAATTTGAGTGATTATGGATCCTTCAAAAAGCCGAAAGCTTTGAAAAAAATGTATTGGAATTCTTGCGTGGTAATTTCTAATACAATCCATTTTCATCAACAAAAGAATAGTCAACCGAAGCAGTGGGGATTTAAAAAGACACGACAGTTGAAGCAAGTTTGCAAAAAAAAGTTTCTGAAAGTTATAATGGCTTTTCTAACCAAGAAAAGCGTTTCATGCTTGTTAATTCTCATAAGAAAGCCGCTTGTGCCACTGAACAATATTTTATTGAATATTTTTTACGTTGCCAGCCGTATTTATTAACATTTAGAAGACTATCAAAATTTGAGTGATTACAGATCCTTCAAAAAGCTGAAAGCGTTGAAAATAAATGTATTGGCATTCTTGCATGGTAAATGCCAATACAATCCATCTTCATCTACAAAAGAATAGTCAATCGACTCAGTGAGGGCTTAAAAAGACCAATTCCATCCCAAAAACGTCTACGTTGACCGCTTTGTCAGTCACCGGTGACTGACATTGAAGTGTTCCAATGGGGTCACGTCAGTCACCGATGACTGACAGTGAGTACCTACTTTAAACTTACTATTTAGCTAAAAAATGCATCAAAATGAATTAAATAAGCATATTCTTACTCATTTTATAAAATAAAACTTAAAAACAAAGAAAACTTTTTTTGACATTTTACAAAAAAACTTGTTGGCAGCCAATGTGTTAGTATAATATTAATATTTATTGACGTAAAAATTATTTTTTAATACGAATACAGTAAATATACAATTTCAGTGAAGGTACATCATATATTTCTAACTAGACCAAATTAAATCAAATCAATTGTGGGTTAAAAATAATCATATTCTAATAATATGATTAGCAAAAGTTGGCACAAAGAGGAATATATTGTACAACAAAATTAAACATTTAAGCAATTATCATTACAATCTTGACTGTATATACTAACTATATTGGCTGTAAGAAATCATTTAAACGAAAACTCATGCCTAGAAAGAACTACACCAATCAATCCTATGGCCACCTAGATCATCCAATCAACTGTTTCTTGTGGAGTTATGAGAAAAATAAAATATATCCAGTCTTAGCTGTAAGAAGCCAATTAAACGAAACTTACCCTAACTCATGCGTAGGAAGAAATGCACCAATCCCGTGGCCACCTAAATCACCCAATCAACTTTCTCTTGTGGAGTTATGAGAAAAATAAAATACGTTGGTGGAAAAAAAATGAAACACTTTGAAATTCGTGAAATTTCGACCATTTTCAAATCGCCACAACTCGTCATTTTTTCAATCGATTTTGATGAATCTTTGAGTGCAAAAAACTTTGAAGTGTCTTCTTTAAAGTCATGGATGCGAACGTAACCATAACCCTCTCCGCCCCCTCTAGCACCCCTGGGAAAAAAAATATTTTTTCAGCAAACCATGTCAAACTTTGACGATGTCTATGGAGTTGGAAAAATTTTGTCGACTCAATCCACCATAAAGGCGTTAACATTTGATCAATTCCCTATGCAGGACTCGAAGAACGAAGTTCCTACGACGATTTGGCACATCCAAGTTATGGGTGTTTGAAAATATTGTATTTTGAGGTTTTTTGCACATAACTCAGCCACTATTTTAACCAAATTTGACGATTCTTTCGGGAAAAAATCTAATTTTGGCCCTACTTTAAAGCAGTAAATTCAGTTTGAAATGATCCCTTTTCGAACCCTTTAACCACTGAACAAAAAAAACCTTTTTGGGCAAAAAAACGTCCAACTTTAGCAACGTGTACCGAGTTGCATAAAATGTGTCGACTCGATCCATCAAAAGGGCATTGAAATGTATCCAATTACCTGTGCAGGACTCAAAAACGAAGTTCCTACGGCGATTTGGCACAAAGTTATGGGTGTTTAAACAGTGCATTTTGTGGTCTGTTTATTTTTTCGTTTGGAGGGGTGTAGAGCCTTCTCTTTGAGTGGGGGATAAACTCTCTCAAAGAGGACGCATTTTGCTTTTGGTTTCTCAAAAGATCCTCGGAATCGGTTGGATAGAAGCCGAGTTAGGGCCATTTAAAAATTACCTGAATTTTTACAAATTTCAAGTGTTTCATTTTTTCCGTCAGTGTAATTTGTTTGTTTTTAATGGATGAATGGAAAAATAGACGAATGGTGGTGAGTCAGGCCCGCATTTTTTTCCGACCCTACAGAGATCGTTAAAGTGAGCCTTTTTGACCTAAAATAAAGTTTTTTGATAATGGAATTCTAAGGTACAAAATGCGAAATTCGTGATTTCGCGCAAACGAGGAATTTTCGTGCATACCTCGAAAAGCATGCAAAGAAAATTTCATTCGTGAAAACGAAAACAATTTCGTCGAAAAACTTCAGACTTATAAGTCAAAAAACCACAAAATTCGCTTTTTTCAAACACCCATATCTTTGTGCAAAATCGTCGTAGGAACTTCGTTCTTCGAGTCCTGCATAGGGAATTGATCAAATTTTAATGCCCTTATGGTGGATCGAATCGACATAAATTTTCCAACTCCATAGACATCGTCAAAGTTGGACATGGTTTCCCAAAAAAAAACATTTTTTTCACAGGGGCGTCAGAGGGGGGCGGAAGGGGTTACGCTTAATTTCGCATGCATGACATTAAAGAAGACACTTCAAAGTTTTTCGCCCTCAAAGATTCATGAAACTCGATTAAAAATACGCTGTGTTATGGCGGTTTGAAAATGGTCGAAATTTCACGAATTTCAAGTGTTTAATTTTTTTTTCCTTCAGTATATATCAAATCTCAAATGCATCTATTGGCAGAAGATTCATGGAAGAAAGCTACAACTTCTATGAAATTTTATATATTCTACGTTAACCACACTAATCAATGAAAAGAAATAAAACTCGCGTCACCGTTCCCGAAACGCAGGAAACATAATTCATTTACAGCAACGAATGCGCGCATTATCCTAATAATTGCAAAGTTTTTCAAAATTCGCACGTCGCACAGTGGGGCCGATTACATCAAAAACTGGCAAAAATTATTTTTGTTGATTTAGTTGTTGGATATGATAAATGACATTCATTTTAATAAAAATTAATAATTTATTGATACTGGGTATTAAAAAAACGCCAAGTTTAAGCATTTTAATTTTGTAATTGCAATATTTTTGACAATTTTATCATACATGTTAAATCAATGTACATTAGATAACAACCACAATTTGTGAAACTAGTTTAAAACAAGAACAAAAAATCATAAGGATAGATGCGTCATATTAATAAATATATCTATAATAAGGAATCATCACTGTCACTGTCTTGAACGTCAGGGCTAGTAGTAGCAATATTTGGAGGTTGTAATAACTGTAGAACGTGTTTGTCTAACTGACTTGCTTTAATTTTTATTTGTCGCGTCCTTGAAATTAAGGGATCTGAAGACATTAATAAAGAGTGAATTATATCTTCGTTGGTTTTTTCACGAGAACACTTGTGGGAATGGTCTTCTCTATATTTTTTAAAGACTGTTACTTGGTTCTAGCGCTTCTTTATTAAGCTGTCCTATTGGACGGCCTTTTCAATTATAATTGGTCCGTGAATGAGGATTTTGTGGACAGTAGGAGGCATCGGACACCAAGGGAACTTGTTTACAAAAATCTTTGCAGTTTCTAATGTATATATTTTGAAAGCCTACATTAATATTATAACCACAAGCCATTGCAGTCAAAATTATATTAAGCGTTTGATAATATTTACATCAATTCCGGTAATATTCGCTGATATGTCCGAATTATGGAAGAAACGCCTGGCTGTATTCCCATCATTACTACTAACACATTCAGGTTTGGGCTTATCTACTATAAGTCCCCGTTCTGATTTGAATCTTTGAGTCTTTTTTTAATCTTATCATTTTTGGAACATATGCGTATAAATACATGTAATATCATTTTTTGCGAAGGCGATTGCAGTAGTACATCCACTATTTTTTTTTTGGTAAGAATAATATTCTCATCTAACGATCTTGTAATAAAGGCAAGCGTTAAGAATATATATTTGGAGATAATTAATAAATTAGAAACAACCTTACTTGTTGCAGAAAGCATTAAATAAATTCAATTGATTATGTTCGGGTATTCATCGAATGATATTGGAATATATTTAAATTATTATCTTAAGATGGCAGTTAAAAGCGGTAAATGTTTTTGCAGTTTATAATAGCCGAGGTATTGGGCTAAAAGGTTTTGCAAAGGATTTTGCCCGACAACTCCGGAAACGTCACGTAATGTCTACTTGAGTGCAGATTTACGAGTATTTGTTGGATGTTGTTTTTGCGCATGTAATAAAAATATAAAACAGACTGTTACATTTCAAATCTGCTGGCCAAAGGATAGTATTATGTGGTACATACCTCCAGGTTGTGAATACATTTTTTAAACCACTTCGAACTTTGTCTTTTACAAATAATACTTTTAATTCGTCGACGCGTCGTAGAACTGAGTATCGGACATTACCCAACTTTACACTGTGCTAGTTATAAGGGTAGCAATCTCACCACCTAAAAACTTACGGTTTATTGCGGGCAGGTAACCTGAGCTTATGACATATAGGTTATAAATGTAAAATAACAGATTTTAATATTTTGGGTTTTTTCCAACTTTTGATACAATCGGCCCCACTGTGCGTCGCATAAAAATTTAAAGCACATTTATGGATTCAACATTAATCATACTAACTAATTAAAATTAATTCGTACCACCGCACCCGGAACTTAGGAAAAATAATTTATTTCCACCCTCGCGATACGAATTCGCGCAGTATTCAAATAATTGCAAAATTTTTCGAAGTTCGCGTATTGCCATAATAATGTTAGCACTTTTATAGATTTTACATTAACCATACTGACTAATAAAATAATAACATTTGTTATACCGCACCCGCAACAAAAAGAAAATAATTAATTTCCACCCTCGCGATACGAATACGCGCAGTATCAAAATAATTGCTAAGTTCTTCAAAGTTTTCACATCGCCATAAAAATTAAGGCACACTAATAGGTTCTATATTAGCCATACTAACTAGTAAAAAAATAAAATTCGTATCACAGTGCCCGGAACTTAGAGAAAATAATTAATTTCCACCCTAGCGCTACGAATGCGCGCAGTGTCCTAATAATTGCAAAATTTTTCAAAGTTCGCACATCACCATAAAAAATTTAAGTACATTAATAGATTACGTCTGTTAAGATAGCAGGGCCGTATGGGCAGAACCCACTTAAAAGTATACCTGAATTAAGGGCTCTTTAAGGGCTAATTTAGTGCCCTATTCCCGATTTTAGTGCTCAACCCCTTAGGGTGAAAATCACAACATTGCTACCTTAACGTTAAGCTAGCAAGGCAACATCCGCAATTCGAGATTTGAAAAGTATTTCTGTACCAGATAATTAAGGGCTAATTAAGTGCTCTATTCCTGATTTTGGTGATCCACCCCTTAGCTAAGAAAAAAAAATTCTGCACCCTGTGTTTCATATCTCCTAAACCAACGAGCAGACCTCCATGAAACTATACATTTACTTAGAACATTGCATGTACTAACTAAATAATATACCCACGATTTAAGTGCTCCACCCCTAACTGATAAAAAAATATTATCACCAGCCTGTACTTCATATCTTCTAAACCAACGAGCAGACCTCCACAAAACAATACATTTATTTAGAACATTGCATGTACTAACTAAATAATATACCCACGATTTAAGTGCTCCACCCCTGACTGATAAAAAAAATATTATCACCAGCCTGTACTTCATATCTTCTAAACCAACGAGCAGACCTCCACAAAACAATACATTTATTTAGAACATTGCATGTACTAACTAAATAATATACCCACGATTTAGGTGCTCCACCCCTGACTGATAAAAAAAATATTATCACCAGCCTGTACTTCATATCTTCTAAACCAACGAGCAGACCTCCATGAAACAATACATTTATTTAGAACATTGCAAGTACTAACTAAATAATATACCCACGATTTAAGTGCTCCACCCCTGACTGATAAAAAAAATATTATCACCAGCCTGTACTTCATATCTTCTAAACCAACGAGCAGACCTCCACAAAACAATACATTTATTTAGAACATTGCAAGTACTAAATAAATAATATACCCACGATTTAAGTGCTCCACCCCTGACTGATAAAAAAAATATTATCACCAGCCTGTACTTCATATCTTCTAAACCAACGAGCAGACCTCCACAAAACAATACATTTATTTAGAACATTGCAAGTACTAAATAAATAACATACCCACGATTTAAGTGCTCCACCCCTGACTGATAAAAAAAATATTATCACCAGCCTGTACTTCATATCTTCTAAACCAACGAGCAGACCTCCACAAAACAATACATTTATTTAGAACATTGCAAGTACTAAATAAATAACATACCCACGATTTAAGTGCTCCACCCCTGACTGATAAAAAAAATATTATCACCAGCCTGTACTTCATATCTTCTAAACCAACGAGCAGACCTCCACAAAACAATACATTTATTTAGAACATTGCAAGTACTAAATAAATAACATACCCACGATTTAAGTGCTCCACCCCTGACTGATAAAAAAAATATTATCACCAGCCTGTACTTCATATCTTCTAAACCAACGAGCAGACCTCCACGAAACAATACATTTATTTAGAACATTGCATGTACTAACTAAATAATATACCCACGATTTAAGTGCTCCACCCCTGACTGATAAAAAAAATATTATCACCAGCCTGTACTTCATATCTTCTAAACCAACGAGCAGACCTCCACAAAACAATACATTTATTTAGAACATTGCATGTACTAACTAAATAATATACCCACGATTTAGGTGCTCCACCCCTGACTGATAAAAAAAATATTATCACCAGCCTGTACTTCATATCTTCTAAACCAACGAGCAGACCTCCATGAAACAATACATTTATTTAGAACATTGCATGTACTAACTAAATAATATACCCACGATTTAAGTGCTCCACCCCTGACTGATAAAAAAAATATTATCACCAGCCTGTACTTCATATCTTCTAAACCAACGAGCAGACCTCCACAAAACAATACATTTATTTAGAACATTGCAAGTACTAAATAAATAATATACCCACGATTTAAGTGCTCCACCCCTGACTGATAAAAAAAATATTATCACCAGCCTGTACTTCATATCTTCTAAACCAACGAGCAGACCTCCACAAAACAATACATTTATTTAGAACATTGCAAGTACTAAATAAATAACATACCCACGATTTAAGTGCTCCACCCCTGACTGATAAAAAAAATATTATCACCAGCCTGTACTTCATATCTTCTAAACCAACGAGCAGACCTCCACAAAACAATACATTTATTTAGAACATTGCAAGTACTAAATAAATAACATACCCACGATTTAAGTGCTCCACCCCTGACTGATAAAAAAAATATTATCACCAGCCTGTACTTCATATCTTCTAAACCAACGAGCAGACCTCCACAAAACAATACATTTATTTAGAACATTGCAAGTACTAAATAAATAACATACCCACGATTTAAGTGCTCCACCCCTGACTGATAAAAAAAATATTATCACCAGCCTGTACTTCATATCTTCTAAACCAACGAGCAGACCTCCATGAAACAATACATTTATTTAGAACATTGCATGTACTAACTAAATAATATACCCACGATTTAAGTGCTCCACCCCTGACTGATAAAAAAAATATTATCACCAGCCTGTACTTCATATCTTCTAAACCAACGAGCAGACCTCCACAAAACAATACATTTATTTAGAACATTGCAAGTACTAAATAAATAATATACCCACGATTTAAGTGCTCCACCCCTGACTGATAAAAAAAATATTATCACCAGCCTGTACTTCATATCTTCTAAACCAACGAGCAGACCTCCACAAAACAATACATTTATTTAGAACATTGCAAGTACTAAATAAATAACATACCCACGATTTAAGTGCTCCACCCCTGACTGATAAAAAAAATATTATCACCAGCCTGTACTTCATATCTTCTAAACCAACGAGCAGACCTCCATGAAACAATACATTTATTTAGAACATTGCATGTACTAACTAAATAATATACCCACGATTTAAGTGCTCCACCCCTGACTGATAAAAAAAATATTATCACCAGCCTGTACTTCATATCTTCTAAACCAACGAGCAGACCTCCACAAAACAATACATTTATTTAGAACATTGCAAGTACTAAATAAATAACATACCCACGATTTAAGTGCTCCACCCCTGACTGATAAAAAAAATATTATCACCAGCCTGTACTTCATATCTTCTAAACCAACGAGCAGACCTCCACAAAACAATACATTTATTTAGAACATTGCATGTACTAACTAAATAATATACCCACGATTTAAGTGCTCCACCCCTGACTGATAAAAAAAATATTATCACCAGCCTGTACTTCATATCTTCTAAACCAACGAGCAGACCTCCACAAAACAATACATTTATTTAGAACATTGCATGTACTAACTAAATAATATACCCACGATTTAGGTGCTCCACCCCTGACTGATAAAAAAAATATTATCACCAGCCTGTACTTCATATCTTCTAAACCAACGAGCAGACCTCCATGAAACAATACATTTATTTAGAACATTGCATGTACTAACTAAATAATATACCCACGATTTAAGTGCTCCACCCCTGACTGATAAAAAAAATATTATCACCAGCCTGTACTTCATATCTTCTAAACCAACGAGCAGACCTCCACAAAACAATACATTTATTTAGAACATTGCAAGTACTAAATAAATAATATACCCACGATTTAAGTGCTCCACCCCTGACTGATAAAAAAAATATTATCACCAGCCTGTACTTCATATCTTCTAAACCAACGAGCAGACCTCCACAAAACAATACATTTATTTAGAACATTGCAAGTACTAAATAAATAACATACCCACGATTTAAGTGCTCCACCCCTGACTGATAAAAAAAATATTATCACCAGCCTGTACTTCATATCTTCTAAACCAACGAGCAGACCTCCACAAAACAATACATTTATTTAGAACATTGCAAGTACTAAATAAATAACATACCCACGATTTAAGTGCTCCACCCCTGACTGATAAAAAAAATATTATCACCAGCCTGTACTTCATATCTTCTAAACCAACGAGCAGACCTCCACAAAACAATACATTTATTTAGAACATTGCAAGTACTAAATAAATAACATACCCACGATTTAAGTGCTCCACCCCTGACTGATAAAAAAAATATTATCACCAGCCTGTACTTCATATCTTCTAAACCAACGAGCAGACCTCCACAAAACAATACATTTATTTAGAACATTGCATGTACTAACTAAATAATATACCCACGATTTAAGTGCTCCACCCCTGACTGATAAAAAAAATATTATCACCAGCCTGTACTTCATATCTTCTAAACCAACGAGCAGACCTCCACAAAACAATACATTTATTTAGAACATTGCATGTACTAACTAAATAATATACCCACGATTTAGGTGCTCCACCCCTGACTGATAAAAAAAATATTATCACCAGCCTGTACTTCATATCTTCTAAACCAACGAGCAGACCTCCATGAAACAATACATTTATTTAGAACATTGCATGTACTAACTAAATAATATACCCACGATTTAAGTGCTCCACCCCTGACTGATAAAAAAAATATTATCACCAGCCTGTACTTCATATCTTCTAAACCAACGAGCAGACCTCCACAAAACAATACATTTATTTAGAACATTGCAAGTACTAAATAAATAATATACCCACGATTTAAGTGCTCCACCCCTGACTGATAAAAAAAATATTATCACCAGCCTGTACTTCATATCTTCTAAACCAACGAGCAGACCTCCACAAAACAATACATTTATTTAGAACATTGCAAGTACTAAATAAATAACATACCCACGATTTAAGTGCTCCACCCCTGACTGATAAAAAAAATATTATCACCAGCCTGTACTTCATATCTTCTAAACCAACGAGCAGACCTCCACAAAACAATACATTTATTTAGAACATTGCAAGTACTAAATAAATAACATACCCACGATTTAAGTGCTCCACCCCTGACTGATAAAAAAAATATTATCACCAGCCTGTACTTCATATCTTCTAAACCAACGAGCAGACCTCCACAAAACAATACATTTATTTAGAACATTGCAAGTACTAAATAAATAACATACCCACGATTTAAGTGCTCCACCCCTGACTGATAAAAAAAATATTATCACCAGCCTGTACTTCATATCTTCTAAACCAACGAGCAGACCTCCATGAAACAATACATTTATTTAGAACATTGCATGTACTAACTAAATAATATACCCACGATTTAAGTGCTCCACCCCTGACTGATAAAAAAAATATTATCACCAGCCTGTACTTCATATCTTCTAAACCAACGAGCAGACCTCCACAAAACAATACATTTATTTAGAACATTGCAAGTACTAAATAAATAATATACCCACGATTTAAGTGCTCCACCCCTGACTGATAAAAAAAATATTATCACCAGCCTGTACTTCATATCTTCTAAACCAACGAGCAGACCTCCACAAAACAATACATTTATTTAGAACATTGCAAGTACTAAATAAATAACATACCCACGATTTAAGTGCTCCACCCCTGACTGATAAAAAAAATATTATCACCAGCCTGTACTTCATATCTTCTAAACCAACGAGCAGACCTCCACAAAACAATACATTTATTTAGAACATTGCATGTACTAACTAAATAATATACCCACGATTTAAGTGCTCCACCCCTGACTGATAAAAAAAATATTATCACCAGCCTGTACTTCATATCTTCTAAACCAACGAGCAGACCTCCACAAAACAATACATTTATTTAGAACATTGCATGTACTAACTAAATAATATACCCACGATTTAGGTGCTCCACCCCTGACTGATAAAAAAAATATTATCACCAGCCTGTACTTCATATCTTCTAAACCAACGAGCAGACCTCCATGAAACAATACATTTATTTAGAACATTGCATGTACTAACTAAATAATATACCCACGATTTAAGTGCTCCACCCCTGACTGATAAAAAAAATATTATCACCAGCCTGTACTTCATATCTTCTAAACCAACGAGCAGACCTCCACAAAACAATACATTTATTTAGAACATTGCAAGTACTAAATAAATAATATACCCACGATTTAAGTGCTCCACCCCTGACTGATAAAAAAAATATTATCACCAGCCTGTACTTCATATCTTCTAAACCAACGAGCAGACCTCCACAAAACAATACATTTATTTAGAACATTGCAAGTACTAAATAAATAACATACCCACGATTTAAGTGCTCCACCCCTGACTGATAAAAAAAATATTATCACCAGCCTGTACTTCATATCTTCTAAACCAACGAGCAGACCTCCATGAAACAATACATTTATTTAGAACATTGCATGTACTAACTAAATAATATACCCACGATTTAAGTGCTCCACCCCTGACTGATAAAAAAAATATTATCACCAGCCTGTACTTCATATCTTCTAAACCAACGAGCAGACCTCCACAAAACAATACATTTATTTAGAACATTGCAAGTACTAAATAAATAATATACCCACGATTTAAGTGCTCCACCCCTGACTGATAAAAAAAATATTATCACCAGCCTGTACTTCATATCTTCTAAACCAACGAGCAGACCTCCACAAAACAATACATTTATTTAGAACATTGCAAGTACTAAATAAATAACATACCCACGATTTAAGTGCTCCACCCCTGACTGATAAAAAAAATATTATCACCAGCCTGTACTTCATATCTTCTAAACCAACGAGCAGACCTCCATGAAACAATACATTTATTTAGAACATTGCATGTACTAACTAAATAATATACCCACGATTTAAGTGCTCCACCCCTGACTGATAAAAAAAATATTATCACCAGCCTGTACTTCATATCTTCTAAACCAACGAGCAGACCTCCACAAAACAATACATTTATTTAGAACATTGCAAGTACTAAATAAATAACATACCCACGATTTAAGTGCTCCACCCCTGACTGATAAAAAAAATATTATCACCAGCCTGTACTTCATATCTTCTAAACCAACGAGCAGACCTCCACAAAACAATACATTTATTTAGAACATTGCATGTACTAACTAAATAATATACCCACGATTTAAGTGCTCCACCCCTGACTGATAAAAAAAAATATTATCACCAGCCTGTACTTCATATCTTCTAAACCAACGAGCAGACCTCCACAAAACAATACATTTATTTAGAACATTGCATGTACTAACTAAATAATATACCCACGATTTAAGTGCTCCACCCCTGACTGATAAAAAAATATTATCACCTGCCTGTACTTCATATCTTCTAAACCAACGAGCAGACCTCCACAAAACAATACATTTATTTAGAACATTGCATGTACTAACTAAATAATATACCCACGATTTAAGTGCTCCACCCCTGACTGATAAAAAAAATATTATCACCAGCCTGTACTTCATATCTTCTAAACCAACGAGCAGACCTCCACGAAACTATACATTTATTTAGAACATTGCATGTACTAACCAAATATAATACGCACGATTTAAGTGCTCCACCCCTAACTGATAATATTAAATCCATTTTAGAAAGACACAATATTAGCGTTGCTTTAAAGTCCCCAAGTAAAATAAGTAATATTATCTTTAATAATAAAACGCCCATTCATAAAATGTCCAAATCTGGTATATATAAGTTAAAATGTGCAAGTTGTCAAGGAGAATTTATTGGTCAGTCGGGACGCAATTTCAACACCCGTCTAAAAGAACACATCAGCGCATATAAAAATATTAATAACAAATCAACGTTCGCGAATCACATTAGGGAAAATGAACATTCCTTTGAAAAAGATGTACTCGAGGTGATCCATGTTACCGAGAAGGGATTAAAAATGGATTTACTCGAGTCCATCGAAGTTTTCAAGGTTACGCGTAATCCGGACATCCCACTCATCAACGACCAGACTGACCTAATATTCTCCCCCCTGTTCAATGCTCTGTAAAAATAAAAATATATAAATGTGCAATCGTAATGTAAATATTCATTGTTTGAAAATGACAAGCTGAAATTGTCGAAACTATAGTAACTACTCCAAGTTAATAAAGTGATACTAACAAAGTTATTCGTTTTATTTGAATTATTCAAAATGTATCACGAAGTGAAAGCCTCCACAATTACTTATTCAAAATAAAGATGTTTAAAAACACATCAATTTATAAAAACTATAAAAAGAACCCAACTTCAACAATGGGGTTCGATCCTTCGACCTTCCGACTACGAATCGATGGTTTTATCGATGCGCCAAAAGGTCGGTATATGTTTGTTAACGCAAAAGGTATATAAACATACGAATGAATAACAAATTAAAAAAACATTTTTTCTCGAAAACGGCTGAATAGTGCGCCCTATTACTTGCACCTGTTACACTCCTAGTCATGACCTACACGTGTGCCAAAGATGGATGAAATCGATTAGTCACGCATCTGATCCTCCCCTTGTAAGACTATAAACAAATAGCTTATTAAAACAACTACTTCCCTAGCTAGTGTCACGCCGGACAAAAGAATTTTGCGTTATTACGAGTACTTAGCGAAATAATATTGGTTTAACATCTTTTATTTCTACTCACAGGACTAACTTGAAAATTAAACTAAATTGAATTTGAAAACTTTAAACTATAAAACTGAACCCTAAAATATGTAAAAATTAAGTAAATAGCCATCTGCAGCCCCGTTTTGAAATGTATCTCTCATCAGTGCAGCTTCGCGTTTAAATTGAATGTTAAAGAATAAAATACACTTACGTGAATGGAAGGTTTGAACGAGTTTTATACCCGAGTTTTAGGTGATTAGTGAAAGTACAGATGTGAAGAAATAAATGATCTTGTTTTCAGTTAGAAAACCGAATACACGATTTAAATAATAAATAAATTAGAAACAACCTTACTTGTCGCAGAAAGCATTAAATAAATTTAATAAAACGAAATATTCCATAATCTCCATAATTTTTATTTTGTATATTTTAGTTATATTTAATTAAAACAGATTTTACATAATGTTACAGAATGATATCCGCATACGTTTTGATTACATTTATGGCATGCTGTTTTAGTGTTTCGATCTTTTTTAGCAATGCATAAGCTGCATCGTCTTTTTTTTCGGAGGTTCATATGCTGTGCTTATGCTTGGTATTGGTTCTGCAAAATTTTCATTATATTGCGCTATCTAAATTTTTAACGTAACTTTAACGTAACTTTAACGTAACTTTTTGCAGCAATTTCTATTGAGAGATGACCACACAATGTATGCATTCATGGCGCTTAAATCAATCAAATTGTAAAAAACGGTCATCCTTTTTACGCAATATGTCCTTGTCATTTGATCCATAGTGTCAACCCTAGCTTAAGTTCTGTTATAGTCCAGAATTATTTCAGGTTTCTTTTTGGATCCGTTATCGATTTGCTTGTTATTATGTAATGTACCAAGTAATGTTACAACTTTTCCTCTTTTTGGGCAGTAGGAAATTATTATTTTATGGCTTTGAAAACCAAATAATGTGGAAAGGATTTCACGGTTCTTGGGATTTGTAAAACAACTGGGAAAGTCCAAATTCCAACTTAATTAGTAAATGAGCTATTGAAGACGGGAAGTGAAATGCAGGACCCTGTATATTGAACTCTACGATTTAAATTTATAGAAAATAAACTAAGTACTATATAATTTAAAGTTTTCAAACTCAATTTAGTTTTATTTTTCAAGTTAATCCTGTGGGTAGAAATAAGGGATCTTAAACCAATGTTATTTCACTTAGTACTTAGTACTAGTAATAACGCAAATTTCTTTTGTATCATTCAATATCCGGCGTGGCACTAGCCAGGGAAGTAGTTGTTTCAATAAGTTATTTGTTTGTAGTCTTAGTAAGACTTAATTTTGCTTGCAGAGTTACGAACAGGTTGAATATTTATATATTCAGGCTATATTTCGTTTTTTGGAAACTATCTGTTACTGAGGGGAAACATAAAAACACGAAGTTGTTTCATCAGAGACCCGTGGAAAAACATGAAAAAATCCAATTCACTTTGGAATAATTTTATTTAATTTTTAAAAAACCACATGTCGAACACCCACGAAACCCTATATTATTGTAATTGTTAAAAATATTGTTTTAAAATGTAAAAACATACAGGGTAATTTATTTAAAAAACTTAAATGTCATATCTCGAAAAATAGGGTACCTGTCACTGAACAGAATAAACAAAACTATAAACATTTATTTCAAGAGTAATAAAAAAGAAACAGACGTTTAGCCAGAAATCAGGTGTTCCGACCAATTTGCCCATTTGTGCATATTTCTTAAAAATGATATAACATCGGAATAAACTTATAATTTGTGAAACATACCAATTGATTTTTATTATGAGTATTACACAGACAATATATTTTCAAAAATAGCCATTTCACACTTTTTTGTACTCCTTAAGTACAACCCATAAATAAAATCAAAACTCATACAAAGAAATATAAAAAAATTGAGGGATAAGTACAATATCTGGATCTAATTAATGAGTTCAATAATTCTCTCACAAATTCGACAGAATCACTTTTTATTGCAATTTTAAATAAAGTTAATTCGGAATACCGATGTCTTGCCATTTAATCGTAATTTGTCATTAGAGACTTATTATTGAAACCTCTTGGGTACAACCCGTAAGCCAACTCATAGAACTATCAAAAACATCCGAATGGAAAAGAAATTGATAAGCCCTACTTATTAGTATTAGGTATTGGGCGTCGTAATTTATTTACATATTGATTCATTGCACATGTTCTGAGGTGGTAATTATGTCCAAAAATATAGTTCTTATTAAATAAATAATAATTCACTTACCATTAATGTAACCGGATTCTAAATCATTGCTTATAAAATGATTTTTGAAATGATTGCACAACATCTCACAAGTGTTTGTTTTATAATTTACTTACAAAAAATATCTTGCCAAAGACCTGGTTTAAAAATATTGTAATGTTTAGTGGAAATTGTTCCATTGCGAAGTTTCTTCTTCTTTGATTTTGTGATAATTAAATCAAAGTAATCAGTTTTTAAAATTATAACTTTATTTTGTCTTTGGAAATCATCATCTACTGATATGTCACTGCAGCATGACGACACAGTGTCCACACTAAAACTATCAGAGACTTTCATATTATTTTTTCTCGCAACGCCCAAAAGTTCACAGATTTTCTCACGAATGTTATACTTGTTGCAAGTAACTATGGAATTAAGCGAACTTTTAGCAATAACTTTATTTAGTTTATGCGAAATTATCGTCTATATCTTACTATTTTTCGAAACAATTTGTCCATCTTCCGAAACAATGCCTTTTTTAAACTTAATGCTCGTTGGTTTAGGATATATAAAGTACTGGGTATTGAAATTATTTTTTTTAACAATTAGAGATCGAGCACATAAATCAAGGGTATATTATTTGGTTAGTACATGCAATGTTCTAAATAAATGTATAGTTTCGTGGAGGTCTGCTCGTTGGTTTAGAAGATATGAAGAACAGGGTGTTGAAAATATTTTTTTTATCAGTTAGGGGTGGAGCACTTAAATCGTGGGTATATTATTTGGTTAGTACATGAAATGTTCTAAATAAATGTATAGTTTCGTGGAGGTCTGCTCGTTGGTTTAGAAGATATGAAGAACAGAGTAGTGAAAATATGTTTTTTATCAGTTAGCGGTGGAGCACTTAAATCGTGGGTATATTATTTGGTCAGTACATGCAATGTTCTAAATAAATGTATAGTTTCGTGGAGGTCTGCTCGTTGGTTTAGAAGATATGAAGAACAGAGTAGTGAAAATATGTTTTTTATCAGTTAGGGGTGGAGCACTTAAATCGTGGGTATATTATTTGGTCAGTACATGCAATGTTCTAAATAAATGTATAGTTTCGTGGAGGTCTGCTCGTTGGTTTAGAAGATATGAAGAACAGAGTAGTGAAAATATGTTTTTTATCAGTTAGGGGTGGAGCACTTAAATCGTGGGTATATTATTTGGTCAGTACATGCAATGTTCTAAATAAATGTATAGTTTCGTGGAGGTCTGCTCGTTGGTTTAGAAGATATGAAGTACAGGGTGTTGAAAATATTTTTTTTTATCAGTTAGGGGTGGAGCACTTAAATCGTGGGTATATTATTTGGTTAGTACATGAAATGATCTAAATAAATGTATAGTTTCGTGGAGGTCTGCTCGTTGGTTTAGAAGATATGAAGTACAGGGTGTTGAAAATATTTTTTTTATCAGTTAGGGGTGGAGCACTTAAATCGTAGGTATATTATTTGGTCAGTACATGCAATGTTCTAAATAAATGTATAGTTTCGTGGAGGTCTGCTCGTTGGTTTAGAAGATATGAAGGACAGAGTTGTGAAAATATTTTTTTTATCAGTTAGGGGTGGAGCACTTAAATCGTGGGTATATTATTTGGTCAGTACATGCAATGTTCTAAATAAATGTATAGTTTCGTGGAGGTCTGCTCGTTGGTTTAGAAGATATGAAGAACAGAGTAGTGAAAATATGTTTTTTATCAGTTAGGGGTGGAGCACTTAAATCGTGGGTATATTATTTGGTCAGTACATGCAATGTTCTAAATAAATGTATAGTTTCGTGGAGGTCTGCTCGTTGGTTTAGAAGATATGAAGAACAGGGTGTTGAAAATATTTTTTTTATCAGTTAGAGGTGGAGCACTTAAATCGTGGGTATATTATTTGGTTAGTACATGCAATGTTCTAAATAAATGTATAGTTTCGTGGAGGTCTGCTCGTTGGTTTAGAAGATATGAAGAACAGAGTTGTGAAAATATTTTTTTTATCAGTTAGGGGTGGAGCACTTAAATCGTGGGTATATTATTTGGTTAGTACATGCAATGTTCTAAATAAATGTATAGTTTCGTGGAGGTCTGCTCGTTGGTTTAGAAGATATGAAGAACAGAGTTGTGAAAATATTTTTTTTATCAGTTAGGGGTGGAGCACTTAAATCGTGGGTATATTATTTGGTTAGTACATACAATGTTCTAAATAAATGTATAGTTTCGTGGAGGTCTGCTCGTTGGTTTAGAAGATATGAAGAACAGAGTTGTGAAAATATTTTTTTTATCAGTTAGGGGTGGAGCACTTAAATCGTGGGTATATTATTTGGTTAGTACATGCAATGTTCTAAATAAATGTATAGTTTCGTATGGGTCTGCTCGTTGGTTTAGAAGATATGAGGAACAGAGTTGTGAAAATATTTTTTTTATCAGTTAGGGGTGGAGCACTTAAATCGTGGGTATATTATTTGGTTAGTACATGCAATGTTCTAAATAAATGTATAGTTTCGTGGAGGTCTGCTCGTTGGTTTAGAAGATATGAAGAACAGAGTTGTGAAAATATTTTTTTTATCAGTTAGGGGTGGAGCACTTAAATCGTGGGTATATTATTTGGTTAGTACATACAATGTTCTAAATAAATGTATAGTTTCGTGGAGGTCTGCTCGTTGGTTTAGAAGATATGAAGAACAGAGTTGTGAAAATATTTTTTTTATCAGTTAGGGGTGGAGCACTTAAATCGTGGGTATATTATTTGGTTAGTACATGCAATGTTCTAAATAAATGTATAGTTTCGTATGGGTCTGCTCGTTGGTTTAGAAGATATGAGGAACAGAGTTGTGAAAATATTTTTTTTATCAGTTAGGGGTGGAGCACTTAAATCGTGGGTATATTATTTGGTTAGTACATGCAATGTTCTAAATAAATGTATAGTTTCGTGGAGGTCTGCTCGTTGGTTTAGAAGATATGAAGAACAGAGTTGTGAAAATATTTTTTTTATCAGTTAGGGGTGGAGCACTTAAATCGTGGGTATATTATTTGGTTAGTACATACAATGTTCTAAATAAATGTATAGTTTCGTGGAGGTCTGCTCGTTGGTTTAGAAGATATGAAGAACAGAGTTGTGAAAATATTTTTTTTATCAGTTAGGGGTGGAGCACTTAAATCGTGGGTATATTATTTGGTTAGTACATGCAATGTTCTAAATAAATGTATAGTTTCGTATGGGTCTGCTCGTTGGTTTAGAAGATATGAGGAACAGAGTTGTGAAAATATTTTTTTTATCAGTTAGGGGTGGAGCACTTAAATCGTGGGTATATTATTTGGTTAGTACATGCAATGTTCTAAATAAATGTATAGTTTCGTGGAGGTCTGCTCGTTGGTTTAGAAGATATGAAGAACAGAGTTGTGAAAATATTTTTTTTATCAGTTAGGGGTGGAGCACTTAAATCGTGGGTATATTATTTGGTTAGTACATGCAATGTTCTAAATAAATGTATAGTTTCGTGGAGGTCTGCTCGTTGGTTTAGAAGATATGAAGAACAGAGTAGTGAAAATATGTTTTTTATCAGTTAGGGGTGGAGCACTTAAATCGTGGGTATATTATTTGGTCAGTACATGCAATGTTCTAAATAAATGTATAGTTTCGTGGAGGTCTGCTCGTTGGTTTAGAAGATATGAAGAACAGGGTGTTGAAAATATTTTTTTTATCAGTTAGAGGTGGAGCACTTAAATCGTGGGTATATTATTTGGTTAGTACATGCAATGTTCTAAATAAATGTATAGTTTCGTGGAGGTCTGCTCGTTGGTTTAGAAGATATGAAGAACAGAGTTGTGAAAATATTTTTTTTATCAGTTAGGGGTGGAGCACTTAAATCGTGGGTATATTATTTGGTTAGTACATGCAATGTTCTAAATAAATGTATAGTTTCGTGGAGGTCTGCTCGTTGGTTTAGAAGATATGAAGAACAGAGTTGTGAAAATATTTTTTTTATCAGTTAGGGGTGGAGCACTTAAATCGTGGGTATATTATTTGGTTAGTAAATGCAATGTTCTAAATAAATGTATAGTTTCGTGGAGGTCTGCTCGTTGGTTTAGAAGATATGAAGAACAGAGTTGTGAAAATATTTTTTTTATCAGTTAGGGGTGGAGCACTTAAATCGTGGGTATATTATTTGGTTAGTACATGAAATGATCTAAATAAATGTATAGTTTCGTGGAGGTCTGCTCGTTGGTTTAGAAGATATGAAGAACAGAGTAGTGAAAATATGTTTTTTATCAGTTAGGGGTGGAGCACTTAAATCGTGGGTATATTATTTGGTCAGTACATGCAATGTTCTAAATAAATGTATAGTTTCGTGGAGGTCTGCTCGTTGGTTTAGAAGATATGAAGAACAGGGTGTTGAAAATATTTTTTTTATCAGTTAGGGGTGGAACACTTAAATCGTGGGTATATTATTTGGTTAGTACATGCAATGTTCTAAATAAATGTATAGTTTCGTGGAGGTCTGCTCGTTGGTTTAGAAGATATGAGGAACAGAGTTGTGAAAATATTTTTTTTATCAGTTAGGGGTGGAGCACTTAAATCGTGGGTATATTATTTGGTTAGTACATGCAATGTTCTAAATAAATGTATAGTTTCGTGGAGGTCTGCTCGTTGGTTTAGAAGATATGAAGAACAGAGTAGTGAAAATATGTTTTTTATCAGTTAGGGGTGGAGCACTTAAATCGTGGGTATATTATTTGGTTAGTACATGCAATGTTCTAAATAAATGTATAGTTTCGTGGAGGTCTGCTCGTTGGTTTAGAAGATATGAAGAACAGGGTGTTGAAAATATTTTTTTTATCAGTTAGGGGTGGAACACTTAAATCGTGGGTATATTATTTGGTTAGTACATGCAATGTTCTAAATAAATGTATAGTTTCGTGGAGGTCTGCTCGTTGGTTTAGAAGATATGAGGAACAGAGTTGTGAAAATATTTTTTTTATCAGTTAGGGGTGGAGCACTTAAATCGTGGGTATATTATTTGGTTAGTACATGCAATGTTCTAAATAAATGTATAGTTTCGTGGAGGTCTGCTCGTTGGTTTAGAAGATATGAAGAACAGAGTAGTGAAAATATGTTTTTTATCAGTTAGGGGTGGAGCACTTAAATCGTGGGTATATTATTTGGTCAGTACATGCAATGTTCTAAATAAATGTATAGTTTCGTGGAGGTCTGCTCGTTGGTTTAGAAGATATGAAGAACAGGGTGTTGAAAATATTTTTTTTATCAGTTAGGGGTGGAACACTTAAATCGTGGGTATATTATTTGGTTAGTACATGCAATGTTCTAAATAAATGTATAGTTTCGTGGAGGTCTGCTCGTTGGTTTAGAAGATATGAAGAACAGAGTAGTGAAAATATGTTTTTTATCAGTTAGGGGTGGAGCACTTAAATCGTGGGTATATTATTTGGTCAGTACATGCAATGTTCTAAATAAATGTATAGTTTCGTGGAGGTCTGCTCGTTGGTTTAGAAGATATGAAGAACAGGGTGTTGAAAATATTTTTTTTATCAGTTAGGGGTGGAGCACTTAAATCGTGGGTATATTATTTGGTTAGTACATGCAATGTTCTAAATAAATGTATAGTTTCGTGGAGGTCTGCTCGTTGGTTTAGAAGATATGAAGAACAGAGTAGTGAAAATATGTTTTTTATCAGTTAGGGGTGGAGCACTTAAATCGTGGGTATATTATTTGGTCAGTACATGCAATGTTCTAAATAAATGTATAGTTTCGTGGAGGTCTGCTCGTTGGTTTAGAAGATATGAAGAACAGAGTTGTGAAAATATTTTTTTTATCAGTTAGGGGTGGAGCACTTAAATCTTGGGTATATTATTTGGTTAGTAAATGCAATGTTCTAAATAAATGTATAGTTTCGTGGAGGTCTGCTCGTTGGTTTAGAAGATATGAAGAACAGAGTTGTGAAAATATTTTTTTTATCAGTTAGGGGTGGAGCACTTAAATCGTGGGTATATTATTTGGTTAGTACATGCAATGTTCTAAATAAATGTATAGTTTCGTGGAGGTCTGCTCGTTGGTTTAGAAGATATGAAGAACAGGGTGTTGAAAATATTTTTTTTATCAGTTAGGGGTGGAGCACTTAAATCGTGGGTATATTATTTGGTAAGTACATGCAATGTTCTAAATAAATGTATAGTTTCGTGGAGGTCTGCTCGTTGGTTTAGAAGATATGAAGTACAGGGTGTTGAAAATATTTTTTATATCAGTTAGGGGTGGAGCACTTAAATCGTGGGTATATTATTTGGTTAGTACATGCAATGTCTAAATAAATGTATAGTTTCGTGGAGGTCTGCTCGTTCGTTTAGGAGAAATGAAACACAGGGTGCAGAATATTTTTTTTCTTAGCTAAGGGGTGAAGCACTAAAATCAGGAATAGAGCACTTTATTAGCCCTTAATTATCTGGTACAGAAATACGTTTCAAATCTCGAATTGCGGATGTTGCCTTGCTAGCTTAACGTTAAGGTAGCAATGTTGTGATTTTCACCCTAAGGGGTTGAGCACTAAAATCAGGAATAGGGCACTAAATTAGCCCTTAAAGAGCCCTTAATTCAGGTATACTTTTAAGTGGGTTCTGCCCATACGGCCCTGCTATCTTAACAGACGTTAATAGATTCTGCATTAACCATTATAACTAAAAAAAATAATAAAATTCGTATCGCCGCACCTCAAACACTATGAAAATAATTAATTTCCACCCTCGCGCAACGAATACACACATTGTCCTAATAATTGCAAAAAAAATCGCACGTTGCTATAAAAAATATAAGCGCATTAGTAGATTTTGAATTAACCATTCTAACTAATAAAAGAATAAAATACGTATTACTGAGGATAAGGTAATTTATTAATTTCCACTCTCGCACTACGAAAGCGCCTAGTGGCAAACTTCAAAATTTGATCTGTAATTTATAAAATATTGTAAAGAATGACAAGTTTAATAATTTATAAAGAATATGGTTTTTCTATAAACCCATTAGTATTTCAGAAATATCTGAGCAAGTTACGTACATTTTGTAAATTTCTCAAATGATCTTAAACTCAAACTTAAAATAGCATAAATCTACCAATTTTCTAAAGCCTAAATAAATTTGAAAGAATAATATTTTGCAAGAATTTGCAAATAATTTTGTCTTTATAATGTGTATAAATCAAGTCTTTTTAATTTTTTTTCGTAAGTCTTAAACCAGAAAACAAACATGTAAGCCTCGTGAACATTGATATTTTTCTGTGCTCCTGGCTCAAGATTGTTGGACGCTAAACATTAATAAACATTCCCGCACATTTATAAACTAAAGTGCACCTAATGTAATTTGTGTGGTCTTGCGTTTCATATTTATGTTTTCGCTCTTTTCATTCAAATATGTTTGTTACCGAAATTACCTTTATTGTATTTTATCCTCAGTCAATAAATGAAATCTTCAAATACTCTTATGTTGTTTGTTTCTTGTTATCCTATTAATACTGTACAATTATAGAAGTCCCCAAACTTATCAGTTCCGAGGTCCCCAAAAAACTTAAGTTGGTTTTGCAGGAATAGACAAAGTGTGTAGTTTCAGAAACATGTGGTGACATTAAAGTTGCAACGATCATAATCCCATCGATCCTATGTACAAATCTTAAACCCCACAAATTCTATTGCTCGGATATTATGAAAAAATTTTAAATCAATAATATTTGCAAAAATTGTGGCCTTGATATAAAATAGATGCCTATAAAGAACATATTAAGTCAATTTCTCAGTTGTCGAAATCACGAGAGAAATAACATTTCTCGCTCAAGGGAGAGAAATGATTACTACTCCAGGGATTAATAATTTTTCTTCCTGTGAGGTTCCATTATTTATTTTATTTCTTGCGATACAAATAACGGGTAATATTACCTTAGTTACAGAACTGTAAAGATATTCATCATTCCCCATTGGGAAGTTATGAATACTCCCTCAGTGCTTTTATTTCAATATTGACCATTAAATACCAATAAACTTTTACAAAAATCCATAGCAACTATACCTTAAAATGGACCTAATACGGTTGATTAAGGAAATAAATTAAATTTAAGAACTATTGCAAGAAATACAATTATTTATGTATCACGTGAATTATGAGGATGTAAATACCTCGGGCAACTTACTATAACCCGTTCTCCGGAATCTGATGGCTGTGGTCGTAAAAGTGGGTCGGAGCTCGGTAAGTAGGGAACTTAATATTTTTTATATCAAACCAATCTTTGTTGAGAAGTACTGGTGTAAAAGTGCGTATACCAATAGGAGCCAAGGCCAGTAATAAATGTATAGGATGCAATTAGACGAACCACCAATACCTTTTCTTTGAGAGTGCGTCGATCCTCAGGGTGGACCGACCGTTTTACGACCTCGGCCGCCAGATTCTACCGAATAGGCTATAGTAAACACGCTGCCCTCGATAATTAACATCCTCATAATTCTCTTTATACATAAAGAACTAGTAAATCTCACGGCTGACGGCGTTTTTTTTAGGTAGGTTAGGCTTTATTTTAAGTTGATGTGAAAATGTGAAAACTATCTATAATAAAAACCACAACCGCTTATAATATTAAAATTATAACTCTCTCCCTCTCTCTTGACTACAATTCTTCAATGAACCTCAGCTTATTAGAATGTGACTGTCGTTAAGGTCGAGGACGCAACTTTGCTGAACTTAATTGCTTCCACTCGAAAGCGATTTATGCCTTCAAGGGTAATAATTGCCGGAACTGATTCATACAATTACTGTATGTGACATAATTCCTGAAGTATGAAATCGATCGCCTCGGTTTGTTAGCGTCATTTATTACTTGGACAAGAGAGAAATGCAATTATTGCATTTAAATTTACTACCAATGGAAGCGCATTCTGAAATTTACTTTAAACGAAAAGTGCCAACGCGTATAATCGAACGAGGACGAGACATTCTATTTACTAGGATCTAGTGTCGTAGCATATGGTGAACACAATTTTATTAAAATGGAAATTGTCCATTTCTATGTATGTACCCGTATGAACAGATGTTACACTGCGGTTAGTTTCATAAAGTGACCAATCAATATTATTAAGTCTATGCATTTAAACAATAACATAAATTTGAAGACATATACATGCGCTTAAAAAGAATAATAAAAATGTATCGTGTCTGATCTGCTGATAACTGGTGGAGGTGAAGTGCGATTAATATTATTAGAAAAAATAAACTGTTTTAATGTATATAATAATAGATTGGAACTAATTTGTCCCGTCTATTCGCATACAAATTGAAAATCGATTAGATCCCAGTGTTGATAAATGGCAGATAATAATGGGCGACTAACCTGCCACACAAGTTCTGCAAGAGCTATGCTCTCCTTATAATTCATCGCAGTAAATATCTTGGTGGAGGAATCTGCCTCAAACCCCAGAACGCCCTATCTACGGTCCCATAAATAAAGAGTCCTTTGGCAGACCAAAACTAGAAGGAAGGTCTGCGGTCAACGGCTGGTTATCCGTGTGGACGATGTGGGATGCGAGGATGTGGCGGTGGTGTGTCTGGGTGGGGGGGCGAAACCGGGATCCAGATCAGATTGATTTCGTGCCATACTTAAAGTTACTTATTGAACGGTTCTCACTGCTGACATGAACTTAATTATCGCCCAGCCTTAAGACTATCTGAGAGAAGTCGAACTTCTAACTTGTTTAATTGCACTTGATTATCGGCCTTAGATGATGATGGCTTCGCTATTTTCTGACATCGCGTTATTCAATCGATAATTGCTTCCGCTTTCAATTAACAATGTACGATACATGGATTTCTGACTCTTAAAATGTTTAAGGATTTAATTCGATTAACTAACTGTTAATATGTAATGACACTTTTCTGATCAACGAGTATTGAATTCTAGTAAATATCTGTGAGATTTATTGTTATTCATTATGGTGTCAGAATTCTCTATTGATCTTGGAAATTTATTGAAGATTTATTTTTGTTGAAATAAATCATAAATATAGACGAATGTATTTATTTCATTTATTTTAAGCTCGGCTTGTCGAATCATGGCGATATTGGAGAATTTTTCCCCCTTGCGTATTTCTTCCATTATTGATTTAGAAAGCATTCGCTCTTTTAGATTGATTCAAGATATAGGATTTTAATGTTTGAAATTAAATATAAATTGAAATGCGGAAATATGGTCTCGACATAACAAATAAAATACGTGAATCGAATAGAACACATGGCCTTCGCCATGGAAATATGGAAACTAAACATCGTTTTGCGAATTAGTAAAAGTCTCCATGTGATATATCTTTTTACATACATACGTTTATAAGTTTACAATGGAAAATTCTCCTTAGTTTAATTAAATTAAAAGAAGTTTCAAATAGAAGGGAGAAAGGTTATTTGACTGACGGATATCTGGGTGAGATGGGTTCGCTTAAATGTAAGCTGGGGAAAATCTGGCGCTTTAATTTCTTGTTAAATGCCCAGACAAAATAGAGCGCGTTAAAGGTCTGTACCTCATTTGTATAGATGGAGTGAGATAAGTTAGCTGTATGTAAATTTTAGAAGCTTTAACAACGTCTTTGAATTACTCTAAAACTCCGTTAACAAGAGTAACCGCCAGCTTAAGCAGCACGAAAATTACGTTCAAGATATTAGTATAAAATATATTTAGTCAATTCAGTGATATAACGATCTACAAGAAGCGCAAGTACTTATATAGTTAAAAGTGATTATGATTTTAATTTATTAGAGCTCGGAGAAATTACAAGAAGCACAAAGTATTTGTTAAATTTGGTTCTCGTTTATCCCGTTTATTAAGGGTTGTTGAAATGAGGCACTTGGTTGGTTTCACAATTTTATACTATTTATTCCGACTAGTTTCGATTTTACATCATATCTAGGAACGGTACAGACGAAAAATGTTTTCGTTTATATACTGAAATTGTACATTCAGTTAATTATGGCGGTCATTATTGGGGAACTACAGATGTCATCGTTTTCATTTACGACGTGTTTTCCCCGCTTTCCCCTCAAAATATTATTTATTGTGCCATAAAAAGTGATTATGATTTATATTTATTGAGGATAAGAAATTGTAAATTCTTACTGGTACTTTTAGCAGTACCAAAAATATAAATATTTATATGCGTATACATATTCGCAAGAAAACAAAAAATTTACAATCATTAACGAGAGATATTATTAACGGGTTTTCGATAAAACATCATAAGCTCTTTTTTCTTGGCGAATGTCCAAGAAAAAAATAGTTGATATGTAACCTCCAAATTGTAAACGTATATCCTTTGCCAAGAGAATACTAATTAATTAATATTTCGGCTTAAAATCTTTAGTAATTTTGGAGTGGACTTGATGTAGGAGACATGTGGGAAGCAAATGTATACATCAATATCTGCAATTGTTCAATCGTTCTTATTATTTATTCGAATGTAAAGTGAATCGTTCGGTCCCCACTAGTTGGAGATATATCTCAAACATTTTTTTCATTGCATATAAAGAATATTACATGATGCCAGAAACTTGATTTTATTTTGGGGACGTTTGTACTCACCTAACTGTTGCCAATTCCTCCAGGCAGATCAGCCCAAATATTCTTCCTCTGCGGGCGGTACTATTATTTGTGTTTTAGCGTAATCAGACGTTACTAAAAAGTACTAAAATAATAAAATCTAATGTATGAAATAACAGTTTTGGAGACACATTAAGCATACCCGGCCTTAACTCGGTCTGTTTATCAAAATTAGTTACAAATGTTAAATTGTTACCCAAGCAATTTTGTAGTACTAAGTGATAAAAGGGAAAAGTGGACCGAGTTTTTGCATTACTTTTTAAACTGCAGTGCCCACAAAAACACATAGAAATTAAACGCCTTTTTTGGCAACATTATCATTCGTTGGTATTTCTTACAAAGAAACTCTGTGGTTTAAATTCTTTACAAAATTTTTATTGGGGCGATAATTTTAAATACTTTTTTGAAATATTTGGTTTAATTAAAAAAAAACTGCCAATGAAAGTATTTATCAAAAGCATAAAACATTTACTATTAGAGAACTGTATCTACTCTATTAAAGAATACTTAAGTTACTTTGATCAACGGAATAATATACTGTGATATCTAGTGCATCGCCCCTGAAATATAATATTTAATAATAGTCTGTTTATGTTTAATTACATAATTGGGACTGAAAGACCTTCGGTCGATGGCCAACGAAGAAGAAGAAGAGAATAAGAATGAAGAAAGAGTCGTAAATTATAATAATATGTATTATTCCTTCAATAAATATGTTTATAAACAAATTAGAAACAACCTTACTTAAATAAATTCAATATTGAATTTAGAGATGTTTATAAATAATTGAACAATTTTAAGTGTGTCCGTAAAATCTATTTGAGCAATTTGTAAGTAAGTTTTATTTATACCAAACTTTTAATTTATTGGGTTTATTAAGTAAGCCTACATTTATTATCTTGACACTGCCATCAACGTAAAACATTTGCTCTGGAAATAAAATTTACATTTACAAGTGGTGGCCATTTTCGCCTTCAAAAATGAGTATCCTTTCTAAAACATTTTCCATAACTAAACAACCTCCATAACCTTTCGCAAAATTTCAGATGTTATGGCCTCAATTTCATTGCAACTGTTGTTTTCTAATTTGTGGATCATTCTTGGATTATTAACGTACATTCTTTCTTCCAAACATCCCCAAAAGGAAACAACAGTTAAATCCGATGAACGCGGTGGCCAATGGCAATCACATCAGCACGAAATAATGCGTTCTCCAAAGAGAATCTTCCATTAAATATTGCTGCTTTGTAAAATACCCACTTCTGATTAAATTTTTACTTTCTCCGTTACAAAGTACGAGAAAGTATTGTGATCGTGATTTTTTTTGTGTGTCTGTGTGTGTGTGCTGTGCGCGCTGTATCTCAAAAACTAATAGAACAATTGGTATGAAACTTTGAACATACGTCTTATTTGATAAGCCGGAGAACTGAAAAGGTAAAATTTCGTACACCGGAAGTGGGTGTTTACTTAACTTTTTTTTTGTTTTTTGCCAATTTCTCTTAAATATGAAAAATATCACAAAAACATTTAAACAAATATTGAAGACAACGAAAAAGTGAGCTTATTTTGTTTGAAAACATTTTTCATAAAATCATTGTTATTCGAGAAAAAAATTTATTATAATTTTTTTATTTTTGGTTTATAATTATGAAACGATAATAGTTACAGCAAATTTATGTTAATGATAATTGTAGAGAATACCAAAATAAACAACTTATAAAGAATAATTTTTTGTAGAAATCTCTTTAGTTTTTGAGTAAACTGAGTTTTTAAATTTGAAGTATAATTTTTCCATCTTTTATAATTTTGACGTTTTAAACGTCAGTTTCATCCGAGTCTACAAAACGCTCGATGTACATTTAAACTATGATTTAAATAGAAAATAAACCATGAAAGTGTAAATATAAATGATACCATAAGTCGGAGAAAGTAACATGATGGCCACATCACCATTTTTCTATATGAATTTTAACAAATATCTCAGAACACATTTCAGACACGTGTACCAACAAGGGTTGCCATTAGTTTTTCCGGAATGTCCCATGAAAGACTGCTGCTTTGAAAAAATGCGCACTTTTGACTAGATTTTCTTAATTTTCCCGAAAATCCCTCGATGAATTTGAACAAATTTCTCAGGATATATTTTAAACATATGCACCAATAAAACAAAAGAAAAATCTAAACAATGATTTTTTCCGGAATCTTTTGAAAAATTGTTGCTTTGCAAGATGGGCTAGATTTGACTAGATTTTCCTTATTTTCCCGAAAATCCCTCTATGAATTTTAACAAATTTCTCTGGATACATTTTAGACATGTGTAGCAATCAAATAAAAGAAAAACCTAGACAAGGTTTGTCATTAGTTTTTCCGGAATGTCCCGTGGAAAATTACTGCTTTGCAAAATGCGCACTTTTGACTAGATTTTCTTAATTTTCTCGAAAATTCCTCGATGAATTTCAACAAATTTCTCAGAATACATTTCAGACACGTGTAGCAATAAAACAGAAGATAAATCTAAACAAGGGTCACCATTCGTTTTTGCGAAATGTCCCAGGAAAAATGTCTTCTTTACAAACTGGGCACTTTTGACTAGAATTCCTTAATTTTTCCGAAAATCCCTTGATTATTTTCAACAAATTTCTCAGGATGGATTATAGACAGTTGTAGCAATAAATAAAACAAAATTAAACAATTCGTTGTGGCTCCATCTTGTTGTAACCACGGTTTTGGATGGTTTTACACAGCCGGTATTAAAAAAAAATCCGACCTTGTTCGATATTAAGCAGTATATGTTGTGGCTCCATCTTGTTATAAGCGCATCTGGATGGATTTTCACAGCTGGTATTAACAAACTTTCCATCATCGTTTGATATTTTGGATGGTTTTGCATAGCTGGTCTTAAAAAATTTCCGACATCGTCCGATATTGAGCATCATTGTTGAAAATTGCACCGTTATTTTCAACGAAATATGGGACGATACATCGCACTATACAGTACGTATAAATCTGTGTAATTGTCGGTTATATGTAAATTTTTTCGAAGTAAATTCTTCGAAAACAAATTCTTCGAAAGAACATTTTCCGAAAACAAATTATTTGAAATTATTTTCAAAAATAAATTCTTTCAATGTAAATTTTTCGAATGCTAATTCTTTGAAAGAAAAATTCTAATATCTCAGGAAACGGTAGCTTACTATAGGCTTATAAATAAATCTCCAAGTTTCTGCTAAGGTAAGTCAGGAAACCAAATAAATGACCAATTCTTTGAAGAAAGAATTTTTCGATTTTTTAATAAATAATTAAATAACATATAGTTAACACTTTAATGAATTCATTAATTAATGAATTATTAATAACTCCATTTTACATATATTATGTATATTAATTGTGTGATACATGAAAATGAAAGTAATATAATCAACCGGATAACGCATGTTTTTATTTTAGATTAATTTTCTCCAAGGAAAGAGTACTTATTCATTTCTTTCCTAATTTTATTAGTTACTTTCTTAATATGAATTTTCGTACCAACGCTCAATCTTTTTTATTTATAACTATGTTATTAACATTTGTGTTAACAATAATGTTGTTGATATTTGTGCAAATAACGATGGTATCAACAGTTTGTTATTAATTTGATCAAGATGATCGAAAATGGTTAGTAAAAATGTTATTAACTGTGTTATTTGATTAAATAATTCAAATTTTGTTATTAACATTTCTAATAAATACTACGTTATTAACATTTTTGTTGTAATTTAAACAAGTAAAATTACTTCAATTACACTTTATTTTCACATTAATAATTACTATTAAAAAAAGGAAGAATTTATTTTCTAAGAATTTGTGTTAAAAAAATTCGCTTCAATTTTTTTAAATTATTATTTAAAGAAAAATAAACGAGAAATGCATTTAAAGAAAAAAAAAACGAAAAATTCACTCTTTGAAGAATCGATCATTCGAAGAATTTGCATTCGAAAAATTTACTTTCCTAGAATTTGTGTTCGAAAAAATTGCTTTCAAATTTCTTAAAATAATTATTTAAGGAAAAAACGAGAAATTCACTGTTCGAAGAAATCATTGGAAGAATTTATTTTCGCATAATTTGCATTCGAAAAATTTACCTTCCTAGAATTTTTGTTCGAAAAATTCGCTTTCAATTTTTTTTTAATTATTAATTACAGAAAATAAAACGAAACATTTATTCTTCGAAGAATTCATCCTTCGAAGCATGTATTTTCATAGAATTTGCATTCGAAAAACTTACTTTCCAAGAATTTGTGTTCGAAAAGTTCGCTTTCGAAAAAAAATTATTTTTTTTACTTATTATTTAAAGAGAAAAAAACAAAAGATTCACAGTTCCAATAATTAATCATTCGAAGAATTTACAGAATACTGTAATTGTCTCTAAAGAACTGCTCTTAGATTCTCCTTAGCCCATATTCTGCAGTTTTTCTTGTTAAATAGCAAAGGGAGGATCAGATGTGTGACTCACCGATTTGATCCATTTTTGGCACCCGTGTAGGTCATTACTAGGAGAGTAACATGTTCAAGTAATAGGGCGCACTATTCAGCCGTTTTCGAGAAAAAAAGGTTTTTTTTTTGCAGTTTGTTTATGTACCATTTACTTTAATGAAACAATATCAACCCCGTGGGGCATTGGTAAGATCTCCGGTTTGTAATCGCAAGATCGATGGTTCAAATTCTTTTGGCCAAGTTCTAAATAGTTTTTATAAAAATGTTATATAAAATGTTAATTTTAGAATAAATTATATTAATTTCATTTTTAGGAGAAGGATTGTTAAACAAATTAAACAGGAATGGGGTTCGATCCGTCGACCTTCGGACTGTGAATCGGAGGTTTCACCGATGCGCCAAAAGCGCGGTGTACTATCGTTAACGCAAAAGGTATATAAACATACGAATAAATAACAAATAAAAAAAACATTTTTTTTCTCAAAAACGGCTGAATAGTGCGCTCTATTACTTGCACCTGTTACACTCCCAGTCATGACCTACACGAGTGCCAAAGATGGATCAAATCGGTGAGTCACACATCTGGTCCTCTCCTTGTAAGCCATTTAATTGGAAATTAGCTTCGTTCATTATCAAATTGTGAATAAAATTAAGATTTTCTTCTACTTTTTGCCGAAAATAAATAGCATAATCTACCGTTGCTGATAGTCTGTGTACTTCAATTCTTGCATGATCTGAACGTTATATTGAAACGTGTGTAATGCGCCCAAAATTCTCTGCGGCGACCTTCATTTACTCTTCGAAGAATTTATTTCCGAAGGATTTGCATTCGAAAAATGTACTTTCCTAGAATATGTTCGCTTTCGAATTTTTTTTTTATTATTTAAGGGAACAAACGAGAAATTCAGTCTTGGAAGAATTTATTTCCGAAAAATTTACTTTCCAAGAATTTGCTTCCGAAATATTTTTTTAAAATTATTATTTAGCAAAATTCTGTGCAACGACCTTCGTGATAGCCCAGGTTGGGTCGAATGTCTTATGTTTCTGGACTTTCCTGCATATTCTCCCGTACGCGTTCAATGTTTTCACCCGTGTGCGTCGTAAGTCGCGCAGTGGGATGAACTAGAGGCCTGCAGGGGCCGGGCTTTGGCTCGGGCCGTATTTTTCAACCGACGGGCCGGGACGGGTCGTGCTTACCGATGGATAATTTAGACCGGGCCGAGCCCATATGATCACTGCTCCAAAAGTTGTCCACGAGCTGAAGCCCGATATAAGTCCCGCCCCGGAGCCGAAAATGGAGCGTAATTTAAAAACCGGAAAACAAAAAATAGTATATTATTAAACGAGTGAGAAAGTTGGCCATTGTCACGAGGGTGAAGTTTGCAATTCACCTGAGTGGCAATGGCCAACTTGTTCACGAGTTTAATACTATACTTTTTCGCATCATATTAAATAATTACCTAAAGATTTTTCTGTTTGCATTAAATTATAACGAATAAGTTTTCTATTTGGAAATTGCGGCAGTTCGCTAACAAAAACGATTCGTAACCATAGTAACAACTAAACTGTTGGGCAATGAAAACGCTATCATTTGATTGGACGTCACCTGTTGGGCAATGAAACCGCCATCATTTGATTGGACATCACCTATTGGGCAATGAAACCGCTATCATTTGATTGGACGTCACCTGTGGAGAAAATGATTCGGCCAAATAATGGACAACTTTCTCAATCAAAAACGATTTAGCAACGTTTATATTATTTAATAAGATGCGAAAAAAAAATATTTCTCGATGTATTTATCAGCAACATGGAGAATGCAAATGCGAGCATATTTCGGCAACTCGGGTCCACTTTCCTGCCTGTTCTTTACAAGTAAAGCGTCAACCCATAATTTTCGAAGTTCCGGATTTGATGGAAATACAGAATTTTAGGTTATAGGTCAAAAGTCAACTGACGTGTACATCAGCTAACCACGTTGGCATATATACGTGGACGTATTACAGCTATTCGCATGGCAATATTTTGACATAGTGTGAATATTTGACAATATAAATGTTTATATATTCAAAGGTATGAATGAATTGCAGGGTATCACAATATACAATGCGAGCTCATGGAGTCATATGTCACAAACACAAAATAGCTACCAATTTAGTAACATACCGCAACCATTTAGGGTCCCGCCGCGCCACCGTTGCTTGGAGACACACATGAAGTTGGCGCTAGCAGTCCATAAGTATATAGTCAAAGACTTACCTAGTGTGACGGTTTAAAAAATAGACTTTTTGCATTTTTTGACAGTTTAACATCTGTAAAATAATATCCTGAAGTATTATGGTCATATCTGAAAAAGTTGGGCACCTTTTTTTGCCCTCCGAGAAATAACTAATATTTGAAATACATGTCAATGGTTTTTCGTAATAAAATTTGTATAAATTCTTCAAATGTTAATATAACCTCAAACTTTTAAAATATATGGTATAGTTTTTTGTTCTAAATCCTCGAAAATCGCCCTCATTTTCTTGTGCCTATACTAGGTAAGCCCTTTAAGATCTATTTAATGATATTAATTTGACCTTGCGTGGTATCGTCAAGGTTAAGGAGAGTTCACCTTTGATGTTTTTAAATACAATGGCATTTTTATGGGTCTTTTTGAGAACTTTTAAATAAACTATAATTTGATTTATTTTGATTTAGCTGTTTAAAAATTATTGCGATTTTTATGATTAAGTGCTTAATCAACAAAAACTGGTAGATTAAAATTGTTATAATATACACTCACTATCATATGAAATGCACCACCCAGAAAGAATAATACTATTAATGCAAAACTTGAAATTTTGAAAAAAATGATTAAACTCTCAATAAAAAAGTTGAGCCGTTGAGGTTTTTCCGTCATGGTTATCTTAAAATTCCTCAACTTTTTATATGGGCATTGAAGAATATTTACTTAGAATTTATCAGCTGATTTGTCATGAAGCTGTCACATTGACAGTTCATAATACCCAGAGTAAGACAACACCCAATTTTTTCCCAAACTTCGGAGTTTGATAGGGGTCGAATTATCGGCATGAAAGAAGCAGGTTTATCGTTCCGCGAAATTGGCAGAAGAATGAATCGTGACCACACAACTGTGGCGAGAATATGGTCTTCCTGGTCAGAAGAATGTATACAGTGGCATCGTCCGAGTGGAAGACCTCCCCGACGTAGTAACGCCCGTAAAGATCGACTTCTGAGACGAATGGCCACACAGAACCGATTTCAAACAACTAGGTCTGTTGCCATAGATTGGGTAAGTGCTGTAAGTCGCCAGATTTCAATGACGACCATTTATCGACGAATTTCGTCCTTTGGCCTCCATTCTTACCGTCCGTTTAGACGTCTTCCACTAACCACACCTCAGAAAGCTGCTCGTCTGGCTTGGTGTCAAGAGCGGCAGGGTTGGGTTGAAGAATGGAACAACATCGCGTTTAGCGATGAATCCAGGTTTCGTTTATGGAAGAATGATGTACGTAGAAGGATGCGTCGTTATGTAGGAGAACGAAGAAATTTCGAGTTTGTTGAAAGCCGCCATATAGCTTTAACACCGGGTGTCATGGTGTGGGGTGCAATCAGTTTGGGACGAAAATCACCTGTGGTGTTCATTCCAGGTACATTAAACGCTCGTCGATACATTGATAATGTCTTGGATCCCGCCGCGGTGCCATTTATGCAGACGCTACTTTATGGGATTTTTCATCAAGATAACGCTAGACCCCACACGGCAAATATCACAGGGGAGTTCTTGGAAGAAGCGAAGTTGCAAATGTTGCCTTGGCCAGCAAGGTCTCCGGATTTAAGCCCCATCGAGCATGTCTGAGACAGAATGTATAAAAGAGTTCGCAACATGCCCAGACCTCCTGACAACTTAGATGATCTGAGACTTCAGTTAGAAGTTGCTTGGAATAAGGTGTCTCAAGAAGATATAGACCATTTGATTCTGAGTATGCCTAGAAGGGTAAATTCTTGCGTTGCTATGCGAGGCGATGTAACTCATTATTCATTTTTTTTCTGTCAAACTAAATTTTTTTCTTTTGATACTTTAATCATTTTGTACTAACGTTTAAACAATTGTTTTCGCCCAGTTTCGCATCAATCGTATTATTATTATTTCTGGGTGGTGCATTTCATATGAAAGTTAATGTATGTATAAAATACAATTTAATTATTTGCGTTGCCAGATTTACTCCTTATGCATTTTCCTCTACTAAGAGCCAAAACATATTTTAACGCAAGTTATATGTTTATTAAGTGATTGAAAAAGGGTTCGCATTTGTTCAAGATTTGTCATACAATATTTTGAAGAACCTTTAGTTTAGCAAATAATCGCAAAGGTTTTAGCTGGTGTTTTATTCATTATTTTATCCCGTATTCTCAAAAATAAAACATTATTAAATAACATTGGAATTATTCGCATTTTTGTAATAAAACAATGTAGGTATGTGTAATTGCATGTTTCTTGAAAATTGAATGTAAATAATGTACCGTTTATTACGCTTAATATTGTAGGCATAACTTCGCTTCGGGGGACTGCTCTGAATTTAAGAAATTAAATTAAGTCATGTACATGCTATAGTAAACATAAATTAAATTACGAATCTGAAGCAATCACGCAAAATGAAAAATGGTTACGATAACAAATTATTTTACTTAATTAAGTCTATCCAATAATCCAAATCAATAGCTTAAGATTTCATATTAGATATTGCGGAAAAGTTGATTTGAAAAATAGGAAAGGAGGAATTTCACCTGCATTGAGTCTGCACCGATCTCATAAAGTGAGTAAATCGGCTCATTTCTCAGGATGAGTGAGACGACGTTCTTCCAGTTTCCAGTTTTCCAGATAGGAGTTTTCGCTTATCTAAGCCCGTAGGAGGGATCGAATATTAAACGGCCCAAATGGCCGATTGCATGTTTGCATAAGCGCATAATCAAAATACACAGACACGAATATAGTATACCATTATAGCATATATTGTACAGTATCCGTGCGACGATATTAAACATAAGTGGGAGTCTCGTCTCGAATATGGAAGGAGCCACTTTTCCAGATTGCTTTTGTGTGAAACTGTAAATTAGGCCACTGAACGGAATATGCTGAAGTACATGTTTCAAAGTTATTGCTTGTCGGAATTATTAATGTTCGGTAATACAGTCGGAAAATAGACTTTTAAATTTATTCGGCTCTGTTCGATTGAGACTCTCCATGGTTTACATTCAGATCCAGATTTAAGACAAATGGCCGTTCGTGTTCTCCTGATTTATATAAAAAGATTATTTTAGAAAATAGAATCCGCGTCGAACAAGAACGATGGCATACATAAAGATTGGGAAACATGAATGATAAGTAATGGAATATTTATTTATTCAAAGATCCTCTCTCCCGATTTTTTATGTTTTGTCCTTTTATCGGGCATTATTCACGACCTCGCTTACAAATATTTTAAAAAATCTTCCATTAATAATAAATTATTATTCAGGTTAATCCTTGACATCCTTATTAGCCAGGCATCCCACTGATTTAACTTTGTAAATTTATTTTGTTCTTGATTTCCAAGTGAAGTATCAGCCCTAGGGGGTATTTTTATTGCGGTCCATTTCATTTCACATTACCGGCTTGTGCGTTATAAACCAAATTAGTAAATTGCCGTAATACATAAACTTGTCGGAGGGCACTTATTCTTACTTAGAAAGCACTTAGCACTTATTTATTTCATCTCATCTAATTACTCAGCCCACACATACATTAATTGTTTAATAAACGCGGAGGGAAGGGCCAAAACAACGAAAAGCGATGCGCGAATGCCGCATCTCCACCATCCCATGATTAATGCTATCAATTTAAACCAGTTTGATAAACCTGTCACATAAATCCACTTTATTTACATTTTATATAGACGTCAAAAATTGCGCCCCAATTATAATTAAACTCGTTCGCGTTAAATCCATCTTGAAATTCGAGTTCCATCGACAGTCGGTTTTATTATTAATTAAAACACTCCCCTTCCCTCTCGCTCTTTAGGCGACCCTTTTTGGCGTTTAAATAACTAGAGTAATAAAGTATCTCGGAATTAATGCGTGTAAACTTTGATGAGGGTTTATAATGCCTGGCACACACATTCTCGTTATTAAACACGCATAATCGCCAAACTAATTTCCATCGATTAAATCCTTTAAACTAGAACGGCGATTCCGTTATTTATTTCCGCTTCGTCAATCTTCCTACCAATGGAAAATTTGAAACCTCGCCGCAACTATCAAATGAACCCATCAAGTATCTTTCATGCCTCATTTACCGCGGATTTGCTGGCTGTATATTTCCGAAAATCGTTATGTGTGATATAATCATTTTAACGGTGATTCTACTTACTTGAAGATACTTCCAAATATACCTTCGGTGAACTAAATTATTACTGGTTGTTGAAATTAGGCACTTGGTAGGTTTCACAAATTTTATACTTTTTATTCCGACTAGTTTCGATTGTTACATCATTATCTAGGAATGAATACAGGGGAAAAATAGTTTCGCTTATATATTAAAATTGTCCATTCAGGTAATTAGGGCGGTCATTATTGGAGAACTCCAGATGTCATCATTTTCGTTTACGACGTGTTTTCCCCGCTTTAGCGCTTTGTTGATCTCTAATCCTTCTCGGAGATTTAAATTTCGGCCCTTATTACCTGTATGTAATATTTTAAAATTATTTTCTTCGAAGAAGTGGTTATTTGTGATGCAATGTTTGGTAAAACCGGTGGTGCCTTTATTGTCTAGTATGGCTTTTCTATGTTCTTTTAGTCTTATACTAAATGTTCTTCCGGTTTGGCCAATATACGTTGCATCACAATCCCCACATTCGATTTCGTATATGCCGCATTTTTTGGATTTTTCTATGGTTGGTTTATTATTTATCAAAAGTTTGCCGATATTGGTGGAGTTTGTACATATAATGTTAAATTCGTTCCCAGTTACACAATTTTTTATTTTATTTGACAGATCATTTACATATTCTAATTTGACCCAATTTTTGGTTTTTTGTTCTTGTTGCGGTGGATAAAAATATTTTAATAGTTGTGTCTGTTTTTTCTTTTTTAGTAATTTATCTATTATTTTTGTGTTGTAGCCGTTATTCTTAGCTATTGTTTTTATGACTGATAGTTCTTTGAAATAATTTTCTTTATTTTGAGGGATATTAATTAGTCTATGGAGGTATGAATGAAAAGTACTAAGTTTGATCTGATTGGGGTGATTTGAATCTTCGGGAATGATGGTATCAGTGAAAGTTTCTTTTCTATATATCTTAAACTGTAATTTGTTATTTAATTTGGTTATGGTTAAATCTAGGAAGTTGATTGAATTGTTGTCTTCTATTTCTAACGTAAATTGGATGTTATTATCGATTGAATTTAAGAAAGTTTCGAATATATTTAATTGTCGAAACTTTCTTAAATTCAATCGATAATAACATCCAATTTACGTCAGAAATAGAAGACAACAATTCAATCAACTTCCTAGATTTAACCATAACCAAATTAAATAACAAATTACAGTTTAAGATATATAGAAAAGAAACTTTCACTGATACCATCATTCCCGAAGATTCAAATCACCCCAATCAGATCAAACTTAGTACTTTTCATTCATACCTCCATAGACTAATTAATATCCCTCAAAATAAAGAAAATTATTTCAAAGAACTATCAGTCATAAAAACAATAGCTAAGAATAACGGCTACAACACAAAAATAATAGATAAATTACTAAAAAAGAAAAAACAGACACAACTATTAAAATATTTTTATCCACCGCAACAAGAACAAAAAACCAAAAATTGGGTCAAATTAGAATATGTAAATGATCTGTCAAATAAAATAAAAAATTGTGTAACTGGGAACGAATTTAACATTATATGTACAAACTCCACCAATATCGGCAAACTTTTGATAAATAATAAACCAACCATAGAAAAATCCAAAAAATGCGGCATATACGAAATCGAATGTGGGGATTGTGATGCAACGTATATTGGCCAAACCGGAAGAACATTTAGTATAAGACTAAAAGAACATAGAAAAGCCATACTAGACAATAAAGGCACCACCGGTTTTACCAAACATTGCATCACAAATAACCACTTCTTCGAAGAAAATAATTTTAAAATATTACATACAGGTAATAAGGGCCGAAATTTAAATCTCCGAGAAGGATTAGAGATCAACAAAGCGCTAAAGCGGGGAAACACGTCGTAAACGAAAATGATGACATCTGGAGTTCTCCAATAATGACCGCCCTAATTACCTGAATGGACAATTTTAATATATAAGCGAAACTATTTTTCCCCTGTATTCATTCCTAGATAATGATGTAACAATCGAAACTAGTCGGAATAAAAAGTATAAAATTTGTGAAACCTACCAAGTGCCTAATTTCAACAACCAGTAATATTAAAAATGTTTCACCACGTGATAAACGAGAACCAAATTCAACAAAAAAAAAAAAAAAAAAAAAAAAAAAAAAAAAAAAAAAAAAAAAAAAAAAGAACTAAATTATTATGGATAATAACTAAACAGTTTATATTCACGGAACTTAAAATACCCCATAAATATTTTTTCCTTAGAAATTCAATAATGAATAATTTTCAAAAATTAGCAATTTTTTTAGTAATTAAAAACAATGAATATTCAAACTACGTTACATAAACCAAGCCTACTTATCCTATCAAAATTGCATCGCTAGCGGAATATTTGTACATATTTTTATGTTTGTTAAATAAAACACACTTTTACTTAGTTAATATCACACTGTTAACAGTGTGATATTAACAGTGTGATATTAACTAAGTAAAAGTGTGTTTTATTTAATTAAAAATGTATCACGAAGTAAGTCCCGCCAACCTCAATCAGTTTTATGTTGGTATTGAAAATTGAAATGCGACTATTGTTATTATCTTCGTACCTAACATTTAAATTTAATTCTCATCATAGACAGCTGATTATCGTAACGCTTCCTTAATCCCTGATTGCCGTTTGGTTCACGCTTTAAAACCGTTTATATTTATTACGTAATAATTTTGTAATTGATTCTAGTACCAATAATTTTGGAACATCAAAAATTTGTTGACAAAAAAACTTGACAGGTGACTCTTCTTTAGGTTCCCACCTTTAAAATCCTCTAAAAAGATTTACATTACCTTGAAATGCTTACGTCACTGGCAACAAGCGACCGTTGAAATCTGGCACAGCCTGGGATTCCTCTCTATTTAACCTCTACATCGTTGATCGCCATAAATAGCAATTTTTATAATTTTTTTTCGTGATCAAAATTATTACAATTTTTCATGAATTCACGCCGTGTTTGCATGAAATATCGTAAAAGCTATCAACTGAATGTATTTTAATTTTTCACAAAATCAATCATAAACTAATATTGAGCGATATTAACAAGTTTCATGGGGATATATTTTTTAAAATATTTTTTTCGCGTCAACAAAATTTATACAATTTATCATAAATTTAAACCGTGTTTGCACGAAATATAGTAAAAGCTGTCAACTAAATGTATTGTAATTTTTTACAATATCGATATTGAATTAATATTGAGTGATTTCCAGAAGCTTCAAGTAGATAGCAATTGCTTTTATCTTTTTTCTCCGCGTCAATAAAATTATTACAATTTTTCATAAATTTTCACCGTGTTTGCATAAAATATCCCAAAAGCTATTGACGGAATATATTGTAATTTTGTACAATATTAATCTCGAATTAATATTGAGTGATTTTTATTATTTCCTTTTTTCGTCATCAAAATTATTACAATTTTTCATGAATTTACACCGTGTTTGCATAATATATCGTAAAAGTTATCAACTGAATGTATTGTTTTTTTTTTTCACAAAATCAATCATAAATTAATATTGAGCAATATTGACAAGTTTCATGTGGGTATATTTTTTGAAATATTTTTTTCGCGTCAACAAAATTTATACAATTTTTTATAAATTTAAACCGCATTTGCACGAAATATAGTAAAATCTGTCAACTGAATGTATTGTAATTTTTTACAATATCAATATTGAATTAATATTGAGTGATTTTGAGAAGCTTCAAGTAGATAGCAATTGTTTTTATATTTTTTTTTGCGTCAATAAAATTATTACAATTTTTCATAAATTTACACCGTGTTTACATGAAATATCCCAAAAGCTATTGACGGAATTTATTGTAATTTTGTACTATATTAATCTTGAGTGATTTTTATTACTTCTTCTTTTCGTCATCAAAATTATTACAATTTTTCATGAATTTACACCGTGTTTGCATGAAATATCGTAAAAGCTATCAACTGAATGTATTGTTTTTTTTTCCACAAAATCAATCATAAATTAATATTTAGTGATATTGACTCGTTCCAAGTGGATATATTTTTTTATATTTTTTTCGCGTCAACAAAATTTATACTATTTTTCATAAATTTAAACCGTGTTTGCATGAAATATAGTAAAATCTGTCAACTGAATGTATTGTAATTGTTACAATATCAATATTGAATTAATATTGAGTCAACCAAATTTATACTATTTTTCAAAAATTTACATCTTATTTGCTTGAAATATCGCAAAAGTTATTGACAGAATATATTGTAACTTTTCACAATATTAATCTTGAATTAACATTGAGTGATTTTCAGAAGTTTCAAATGGATAGCAATTGTTTTTATGTTTTTTTTTGCGTCAACAAAACTATTACATTTTTTTATAAATTTACACCGTGTTTGCACGAAATATTGTAAAAGCTATCAACTAAATGTATTGCAATTTTTCACAAATTAAAAATTAATTATTATTGAGTGATATTGAAAAGTTTCAAATGGATAGAATTTTTTTTTATATTTATTTCGTGTCAACAAAATTATTACAATTTTTCATAATTTTTTGCCGTGTTTGTATAAAACATCCCAAAGACTACTATTGTAATTTTTTACAAGACTAATCTTGAATTAATATCGAATGATTTTGAAAAACTTGAAGTGGATATCAATTTTTTTTTTCGCATCAACAAAATTATTACATTTTTTTATAAATTTACACCGTGTTTGCATAAAATATCTCAAAACGTATTAACGAAACATACTGTAATTTTTCACAAAATCAATCTTGAATGAATATTTTATGATTTTGAGAACTTTCAAGTGGGTAGCAATTGTTTTATATTTTTTCGCGTCAAAAAAATGACTATTTTTCATAAATGTACACTATGTTTGCATGAAATATCACAAAAGTTATTGACACGAAACCAATCTTGAATTAATATTGGGTGATTTTGAGAAGATTAAAGTGGATACCAATTGTCAACAAAATTATTACAATTTTTCATAAATGTACACCGTGTTTGCATAAAATATCCTAAAAGCTACTTATGGAATGTATTGTAATTTTTCACAATATCAAACTTGGATTAATATTTAGCGATTTTGAAAAGTTTCAAGTGGATAGCAACTGTTTTTATATTTTTTTTCGAATCAACGAAATTATTACAATTTTTCATAAATTTACGCCGTGTTTACATAAACATCTCATAAATTATTGACGAAATGTATTGTGCTTTTCCAAAAAACCAATCTTGAATTAATATTGACTTATTTTGAGAAGTTTTAAGAGGATATCAATTGTTTTTATATTTTTTCGCGTCAATAAAATTATTACAATTTTTTATAAATTTACACCGTATTTGCATGAAATATCGCATAAGCTACTGATGGAATGTGTTGTAATTTTTCACAATATCAATCTTGGATTAATATTTGGCGATTTTGAAAAGTTTGAAGTGGATAGCAACTGTTTTTATATTTTTTTCGAATCAACGAAATTATTACAATTTTTCATAAATTTACGCCGTGTTTACATAAACATCTCATAAATTATTGACGAAATGTATTGTGCTTTTCCACAAAACCAATCTTGAATTAATATTGACTTATTTTGAGAAGTTGTAAGAGGATATCAATTGTTTTTATATTTTTTTCACGTCAATAGAATTATTACAATTTTTTACTTTCTCCGTTACGAAGTACGAGAAAGTATTGTGATCGTGATTTTTTTTTCAAAAATTTTTTTTACGGAAATATCCGTTTTGGGGTCCCTAGATGCCATTACAACAATTTCTGGAAAAAAAAAATTTCGTGTCTGTGTGTGTGTCTGTGTGTGTGTGTGTGTGTGTGTGTGTGTGTGTCTGTCTGTGTGCGCTGTATCTCAAAAACTAATAGAGCAATTGATATGAAACTTTCAACATCCGTCTTATTTGATAATCTGAAGAACTGAAAAGCTTTTGGTAAAATTTCGTACACCGGAAGTGGGCGTTTACCTTAACTGTTCTTTGTTTTTTGCCAATATTTTCTTAAATATGAAAAATATCACAAAAAAATATAAACAAACTTTGAAGACAACAAAGAAATGAACATCTTTTGCTTGAAAACATTTTTCATAAAATCATTTTTTTTCGAGAAAAAAATTTATTATTATTTTTTCAATGTTTAGTTTATAATTATAAAACGATGATAGTTACAGCAAATTTATGTTAATAATAATTGTAGAGAATGCTAAAATGAATAACTTATGAAGAATAAGTTTTATTCGAAATCGCTTTAGTTTTTGAGTAAACTGAGTTTTTAAATTTGAAGTATAATTTTTCCATCTTTCGTAATTTTGACGTTTTAAACGTCAGTTTCATGCGAGTCTACAAAACGCTCGATGTACATTTAAAATATAACTTAAATTTAGAGTAAATCATGAAAGCGTAAATATAAATGATACAAGTCGGAGAAAGTAACATGATGGCCACATCACCATTTTTATAAATTTACACCGTATTTGCATGAAATATCGCATAAGCTACTGATGGAATGTGTTGTAATTTTTCACAATATCAATCTTGGATTAATATTTGGCGATTTTGAAAAGTTTGAAGTGGATAGCAACTGTTTTTATATTTTTTTCGAATCAACGAAATTATTACAATTTTTCATAAATTTACGCCGTGTTTGCATAAACATCGCATAAATTATACTGATGTATTGTGCTTTTCCACAAAACCAATCTTGAATTAATATTGACTTATTTTGAGAAGTTTCAAGTGGACAGCAATTGTTTTGATATTTTTCTCTCGTCAACAAAATTATTGCAATTTTTCACAAATTTACACCGTGTTTGCATAAATATCACATAAATTATTGACGGAATGTATTGTACTTTTTCAGAAAACCAATTTAGAATTAATATTGAATGATTTTGAGAAGTTTCAAGTGGATAGCAATTGTTTTTATATTTTTTTCGCGTCAATAAAATTATTGCAATTTTTCATATTTTATGCAAACTCGGTGTAGGTTGCATAAAATATCCCAAAAGCTACTGATGGCATGTATTGTAATTTTTCAAAATATCAATCTTGAATTAATATTGAGTTATTTTGAGAAGTTTCAAGTGGATAGCAATTTCTTTTATATATTTTTTGCGTCAACAAATGTATTACTATTTTTCATAAATTCACAGTGTGTATCGCAAAAGCTATTAACTGAATGTATTGTAATTTTTCACAAAAGCAATCTTGAATGAACAATCTGTGATTTTAGGAGGCTTTAAATTGATGGCAATTGTTTTTATACTTTTTTCACGTCAACAAATTTATTACAATTTTTCATAAATTTACAGCGTGTTTGCATGAATTATATTTCAGATATAAAATCAGTTAGCCAACCTTAATTTTTCTATATTTTCTTTTCTGTGTTCTCTTTTATGATATAAAAAATGATATAAAAATATCAACGCGTGGGTCATTTAAAAAGCTTTCGTGGGTTAGTGTATGGCCCGCGGGTCATAAGTTCGCCACCACTGTTTAAGATCTACCTTTTCATCATATTCATCAGAAAAAAAAGTAACGTGTCCACCATGTTACTTTCTCTGAACAAAGTTTAATTTTTATTATAGTTTTGCATTAAATTGTATCTATTAACACAGATTTTTTTTACACAATTAATGTAATTTATGTCTGGATAATTTTGCACATTTTAACGATTGGTACGGCAATTTTTGAAAATTTTAACAACCGCTAAATGCATCGTGTGTTCTACATTGTCTGAAGCTTATTTATCTAGAAGCTTATTCGGTTTATACGTTTGGTTGCCAAAACTAGTTGCACTGGCTGAATATTAAGGATTTTGTTGAAAGAAATAAATACCTAAATTTGTCTTCTTCGCTTCATAAAATGTTTTCTAAATAGAATTTGCTACATCTTCCGGTATTATTCTCAGCCATTGACCATTGATATATTTTTATAAGGCCCAATCTGACGTAAACCTTGTCATCCTAATATACGCCAGATGGTTTGTAATATTCTAGAAATATACAACTGTGAGATTTGCCAACAATTGTAGGTTTCAATTTAAGTGAGCCATCGGTGTTATATTCCATGAAATAAAATAATTGTTGGAGGTAAATATATAAAAAATAACATTCATTATTATTACTATCTATATTTCGCAATCAAATCTGAAGATAATTTTATAACCATAAATTGCACCTAATTTACTTGGGAAATTGTAACGATGTAATTGAATAGACGGATTATATTAGTATGTAAAGATTGTTGCGGCGAAAGCGAAACTCGTGGCAATACATTTTCCCCAGGTATCTCATTAGCGAGTATCGTCTAGGGAAAATTAAATTCAATTTAATTAGCATTTTTCATGATAATTTTTTCTCCCCCGGCATTAAATTGTAGCTCCCACGACCGCGTACTTGTTAACTTCTTATCTATTCGCAATGTCTTTTGCACATTTGCCAATCTTAGCGAGAAGAATAACAATAAGAGGGCAGAGGCAGCAGATAGATGCACGGGGCCTCTTTAATATGCACGTCTTGTCCTCACCGCGTCTTGAATCCTGAGCGAAGGAAAGTAACAGCCCCAGACACCAGGACAGACTTCCTCTTGGAGATTAAAAACATTTGTGTCTGTATTATCCCCGGGGCAGGATAATAATGTAGGGGACGACAAAAAGGGTTGTGCCACTTAAATTCTATTCAGAATGGCGCACACATTCAGTTATTATATTTTTAATTGTACCCACTCCTCCAGAATACTTAAGGAGAGCCAGCGAAATTAAAATGAGCAAATGCACATAATATTTACATCGACGTATGAAATTTTAATAATTTCAGAAATGCCATTTTACAGTAGAAAATTACCTGTATAGCAAGTTATTAATTGAAGGTATTTTGAAATATTTTAATAACGCTACTTACTTCCGTCGATTAAATATTTTCCTATGCATAATTCTTGTTTATTGCAAAGTTTCGTTGAAATTCGACTTCAGCTATAAAGAGCTTTCGTATATCCCGAGGACCGCTGTTAATAAAAATTGCTAATTTTCGTGGAAAATTACATTCATAATTGAACTTTTGAAGCTGTTCCTCGCCGTTTGTTAGAGCGTTCACTTTAATTGGTCTGTAACTTTTGATTAAATCTGAAGTAGGTGTAATTAGGTTTATTTAAGTCCAAGTTGTGGACTAAAGTATAATGTAAATTATCTATCGCAATAACTACTTCCCTGACTAATAAGCAATAGATTACGTACATATATGTTACAAAAGTTTTTCCAGATTAAAAATGACAATATTCTTTTCAAATATTTTTAGGGTTGCATGGGAATATTGTATTCACCTCGTCGACGTAATCGTTTAACATCCTAGAGGTTCTCATGCCTCGGCCGCAAACGGCTTAAGCTACGCGCACACTTATCGGAATCGGACGGACGGCACGCATCGGCAAAAATTGCTTAAGGCTGTTCGTCCCGCAACGAATACTTTCTCAGGGGAGCAAGGGTGAGACGGCAAGTAATGGGCGGACCTAACAAATCATATATTCATCTCTTTAAAATCCTATTGCGACGTCGCTCTCGCAGAAAAATAAGGACCGGACTTAGGCACTGGCGTACCGTATTAACGCATTGGCCGTGCACGCGTCAGATAATTCGTATGAGCTGCAGGCACTCTTACACTCTTCGCTCAAATATTACACTCTTTACACAAAATAAACCTTTTAAACACCGGTTTAATGTAATTATGAATAATTTTCATGAAATAACTTGATCGTTTTATTGAAATAGTTTTATGTCACAATTTATACACAATTTTTTTTGTACGATTAATTTGAACTCTAAAGAAGTAGGGTACTTACATTCCCATTTGATCTTATTACAATTTTCTTTAAAAAGTAACGAAAATTGCAGCGTTGTAGCAATTGTTATAATATTTTATAGTTATGAAATTCGTAGTTTTAAAATTAGCATAAGCATTATTCCTGTGCGATTATTTCAGAAACTATAGAAGGGGTGTTTTCTTATTCTGACTAAATCTTGAAATAGAAGTTTGAAAAGTTTCAAGTATGTGGCAAATGTTTTTCTATTCTTGTTTTGCCTCTGAAGAAAACGTATCTTTAGAATGACGATTTGTTCTATTATTGGAAAATTATTTTCAAATCTGGTTAAGAAGCATTTGGAAATTTTTGTAGAATCCTAAAGTAGAATATATTTTGAGTAAATTTGAAAATAATGTGACAATTGTTTTTCCATTGATGTTTTGCTTCCGAAAAGACGCATGTTCATAATGACGATTTTTTTCTCGGGTGAAAGAGAGAGACAATATATTTATTGAGATATGTTTACAAATGACCTCAACAAGCTATTGACCAGAGGTGTTTCAGCCTCTCTGGTGATTATTTCAAAAATTAGTGAAGCATTTCTAAATTTTTGCGGAATCGTAAATTGCAATGTATTTTGGGTAAATTTAAATACTTTCAAGGATATCGCAAATGTTTTTATACGTTTGCGTTGCCTCAGAAAAAGCTCATCTTCAGAATAACGATTTGGTTTGGTCTCGGGGAGTTATTTTAAAATCTAGTCGAAAAGCATTAAAGATTTTTGCAGAATCATAAAGTGGAATACATTTTTAGTCATTTTGGACAGTTTCAAGTACGTGATATATTTTTTTTTAAGGAAGGACGTGGATGGAACTGCGGGTTAGGGAGAGTGAATCTGCCACAACCGTTGTTTTGTAGAAATATTAGAAATTAAATGAACAATGAAAGACAAATTACAACGACCACGGTCCCGAGCGAATATTCCGCGGCCCCGAAATCATTCGCTCGGGCTGGGATTAGAACCCACACGGCATGCGGTGTAACTGGTACAATCGTTCGCCTGTACCCACTACACAAACGTCATAATTGTTTTTCCATGTTTGTTTTACTTCTGAAGAGATGCGTCCCTAGAATGATGATTTGCCAGAGCAAAGATCAGAATCTCGAGGGATTATTTTTAAATTAAATAAATAACGCCGAGGGGTATTTTTTGCAGAATCCTCTAGTATATTTTGAGTAAATTTAGAAAGTTGCAGATTTTTAGCAATTGTTTTTATTTACTTTTTCAGTTTCGTGGTACTATTTCAAAATTATTGTTTTTTTCTTAGTAAATTTGAGAAGTTTCGTATTTGTAGGAGTTCAAGATGGCGGTTTCCGAGATATTAATACCAACTTTTTTATTTAAAATAGCCGCCATATTTGATTTTCACACGCATAAATAGACTTTTTTTTCTCTTTTCAACAATGTACAACAACCTATGTCAAAATAAAAAATAATGGAAATATTAATTGTTTAAATTTAAATTTTATTTTGACTTGATTTCTATGTTTTCCTAATTAAACCAAGTAACTTTTATTTAAAACTTTTTTCGCATCTTTAATAATTATTGAGATATTTGATTTTTTTGAAAATCGCGATTTTTATTTTCTAAACTGCTTGGAATTTTGAAAATTTCTCAACATAATCTGAATCAGCATAGAAAACTGCACAACATTGCCCAATTAACCAGATCTCTAGCTTTAAGAATAAGAAAGATACCCATGCAATCCTACTCTATTTAGGACACCCTGTATATGTATAGAAATATTGTCTTCTTACAATCATCAGTCACAATTTAAGTAGAAATAATTGTTTACGTAAGAGTCACAGTTTAATTAACAATCACTGTTTGGGTAACTTTGTAATTTTAAACAGCGATCACGTTTTAAGTAGCAATCAAAGTTTAAGTAACAGATGTGATTTTAAATAACAAATTGCGGTTTAAGTAATAGTCGCAATCACAGTCACACTCACGGTGAAATTTGCCTATTTGTAACAGTAACGATCTGTGATTTTTCAATATCAGTGAAAAATTACAGGTACGTGAAATACGCCCATCCCTAGATAGTACCATTTTTTTATTGTAAGGCAGTTTGGCAAAACATGATGCAGGTCATTCGTGAGCCAGTTTGTTTGAAATTGCATTATTTAAACAAATAGAATACCCAGTGTGTGGATTTTGGATTAAAATTTACTTACATTTTTTTTACATGGAAACTGTTTGCTAGTTTTTCGTTTTGCGGATAAATAAAGTCGGCATTTATTACTTCGTCGGTAATAATTTAAATTGCTCATACTGGATACTGTGTCCTTTGTAAGGGAACTTGGTTATGGCAACCGGACGAAAAAAATCACATTACAGGGTGGGCAAAATTGGTCATTTCTATGGAGGATCGCGATAACTGTAATAGAGAAAAACGGATGGCGCATCCTCGATCTCTTTTTTTGAGAAAAACTCAATGATGAAAACTAAATTTATTAAATCTCCTTTTGTTTTCGAGTTATAGCCAAAAAGTCAATTGTTTCCATTTTAGATATATTGAAATATCTCAGTTGTTTATCATTTGACAATAATGAAAGTTATATGTTGTTCAAGCACTTTTTTGAAAAAAATAAAATAACCTTATCAGAATTCCGATATCTTCTATCTATTATAATTATCGAGATCCCCTATACAAACACCGAATTTTGCCCACCCTGTACATACAATAATAACTGTGTATATTTAAAACTCTGTCTCGGTATAAATCTGAGTTAATACTAACAATTACAAAATATTTACATGAATTGTAACTTCGTAATACAGCTTCTAAGAAGTAGAGCACCATGGGGGTGTGTCCACTACCTGCAGTACTTTGCATTCGGCACCACTGCGAACGCACTTTTTAGAAATTCACAAAAAATCATCTGGCGACCAAATGTCCACTTTCCCAATTGCAGAGGAGGGGTTGTAAAAGTAATTTATGCGAAATCAAGTACGGGTGAATTTCGTCGGTCCAGCAGAGAATGAAAATAAACATGTTGACTGTTGAAAATTTTGATGATTTTGTCTGGAAGATATCTTCGGGACAGTCAGCAGGTACCCCGATGAATATCGGAGTTCAGCACACAGGCGTATTTTTTTTTTCGTTATAAATGTATGCCAATTCCTAACAGTTACGATTTTATACTATTATTTCATTTGTTGGTGTGAAGAATTGCGATTACATGTATATCGAAATTATATTTATAATGGTAGGGTATTTGCTTAAACTACGTAACATATAGTAGATTATTTTTAAAATCGACAAGAAACTTAAAATACGCGAAATGCCCTGAAAAATCGACTGAAATCGGGCTTCTAAATATGCCTTAGTACGTTTATTCCCCTACCGCTGTGCGGGAACTGTTTTCAACAGATGGCGTTACTTTACGGCAACTAAAATATCTCGCGCAAGGGTCTAGCTCTAGTATAATTGCGTCCTTATTTTTCAGGAAAAACTAATTTGATTCAATGGATTTTATTACCAAAGAATCAATCTGTGTCACTGTAGTAAAACATTTTGAATTTTCAGCGTTTATTTACATTTTATTTCATGTTGAAAATGCCTATTTTTCAACACTAAATTACACATTTTCAGAAATACTTATAAAAAATGTAATTCTTTAGTAACCTACATTCATCCTTTATGTAACCCTGTGTGAAATATTATTACTTAAATTTTTTCCATCACACCACTATCAGTATAGAGCCGAGTGCCAAAAACGCTTCATTTTTCGAACGGGTCGAACAGCCTTAACACAGTTGTAAACGAGTCAACCCACATTTATCCGTTCCATGCCGTACCGCTAAATGTACGTTGACTCGTTCACAACTGTGTTAAGCAATTTTTGCCGATGCGAACTGTCCGTCCGATTCCGATATGTGTGCACGTAGCTTTAAGCGGCAATCTTTCTCTTGGTACGCCAAAGAATTATTTTTCTGCCTCGGTATATGGTACAAATAATTATTTATTACTTCAGCACTCTCTTTTACATGCAGAATATTTCTGTAACTAAGTGGTTGTATATTACATGCTTTATATTGTAGGTATAATCCCCAATCTGCATTTTTACTAACGCTTTCATGAATTAGGTATAAATTAATTGTTTTAAGGTGATATATTTAATATTTGATAATAGTTTGATAAATAGTTTCTTAATGCAGCGGTGCATGCATAATTTACGATCCGGCGCAATGTCTTTCCTAGTTCCAGTTTATTAAATATGGCCATTTATTTTGCCGTGTCAAAAGGTTTCCCTCTACCCAGGTGGTGTAGAAATAAGTAAATTACGGTCAAAGTTATGAATAGCTAATTTTAAAAGAGGCCCTCCCGGCGAAATTTACTACTTTGTAAAGAAATAATGAACTATGTACAGCGGCCAAAAACCGGCGTTTATCATTTCGGGACGAACGACCTTAATAATTCACAATAGATAATCTATACAGTTACACACCAACAAAACAACAAAAAAAATAACAAATGAGTAATTGCATTTTGTTATCGCCACAGATTTATTTGTTTTATGGTATTGTATCAATACACATCCCGGGCTATCTGTTCGATATTTATTTTAAATAAAATTGTTAATTGGAATTCGCGGCGATATGTAAATATAAATTATTTGGTTTGTACCCTTGCTTTATAAACTGACGTGAAAATGTATTTATCGGTACTTCTTTGATGTATTATCAGTATAAATAATAAATGTTTATTTCACATTAAAAACATCAAATAAGACTTTAGAATCATTCACAGATTGGGAAACAATTACCGATCTATTTTATGTGAGAACTGCACGTTATTCGAATGGTGACTTTCTGCTAATAGAGGTAGTACTAATTAAAATTGAAAAACCTTCATTAATAATTACTAGTGTAATTTGTATCATGATACTTTAATTTTTATGAATTGAATTTAAAAAAATATAAATCGTTAAATAGTACTGGTTACACCGGGTTTAACACAAAATGGCTCAAATCTGCATCATATTTATTATTTGAGATATCAATTTGAAACTTAATAGGATTTAACTAATAGTAAATTGGAGTTTGGTGGTCATCCAAAAACATTAGTTGCGGTTTAGGTTTCACCGGAAGTGACATCAATTTTGAAATTTTTTATTAGAACACCCTATTTTTTTTAATTTTCGGTTTCAAGACATAATTTTAAATACAAATCAATTGTTGAGTTCTCCAATTACACATCAGAGGAAGAAAACTTTTTACAATTTTTTAACTCATCTCCAGGTTACAACAATATTTTCTGGCAAGTGAATCCCATCACAGATTTAAAAAATGGTGATGTGGTCATCATGTTACTTTCTCCGACTTGATAGTATCATTAATATTTACGCTTTCATGGTTTATTTTCAATTTGAATCATATTTTAAATGTACATCGAGCGTTTCGCAAACTCGGATGCAACTGACGTTTAAAACGTCAAAATTATGAAAGATGGAAACATTATACTTAAAATTCAAAAACTCGGTTTACTCAAAAACTAACAAGATTTAGAAAAAAACTTATTCTTTACAAGTTGTTCATTTTGGCATTCTCTACAATTATTATTCACATGAATTTGATGTAACTATTATCGTTTCATAATTATAAACCAAAAATTTAAAAAAATATTGATAATTTTTTTTCTCGAATAGCAATGATTTTATGAAAAATATATTCAAGCAAAAGATGTGCATTTCTTTGTTGTATTCGATGTTTGTTTAAATGTTTTTGTAATATTTTTTATATTTAAGAAAATATTGGAAAAAAACAAAAAACAGTTAAGGTAAACACCCACTTCCGGTGTACGAAATTTCACCAAAAGCTTTTCAGTTCTTCGGATTATCAAATACGACGTATGTTCAAAGTTTCATATCAATTGCTCTTTTGGTTTTTGAGATACAGCGCACACAGCAGACACACACACGCACACACACACACACACACACACACACACACACACACACACACACACACACACACACACACACACAGACACACACACACACAGACACAAATTTTTTTTTCCAGAAATTGTTGAAATAGCATCTAGGGACCCCAAAACGGATATTTCCGTTAAAAAAATTTTTGAAAAAAAAATCACGATCACAATACTTTCTCGTACTTCGTAACGGAGAAAGTAAAAATAAATAACTATTGTTCTACAAGACAATATTTCCCATTCGAAAGGAGACAGGGTATCATAATCTGTATTTCTCCTACCCTTCTTCCCGTGACTGGCAAATTATTCCGATCATCAATAAAATATTAACTCCCAAAAACAACAAATCCGCCATAGCATTTCTGGATATCCAGAAATCGTTCGACTTAGTTTGGCATAGGGCTCGTCAATACACGGATACACGTGTACACGGATAAACGTGTTCTTAGTCAGCAAGAGGTTTTTAAACGTTTAAACGGATATTCGCGTTTAAACGGATATTCACGTTTACACGTGTATACGTTTAAACGTGTTGACGAAAATCTTTTCATGTAGAAACGTATAACTCACCCTGCAAATTTCTGTTTCGAAGTTCGTTCGCCGTGTTTTACAATATTTGCGGTAGCGGAAAAAAATTAATAAATAATTATTATTTCGGACACCGTAGTAAATAAATAGTTTCTCGAAAACCGTCCGAAACACCGGCGTCCGAAGTTTGAAGGGTTCAACCCCCTATAGACCAGGTGGTTCCTGTTTGAATCGAATGTGTAAAAATATTGGGAAGGGAATCTTACGAAACGCCGAGATATGACTTTTGAACCCCCAAATTGAGTATAAAAATATGAGAAATCGTTTCTAGTTTACGGGTTGTAAACGTTTATCAAGCTAAACGTGTTGTAAACGTTTATTAGGCTAAACGTGCAGTAAACGTTTATTAAGCTAAACGTGTAAACGTTTATTCGGAATAAACGTGTTGTAAACGTTTATTATGCTAAACGCGTTTTATTCGTTACAAATAAACGGTAAACGTTTACAAGTTTAAACGTTTAAACGAAAAACGGAGTAAACAACGAGCCCTAATTTGGCATCGATGTGCCAGTAGCGTAACTTGAAATTGTGGGCCCTGAGGTGAACCTATATTTTGAGGCCCCTTTCATATACGAGGGTTGGGGCATAAGTCATGGCAACTTTTTTTTTCAAAATAGCCGTTCTCCGAGGGAGAAATGCGATGGAATGTCACAGTGAATTAGTAGAAGCCCTTGGGAATAATGCCCTACCATATCGTACAGTAGCACGGTGGGTAGGAAAGTTTTAGCAAGCACGTATGTCAACCAGTGATGAGCAAAGTTTGGGACAACCGGTTAGTGTGCGGACCGACTTGTCACGTGCCGTCATCGAGCAGCTCATGCATGAAGACAGACGATGGACGTTACTGGAGTTAGAGAGGGCAAGTGGCATCGAGAAACGCACCGTTCACAGGATATTGCGTAAGGAGCTACAGCTACGCAAAATCGCTTCGCGGTGGTTACCGCATGCACTGGCGGAAGTTCAAAGGTGGGTGCGCTATGCAATATGTTCAGACCACTTTGTACGCTGGCAACAGGACGGCGATCAATTCATGTCACGAATAATCGCCATCGATGAATTTTGGGCCAGGGCATACGAACCAGAACTGAAACGTCAGTCCGCGGAGTGGCGACATCGTGGATCACCAAGGCACCAGAAGTTCCGTCAGAATCCTTCCCCAGTCAAATTGATGGTGATCGTCACGTATGACGTCAGGTGTGTCATTGTTTGCCACTTTGTTCCTCATGGCAGAACAGTGACCGCACAGTACTACAGGGACTTCCTGGTGCGACAGGTACGACGTGGCGTTCAGGATAAACGTCCGGATCTTGTGGACAGTGCAATAATCCTGCACCACATAAAGCAGGGTGTGTACGGCAGCTACTCCGACGTTGGGGATGGGAAGAATTGGAGCATCCACCTTACTCTCCTGACCTTTCGCCCTGTGACTTTAATCTCATTCCCAAGATTAAGGAACCAATACGTGGTAGGCGGTTTGCAACACGAGAGGACATTGCTAATGCTGTGCGCCAAGAGATGACCCGATTCACACATGGTGCGGCAAATGCTGAGGCTGATGGTATTAATCGTTGGCAGCGTGTGGTGACAGTAGCAGGGGACTACATTGAGGGTCTTTAGGCCCAGGTTTGTCATGTTAACTTTATGTGTACTGTGTTATCATTATTTTGCACGGTGAAGGCCATATTGCCCTGTATACTACCGTAATAAATTAGTGTGTTACGATATTTCAGTGCTATTCATTGTCCACACATGCAGTTAAGACCTTGTCCTTGCGTCTGTATATGTCACATTTTCTAACCGGACTGGTATCTTCAAGAAAAAAATAGTTGCCATAACTTTTGCCCCAACCCTCGTATATTATTTTTATTTTTTAAGAGAGGCATTGCGGATCACTCGTTCCATTGGAGCACTCGTGTCACAACATACCCTCTTATTAAACATGTACAATAATTTACTATTTTACTTTCCCTGTATCTCAAAATAAACTATCGATTTTTAGAACTTGAAACTTTACGTTTCGTTAACAATATGAACAATAAAATTTGGTTCATTGGAAATGCGTGCTTGCTCTTGGCATACTATTGCCATTTTTCACAAATGTTAAGGATAATGAACAACTGAACAATTGTTAACAAATGTTATTATTATAAACTCCTCGAATTGCAAAATTTTGTTCGGGACTTAATTATAAAATTTAAATTAACAATAATTATTTAGAATTCTAAATAAACAACTTGTAAAGAAGTTTTTGATATTTACCATATAAATTTACCGAATTTTCTCTAATTTTTGAAGATGGTATGAAAATGTGTAAACATCCACGGTTTTCAAATAATTCCATGTATATGTAAAGTTCTACATTCATTCTACTTGATTTGATTTTTTTTAGATAATTGGTACAATGTTTCAAACATTCAAAATGTAATCAAACTTAAATCATAAATTCTGAGATAAGGGAAAATCTTAATATATCATCGTACAGGTTCAAATTTTCGCCACCACTTTAGAAATGTTTTCTCTCTCGTAATATTAACAACGCAGTGTAATTTAACAATAACCTCACGGTTCTAAGAAAATATTGTTAACTTAACTCTAACCCAAGCACGCTACACGTTAATAGCGCAAACAATTTTCAAGTTGATTAAAAAATGACGAATTCACTCAAGTGTAAAAATGTACTCAAAATCGATTCTTATTTCAAATGTAAAACATCTGGAAATAAACCTCATAGATATATTGATAATTCCATGTGAATCTACATAGTTAATAATTTAAGTTAAGACTAAAATCAAATTCATGATTTTCCAAAGTTACTTCAAATTCGCTTATTTTTAAGATTAACAATTTTTTAAACGAATTTGAAAATTGACCTTTTAGAATTTTGGTATCATGTAGTGCAACTATTCCAAGTAACTTCAGAATATTTTAAAATTTGAAAAATGCAATATTGAATTGGGCATTAAATTTTTATTTTACAATTTAGGAAATTGACCTTTTGGATTTTTAAAGTATCACATAGTAGCAACAATTCTAAATAACTATAGAATGTTTTAAGCTGTTTCTATTTTTTAACTGAATGTAAATAAACTACTTCAGAAAAAACAGGTGTTGAATTGAGAATAACTTACAATTTAGAAAATTGACCTTTTAGAATGTTTATTGTAGCAACTATTCTGAATCACTTCAGAAAGATTTACGCTTGTAGAAATTGTTTTTCTATTTTTTATCGAATGAGAAAAATGTAACTACAGCAAGAACAAACAGGCTATTCGGTGCGATTATCTTAAAATTTAAAGAGTAGATGTTTTAGAATTACTATAGTGTTATGTTACGTAGAAGCATCAATTCTGAACATCTTCTGAAAATGTTATGCCCAAATTACTGAATTTGAGAAAATGTAACTTCAAATAAAACCAAACTGGCGTTGAAGTAAGATTATCTTACAATTTAGGAAAGTGACGTTTTAGAATTTTTATGTTATCTCGTAGTAGCAACTATTCTGAATAACTTCAGAAAGTTTCAATCTTGTAGCAATTCATTGAATTCCATACTAATTTACAAAAGGCTATTTCTTCGGATTTATGATATAGAAAGAGGAGTTTTGTATGAGTTATCATATTAAAAGAAAATGGTGACTGAAAGACTCCAAGCCATTATTTTTTAAAGTTTGTTTATTGTTATTATATTTGACGAAAATTATTACTTCAAAATAGACATCATTTCAAAGAAAGCTTATAACAGCATTTATATATTTCTGCATCGGTTATTAGAGAAAATTTGTCTTATGAAACACTGGTTATCGGTTCAAATTCCTCGTCCACATTTCAGAATTTTTTTAAGTTGTGATGATATTGTCTCTAAAGTTTAAAGTATTTTTGAAAACTTATGCAACTCGATATATGTAAAAGTTTGTCTACACTGCGAAACCTTTCTCTGTAGCAATAGTGAATATGGCGAAACTAGCGGGAAGTACAACAATAATAATAATATATTTATTTACCCAACAAATAACCAATTACAGGACAAAATTAAGTCAAAACGTAATTCATTGAGACTAAATAATAACTAATCTAGATGAGATAGTTGTGAATAAAGAACTTGCACTAATTCAAGTGCTTTATTACATCACATGTCACATTTTAAGACTCAATTTTTCAACTATTTACTATTGTTAGTGTAGACGAGACTTCACAAAATACATCCGGAAGAAATATAATATTGCATCAGTGGCACAAGCCAAATAATATTCCACTAAAAAATACAAAATGTGTGCAAAGTATAGACCCTACTGACAAATACTGTACCTGCATTAAAATTCAGTATGAACTGATTAATTTAGACCGGCTGTAGAATCATATCCCAAAAAGCTTATCAAGTCGGGGACCCTCTAGACTCGGAGACCGGAGGCAGCTTCCTCCTCTGCCTCATTATAATCACGCCGTTGATGCAACCACCCGAAAATCCTTATACACCTGATCAATCTGACCAGCCTATCTAATAGATCCAGGAGGTTTAAGTACGCCAATCGTATTCATATTCCTTCATTCCAGAGCAAGGTGTTTCTCAAGGCCCTCTCTTTGTCTGCACCGATATATTCCACACCAATCCCACTGTCTTTATTCCTTTACATTCTATAATTAGCAGATGATGCTGCCCTTATTTCTCCCACATTGGAGAAAGCAGTGGAAACGCTACAACAACTGATGAGTATGTTGGTTTGCAAAGTGGAGAAAAAAAATCAACCCAATTAAATCACGAACTTCGGATTCCTTACTATAAATGTAGACGTGCATCTCTTACAATATTCATTAATCACACATTTATCTATACCTGAGCTGCAAATAATTAGGTATTTTGAATAAATAAATTAGAACCAACCTCACTAGTTGCAGAAGTATTTTGTTCGTCAATAAACTATTGTTACATCAGTTTAAACTGTCTCAATTTTACACCTACTTAATTATGGATGCATCTTATAATTTTGTATTATAAATTTTTATTTGTTTCGAGAATAAATTCAATGTAACCAGTGACGGTTCGCGGGGTTTTTTCTGGTACGGCCGAGGAACAAGAGGGGTAATACAGATAGGTGCGGTCACGTAGCCAGCTGTCTCTGCAACTGACCCTACCTATCTGTATTACCACCTCTTGTTCCTCGGCCGTACCAGAAAAAAAACCCGCGAACCGTCACTGAATGTAACTTAACCAGCTAATTTACTTTATCTAATAATATGTTTTTTTTTTGTTTCAGGTAAGACCACTATTTTAATCCTATTAATAAGGGTAAGCACAACATTCCTAACATACCTGGGATGCTCTATAAGTCAACATCTCTTCTGCTAAAAAAGCGACAAACTTGCTAGAAGTTGCAAGGCCGTCCGCAAGGGGGGTAGGGGGCAGTGGGCAGATCTCCCTCCCCGAAAATATATGAATTTATATACTAAACTTGTATGTAATCGCTAAATGTATAATAATAATAATACATTTATTGACAGTTAACACCTTTTACAATGATTTAACATAAATTAAATGTTCTAAATAAAAATAAATTAAATATTTACAAACAATATAGTTCAATTATAATGATGAACGAGTGATTTTACATCAGATTTAAATTTTGTATATGTAGTCGAAAATATATCTATTTTTAAACAAATTAGAAACAACTTTACTGGTTGCAGAAAGTATTAGATAAATACAAGAAAACGAAATGTAGCCTGAATATATGAATATTCAACCTGTTCGTTAATCTGCAAGCAAAAAATTAAGTCTTACTAAGACTATAAACAAATAACTTATTGAAACAACTACTTCCCTGGCTAGTACCACGCCGGATATTGAATGATACAAAAGAAATTTGCATGTTATTACTAGTACTACTAGATAATAACATTGGTTTAAGATCGTCTATTTCTACATATAAGACTAACTTTGAAAATTATTCTAAAATGAAATGTGAAACTTTAAACTGTAAATGTTATTATTAAAATGAAAAAACCAGAAAACATTTTGACAAGGACACACAGTGCTAAACTTATCTAGTGTTACTAGATGAAACAAATTTGATAATAACTAAAAATACCACTGAATTAAAAAAAATATATATGAAAATTAAGTCTGCGTCTGCAGGCTAATCACTTAATTTTCATATATATATATTTTTTTCAGAAAAATTGAAACACTCAACAATATCATTAACATAAATTAAAAATAAGAGCGGACCACAGTGACTGCCTTGTGGAACACCCGACGAAACGTCTATATCCAAGGATTTAAAATTTTTGATACGAACTTTTTGCTTGTGGTCACTTAAAAATTATGACACCCATTTAACAATCATATCGTTGAAGCCATATGCTTGTAATTTTGCAATCATTATAGAATGACTTACTCTGTCAAATGCTTTGGAAAAATCAGTGTATATTACATCCATTTGATGATATTCTTCCAAAGCATTTACCAGCGCAGACTGAAAGCTTAACAAATTAGTCACGGTGGAACGCCCTTCACAAAAACCATGTCACGTTGACAATCACATCAAAATTTGAAATTATAATAAAAAATGCGTTCCGCGTTGTGTTCAATGGACCCTAAAAAAGTTGACGTTCATGTTGAGTACAATGACGAGCGGGCACTGTCGCAACCCTTTTCACGGGGTGGTTGATTTTATTTATTTATTTATTTATTCCTGATCCTATCTACCTTTCGGTGTAAGGTTTACATTACTATTTTTGTTTTAGTATCCTTTCCACTTTCTCCTATCATTTGTCAATTCCTTTATTTCTTCCCAAGTGTTCCCTCTTCTTGTTCACTCTACTGCTATTGCGCTGTTCCACTCTTTCCTCTTCCTCTCTGTAGTTTTCCAGTTGCTCTTGTCTCATATATTTTCTTTGTATTTATTTCTTCGCTCATTCTTCTCACGTGTCCAAAACACCTCATTTTGCCTTCCGTTATTTTTTCCTGTATTGGTTTTATTTTTTTAAGTATTTCCCGTTCGTCTCGTTCCTTATTCTGTCTCGTCTTGTTTTGTTTTCTATTTTCCTTAGAAATCTCCATTGCATTTATTCTTTTTATTTGTTTTCCTGCCATCGTTCATGTTTCGCTACTGTAGGTTAGCGCTGGTCTAATTTCTGTTTTTGTGTCTCTTGATATCCTTCTTGCTAAAAACCGTGTTTTTTAGCATGTTGTATAGTTTTGCTGTTTTACCTATTTCGTCTTCTGTTTCATTATCTAATTTACCATTGCTCTGTATAATTGTTCCTACATATCTGCATTGCTCACTTGTTCATTTTATCCCCTTGTATTTTTATTTTATTTTTTTCCCTTTAGCTGTTATCATTGTTTTTGATTTTTCGTAGTTTATTTTCACGTTTATTTTCCTAATCTCTTTCTCTATTATTTCCATGCTGTATTGTAGTTCTTCCTCCGTTTCTGCAATTATTGCCATATCATCCTCGAAAAATAGTTTTGCTATTTCTGTTATCTTCATTTTCCAGTATTCAATTTTTAGCCTCTTCATTTTTAAGTACTTCCTGATATTAATATATATTTATTATCTGAACTAGTTTCGGTTTATTTACTTAACCATCTTCAGCAGAAAACTATAGTTGTGAATCAATGTCTCCGTACTTGTGTTGGTTATATCTTGGAGTGTTAGATACATGGATTCACAACTATAGTTTTCTGCTGAAGATGGTTTAGTAAATAAACCGAAACTAGTTCAGATAATAAATATAAATTAAGATCAGGAAGTACTCGTTCATTACTCCAGATATACAAACCTGATAAAAAAATGGATCTAACACTCCAAAATATCTTAATTTTTTGTTTGGCTTTCTTTATCGCCTTGTTTTACTCCTTTGTTCGTCTCAAATTCTTTAAATTCCTCATTATTCGTTCTTATAATATTTCTGTTTTCTCTGTACTTATTTTGGATTACATTTATTATTTCCTCCTCTATTCCTCTTTCTTCTAGTTCGTTCCATTTGCCCTCTCTCCTTATACTGTCGAATGCCTTTTCGAGATCTAGAAGCATATGTGTATTTCTCTATTTTTCATTATTTATTTCTCGCTTAGTTGTCTGAGTATGCACTTCTGCCTCTTCTGAATCCACATTGCTGTTTCTAGTCTCTCATCCTTTTTTGTAGTACCCTAATCATTATCTTACTTGGTATGCTTGTAAATGTGATTCTTCTGTAGTTTTCGCATATTCCTTTATCACCTTTCTTATGTATTAGTAAAATTATTCCTTTATTCCATTCTCCTAGTGTTTGCCCGCTCGTTATTATGTCATTTATTAGTTTGGTTATTTGTGTTAAACCTTCATCTCCCATGTGTTTCATCATCTCCGGGGTTATATCATCTATTACTGGTGCTTTTCCGTTTTTTGCAGTTTTTTATTGCTTCTTTCACTTCTTCACTTTTAATTTACTCAATTTTTTCTTTCCGTTTCTCTTGTGACTTTTTATCCCGTTCTTCTGCTTCGTTATATTCTTCTTCTTGTTCAGTTAGCTATTTTAAATATTGTCTCTATCTTTCCATTATCTTATCTTCATTCGTGATTATTATTCCATCATTTTTATCTTTTATGTTCATCATGTTGTGTTCTTTTTTTGTTTCAGTTGTTTTAGTGATCCGTAGAATAGTTTTTGGTTATGCCCAAAGTTCTCATTCATTCTTTCACCAAATATCTTCCATGATCTATTATAATCTTCTATTTTTCTATGCAGGAATTTTTTCCATTTCTCTTTTTTGTCTTTTATCTCTTTTTTGACTTCCTCTGTCTACCAGTGTGTCTTTTCATGTCTCCGTTTCCCATTTTTGTTGTTCCGTAGTTCTCCTTTGCCGCTTCCAGTATTTTTCCTTTGAATGTTTCCCATTTTCCTTCTATGTTTGTCTTTATTTCGTTCTCTCTGAATTTATTTTGTAATATCTCTTTGTATTTCTCTGGTATTTGCTTTTCTCTTAATTTGTAGACTTTTATATTTTGTTATATATATTATAGATATTTTGTTATAGATTAACAGAAGAATATGTTGTTGTTATTTTGATGATTATTATTATTATGGTATACTGAATACAATAACTATTGATATATAAGAATATTTTCTTATTAAATGATTGTTACATCAAACATAAACTATAAATCTGCTGTGTATAATCTGAACTACATAATTACGTAAACATAGTTTTGTAATTGTAATTAAATGCTATTGAAAATATTATTGTCATGAACCTGGTAAAGTTCGGCATTTAGTTCGTGAGCTGGGAGCATATAATTAAGTTCATATCAGTTTCACAAAATTTGTCAAATCGATGAATTACTACATCTACATAGTAACCCCATTAATTTGAAATGTAGGGTGGAAATTGCTATTAGTATTAGAGACGCTCAAGCAAATCGTTAGAACCGGACTCCTTATGACGTAACTTTCCTCAAAATTACTAATCTATGTAAATTATGTACTGAAAGTAATTGCTAGTTACAAGAATGACAATTTTTTTAAATCTGGAATATCTTTATACATTCGGTTTTATTTCTTTCGAGATATATACAGGGTGTTTAATAAATATACCCACAAACTTTTAGGGGTGGTAGTGGATAACAAAACAAACATATGTTTATATTTATATTTATATTTTATAAATATATGTCCGAAAACGCTTCATTTTCGGGGAAAAAAATTACACCATAGAATAAATTATCATGTAAAATCTCGTCACCGTAAATAATTGTATAATAATAATATTAATTACGAGTTATTAAATAAATTTGCTTACACATATTTATCATCCAAATACTATATACAATATAAATAAATAAACATTCAAGTAATAAAAGCAGACATGTGCAAATTTAGATGTAATCATTAATTTTAATAAAATTAAATGTAATCATTAATTTTAATAAAATTAAATGTAATCATTTAAGTAGAAAATAAACATTGAATAACAGAGAAAAATTTAAATCACAAACAAAGAATTAATATAAATATGTAACACACATAATAAAATCATTATCAAGATAAGATTAAACAAACACAAAAAAGTTGAACGCAAAACAAAACAATTAATACAGCGCACAAATAAAAATATTTTGGAAAAATAAATATACTCATTGCGAAGATAAAATTTAATTATTAAATAAATACATTAATATTAAATTAGAACGGAATAAAACGTGACGGTAAACAAGGTGTATAAATAAAAAAAAAAACATGAAACCAATAGAAACATCATCTGCGAAAATGAAATTTAATAAATAAATTGAATTTATAAAGGTGTTTCTGAATAGGATTAAAAACCTATCTATAAAATGGGATCTAAGATATAATTAATTAAATCTAAAAAAAAAACGTTTACATATTTTCCGTATACTTGATTATGCAGCTATCCTATTCTTTAATCCCCTCCGCTCCGTCTTAAAAAATCGTAAGTGGGTGAACGATCAGCCCTTAGAATATTAACAAAAATTAGGCATCCTAACAATCCCCTCCACAATCCCTCTAGAACAACGACTTATAAACCTAGCCACCACATTTTCCAATAATCCCCATATCCGTCACATCCTAAACCACCTCTGTATTTCTCGCAATCCCAATTTACCACCTAAAACCAAACAACCTAGCACCACCATTTATCAATTCTTTTCATCATTTCATCTTGAATGACGATGACGGGCTGAAAGACCTTCGGTCGATAGCCAACAAAGAAGAACAAGAAGAAAAAAGAGAGTCGTAAATTATAATAATGTAATATGTTCCATATTGCCGGTTTAATAATTATCAACTGTACATAATGAATTGTGAACCAGATAATCGCGATTACTTTGTTTGGAAGGTTTTGAATTATCCTCAGTTATATGAATTATAAAACTTGATACAGAAATATCTTGTGGAAATAAGTATCTTGAATATGACGGGGTTTTGGACAAATTTTTATTGAAATATCATTTTCTGGAGGTTTTCTATCACCCCCAGAAGTTTGTCCTACATATTATGAAACACCCTGTATATATATATAGGGTGCGTCATTTATTCTGGACACCCAAAATATAACGGAAACGAGGATTCGGAGTAAAAATGTTTCAAATAAAATATATTTGTCTTGAATGGTTTAATGCAGCAGGCGTACATATTTTTAATTTTAAGTAGGGTTTCAAGGTCATTTCAAGGTCAACTTGTTATTTTTTTAATGGAAACCCGTAATTTTTATTAGGGCATTAGAATCTGCGAATTAAGCGGTCATGCCTAGTCAGGGAGCCGAAAAATTGGTGATTTTTGTGAATTTATTTTTGCATAAAATATAAAACTTGATTCAAGTTAGTCTATGTGGTACTATATATTTTCATGAATATAACATAAATTTAATAAGAAAAAATATTAGTATTAAAAAAAGATGAGGCCTTCCTCCCGAAGGCCGTCAAAACACAGGTTTCGCGGTGACTCCTGCTACTCGGATTTGGATTATCAGGAATAAAAAACAAAAGAAGATTTCTTTAATATATTAAAGTATCTAGAGATTGAAAGAACAGTTTGTCAAAATATTTAACTGGGACAAAATGGTGGACGTTCAAATTTAAAATTTCTTTCACTGGCCTATTATATCTCCAATAAACATGACAAGTCTGAAAAAAACAGTATTTTAAGTTTATTCAAAATTACTTATGATTTAAGATTTAGTTAAAATCTGCAAACATTGCTTCACTAAATTTCAAAATAATCACGAGAGAACTAAAATTATTATAAATAAAAAATTGCGAGTTTTTTTATCGTTAAGAAAATATACTAAAATAATTGCTAAAAACTTGAAACTTTGCAAATTTACTAAAAATTACTTCTGCTTTAAGATTTAGTTCAAATCTGTAAACATTTTTCACTAGATTTCAAAATAATCGCAAGAGAACTGAAGTTATTATAAATAAAAAAATGCGAATTTCTCGAGTGTTAAGAATATATACAAAAACAATTGCTAAAAACTTTAAACTTTGCAATTGACTCAATATTGCGACTGCTTTAAGATTTATTAAAAATCCGCAAACATTTTTCATTAGATTTTAAAATAATCACGAGAGAACTAAAGTTTTTATAAATCAAAAACTGCGAGTTTGTCGAGCGTTAAAAAAATATACAAGAACAATTGCTAAAAACTTGAAACTTTGCAATTTACTCAAAATTGCGACTGCTTTAAGATTTAGTTAAAATCTGTAAACATTTTTCACTAGATTTCAAAATATTCGCAAAAGAACTAAAGTTATTATTATAAATAAAAAAAGGCGAATTTCTCGAGTGTTAAAAAAATATACAAAAACATTTGCTAAAAACTTAAAACTTTGCAAATTTATTCAAAATTGCTTATGATTTAAGATTTAGTTAAAATCTGCAAACATTCCTTCACTGAATTTCAGAATAATCACAAGAGAACTAAAGTTATTATAAATCAAAAATTGCTACTTTCTCGAGCGTTAAAAAAATATACTAAAACATTTGCTAAAAACTTGAAACATTGCAAATTTTCTCAAAATTACTTCTGCTTTAAGATTTAGTTACAATCTGCACATATTTTTCACTACATTTCAAAATAATCACAAGAGAACTAAAGTTATTATTAATAAAAAAATGCGAATTTCTCGAACGTTGAAAAAATATACAAAAACAATTGCGAAAATCTTGAAATTTTGCAAATGTACTCAAAATTACTACTTCTTTAAGATTCAGTTAAAATCTGTAAACATTAGATTTCAAAGTAATCGCAAAAGAACTAAAGTTATTATAAATAAAAAATGCGAATTTCTCCAGAGTTAAAAAAATATATAAAAACAATTGCTAAAAACTTAAAACTTTGCAAACTTACTAAAAATGCTTATAATTTAAGATTTAGTTAAAATCTGCAAACAATCCTAGACTAAATTTCAAAATAATCACAAGAGAACTAAAGTTATTATAATGAGTAAAAAAAACCACAAAATTCGCTTTTTTAAAACACCCATAACTTTGTGCTAAATTGCCGTAGGAACTTCGTTTTGAGTCCTGCACAGCTAATCGAAAACATTTCAATGTCCTTTTGGTGCATCGAGTCCACACATTTTTTCCTACTCTGTACACGTTGCCAAAGTTGGACGTTTTTTTTGCCCAAAAACGTGTTTTTTCGGTCGGGCGTTGAAGGTTTCGAAAAGGGATCATTCCAATATGAGTTTACCCCCTTAAAGTAGGGCCAAAATTAGATTTTTTTCCCGAAAGAATAATTAAATTTGGTTGACAATTCGCAGAGTTATGTGCGAAAACTCCTCAAAATGCACTTTTTTCAAACACCCATAACTTGGTGCCAAATTGTAGTAGGAACTCCGTTCTTCGAGTCCTGCGTAGGGAATTGATCAAATTTTAATGTCTTTATGGTGGATCGTATCGACAAAAAAATTTCAACTCCAAAGACATCGTCAAAGTTGGACATAGTTTCCTGAAAAAAACATTTGTTTTCACAGGGGTGCTAGAGGAGGCCGGAAGGGGTTAAGCTTAAGTTCGCATGCATGACTTTAAAGGAGACACTTCGCCCTCAAAGATTCATCAAAATCGATTGAAAATACGCCGAGTTATGGCGGTTTGAAAATGGTCGAAATTTCACGAATTTCAATTGTTTCTTTTTTTTTCCGCCAGTGTACATTATTATTTATTTCATATTCCAAACTAACAGAAATATGATTTTAATGAATATTTTTATGAAAATCTACAATCTAATGATGATTTTCAGACAACGAGCACGACGCAAATTATTCGGCAGTCCAAAATTAATACTTAAAATTAAAATATCCAATTGAAAATAAATTAATCAATAAATTTATTAGACATTAATCTATGCGTTTCTATATTGATCGCTTATTAGCATTGTTAAGTGTTCTTAGTTAATATCGAATTTATGTTACTTGCAAAGAGATTCTGATAGCATGAATCATAACCTTTTTATTTATAATAGCAATTTTATGTATACATTGTGGCATAAACTGTTACTTTACATCAAAATAGGCGTTACTAACATTTCATACATATGAATTACTTAAATTTTGAAAATCAATGAAAAGAATCCACAAAGTTTTATTTCTTTGAAATATAAATAAAGAAATTGAACACATACACACACACAAATTCAGATAGAGACAGGGACTGACATTCAAAATCCATTATAGGGAGTGCAATGGTGGGTGTGTAGTGTCATCACATTTGTGAGAGCAATGCTGGATGGTGGATATGAGTCATGGTGACTGCTGAATCTCGCAGCTTTTATAGGGATTTCGTTGGCATCCGTCCAAATCTAACCTTGTAAATCACTTCGGGCTCTCTCTTACAATCACAATCGGCCAACGACTAAACACTGGACCTGTCACTGCAGCAGGACCTGAAATAACTGCGCCCCGCATCGTTGTTACGGGGGCCAGTCCGGCCCACTAACAAATTAGAACCATTCAGTTTAATTAAAGGCAACGCACGCGTCCTTTAATTATCGCCTGCCACCGATTTCCATCTGGAAATTGAATGGAATTGATGAAAAATGGAATGAATAATAATAGTACGTGACACATTCATCTAAAGCTATGGAAATGATCAGCACGGAACGCCCTCATTGGAAACTTCAATAGTGGCCATTTATGTATTTATGATAGCAGAGCAGTCCCATAACTAACAATTACACGTCTTAACGTAAATTAAGCCGCAGTAACGATTACACATGTTAAGATAACACAATCTGGCAAATTAATAGCCGCCACAAGGACTAAATTACATATGGTGTTCTGTTGAGCAGAGATGAAGTGACCCATAAAGTAATGCGAGCATGTGTTTGAGACAAGAAGAGGTTCATAATTAGACGGCCAATTTCAATCGCACAATCTCGAAATTACGATGACAATTAATCGCACAGTGTCCGTTAATTAGAGGACTGTTATCGTCAGTCGTCAGTCAGGGTCGTGGTGTAAGTGCAACAATAATTAGAATCCGATGGTTCGAGTTTCACGCTCTGCAGGTTGCCAACTGACACAGACTGAGGACGTGTTTAAAACACTGTGACATTCCGGAATTGGACGCATTTGTTTCGATTACATTTGGATTGCAAACGATTTATTGGCCGTTTTAGCTTTATTTGTTCGGTTTAATCCCTCAAGTTTATTTACAGAAGGGTTACCGATAATAGATACCATCATTCCCTAAATGACCTTTACTCCTTGGACGTTCCTTTGCCAGTGGACCAGAAAAAAGTACGGGCGAATTTATCCTCCTGAAAGTTTATTTAAACTGAGCTTCGCTATAAAAAGCGGAGCACTAAACGTGGACTCATTAAACGTTTAATCCCTTACTTTGCTCGATTGATTAAATAAATCATTTATTGTTTTCCGAGGGCGGTCGTATACGTTTATTTGTTTACTTCGGCTTAAGTCAACTTAATAATGTCTCGATTCTCGATCAAACACAAACATGGGGCAAACACCAATAACGTTAAATTATCGATTCAGAAAATGAAGTAGCATTGATGGCAGTTTGTAGATCAATCACTGGCATTAATAAATTACTATTACTACTAGTTCTAAACAAACATTGTGGATTATCCAGCAGAAATCAGAAATAATAAATATCCGGACAAGTCTAACAAGAGACAATGAGCAAACGTAACCTACACTTTCAGTAAATTACTTTCTTTCCTTAAACCCATTTTCCTAGTCCCCACCGGCAATAAGGTTCAGATCAATCATCAGGTGATGCATAGATCGGTAATAAAAATCCGAGCACGCAACATCGCTCCTATTCCCAGGGGTGGTCGGTTTTTTATTTTGATTGGTATTTTTATGTCCTAAATTAAATTTTCATTGCTTTTATTTGAATTTCTAAGGTACGATACGTGCGATCCTCATTCTATGTCAAACAATTAATATAAGCTTTGAGTTAAATGGATAATTTTGGAAGACTGGAAAGGTTTATATTGTGATACAAGTTTATTAAAGTAATTTAAAAAGAATATTCATTCAGTACAATTTTATGTGGATGTATGAAAAACGACTAATTTTCTCTTAGGATAAACTTCTTATGTAATGAGGGTAGTTATCTATCCCGGTACAATTCCTTAGCCCCCATTAAATATTCATTTTAGAAGCTTGTCGGCAATTACATTTACATTGAGTTAATCAAACCGGTGCCAGAAATGAGCGCGTATATCCAGCAAGAAGTAGCAAAAATGAAACGCAATGTTGGGTTATTTCGAAGGAGGGCGAGAGAAAGGGAGATATGCAAGGGAAATAAATACAGAAATTCGCCGGGCATATATAAATTTTAATTCGGCGCGATTTATTTTTCGAATTAACCCGACCGTCGACAATGCGGTAACAATACATTTTCCCCGGGAAACCCTCACACACACTCACACTCCCTTCATTTTCAATTGTATTAATATACACTCACACACATATACATATATTTACATTGAAATTATTAATGTATGTGATTTCGGCGATACAACAGTCCCAAACGGCTCTACTATCTTATGCTGAAATTATTATTTAAGGGCGCCGCAATCTAGATTGCATGAATATTCATTTCTAGACTATATCATGGCGAGATTTATGTACGTCGGCCATGAATTATGCCTGAAATAAAAACAAATTTTAGGGTTTATGAATAAGCAATTAATTGATTTCTTGCGTTGTTCAATGTCTTATAGTTATTCGGATATCTTAATTATTATGACTTATTTGTTTATTATACAGATGAATTCTATACCCGTGGTATATAAAATCTATCCGAAAATAAAATATTCTTCCATAAAAAAATTGAATTAACATACATGTTTGACGATTTACTGATAACGCTAGGGAAAAAAAACCAGTCGCATGAGATTTTCCAACTGATTCAGTATTTTGGCAATGCTGATTTCAAATCTGAAATCTGTTTTCTCCTGCAAGCTACGGTTATCATGCAATTTGACATTTTGATTTGTCATTATTCATGTATGGTAGTTGCGTGTTGAATTTATTTAATTGCTCGCCAATAAATACCGTCAGAGTGATGGGGTTGGCCTATTTTTTGAGCCAAATATTTCATAAATAATCTCCCGTTTTTCGTTTTTCGTTTTTAGTTTTTTTTTATATTTTGCTGCCCAATCACTCGAGTTCGGCCAATTTGGACATCTAAAATTTTCACCTCATTCTTCGATTTTATTAAAATTTAGTTCACCACACTTTTATAGTAAGAAGCCTCACGAATAACCTCACGTTTTCCGTTTTTTTAATATTTTGCGTTTTGACCTCATTTTTCTGTTTTTTTTTATTTAGTTCACCATACGTTTGTAGCAAGAAATCTCACGAATAACCTGTTGTCTTTTCTTTTGTTGATATTTTGAATATGAGTCAAGCTAATGTGTTCGGGCGCATTATTAGTAGACGCGTAAATATCCCGAATATGTTACCTTCTTCGACCCGAAAACACACATTTCTTCTCGAAGGCGCCGAAAAATGTTAGACATGTGACTTGTATATAAACTATGAGCTTTATGGAGCTTACTGGAATGTCGTTATCTTTCCACCAACTGAGGTGCAACTCAGCCACCTTGATAAATTCCCAGAAAACTGTTGGGCTCTAAGTGACGAACAAGGTGAACGGTGATGATAATGGAAGAGCTCTATAAATGGCGATGGGACAGGAATATAATGGCGGACTACTGCTGGAGTATAAAACTAGATTTCTTTGACAAAGGGCACAAATGCAAGAGTTAAAAGCGCACATTTTTGCCGCAGTAGAACGTAGCTGAACTGTAAGGTATTAACCTTCATTCTGGGCTCATAATGTGACTTTATTTCTACGCTCATATGCAGAGAAAGGATTTTATGCATTATAAAATGCTAAAATATGTGCATTTACAAGGTGCCCGTTTTTGAAGCTCAAGCATGGGGATCTCGGTTATTTGAAGAGATACAAGGTCGGTTAAATCAGGGCAAAATTGCCCAATTTGGAGTGTAACATAATGCCGTTTTGAAACATAAAATATTCCAACTACTTCGAGGATATCCGAAAAAAATCGATATTTTCAAAAAAAAAATTCTTTTGCGAGACTATTTATAGAGATACTTCAAAACAATTGACACTTTATCATTACCACTTTGTACGCTCTACAACGTGGTGATATAATAATAAAAATTCGACGTTTCGATAAACATCATAAACTTTGCTTTTTCTTATGGGCGCCATCTTGTGTTTTTACATTGTCAAATACAGATTTTTTTTTCAGATTACGGTGATGTGCCATGTGTTAGGGTTTGGTCTAGCAGTTTAATGGATATGCCAAGAATCCTGTTTTTGCAAAGAGTGCCTTGGAAATGAATTTTTAATTCAGTCAAAATCTAGTCAGAAATAAAATTTTGATATTAAAAAAGCAAACTTACTTATTTTTATATTGAGTTGGCGCTCCATCAGAGAAATATATAATTTCTTTGACCCACGTATATTAATTCTTCAAAACGTTTGTAATTTTTTCTAAAAAAACATAAACGGTGTAAGCAAAGTGATCTTTGGTATCACTTATAATACAGTAGCTCATGCTCTGCAAATCATTGGAGTTTGTCTTTTTGTAATACAAGGTGGCGCAAAAGTAATGTCATAATTTGAATTGGCTGCCATTTTGTTATAAATAAAAAAAAAAACCTGTTTTCATCAAAAGTTTATTTGAAAGTGTAAAATTGGTGACATTACTAAAAAATTATATCGATCAAATGACCACCTGCATAATCAAATGATGCATAATTCCGCTCGTTTTACGGCATTTTCAATTGTTGCTCGCAAAACATCTGGCTCCAAATTGGCGATTTCTTCTTCAATATAAGCTTTCAAGACTTCCAAGGTTCGTGATTTGTTGCGGTAAACCCAAGATTTTAAAAAGCCCCAAAGGAAGAAGTCTAGTGCTGATAGATCTGGCGATCTGAACGGCCAGTTCAAATCTCCAAAACGGGAGATCACTCGACCTGGAAATTGGTGTCTTAAAATCTCTATAGTTTCCCGAGCTGTGTGAGCGGTTGCTCCGTCCTATTGGAACCAACAATGATCGAGGCCCAATGCAGCAATTTGCGACAAAAAAAATAAAATCTTCAATAAGTTATTTGTTCATAGTCTTAGTAAGACTTAATTTTGCAGAGTTACGAACAGGTTGAATATTCATATATTCCGGCTATATTTCTTTTTATTGAATTAAAAAAAAAACTCGTTTAGCATATGCCAGTAACGCTCGCCATTTACGGTTACGATGGCGCCATCGGCGTCTTCAAAAAAATAAGGGCCACGACTTTTTCACTGCAAATGCCGCACCAAACAATCACTTTGAGGGGATGCAATGGATTTTCTTCCATTACATGCGGATTCTCTGTGCCCCATAAACGCAAATTCTGTTTGTTGACATAACCACTTAAGTGGAAATGGTCTCCATCACTCATTATGATTTTTGATACGAAGTCATTCTCTTCTTGCACCAAGAGTTTGGAAGTAAGTTAACCTTGTCCGATGGTCAGCAGGCAGCAATTCGTGAACAGTTTGCACTTTGTAGGGGAACATTTTCAAATCTTTCGCCAAAATCCGTTGTAAGGAACGTCTGCTGATACCTAATTGTGTGCATCGTCGTCTCGTCGATGTTTGTCGATTCTCTCTGACATCGTCGGCAACAGCAGCGATGTTCTCGTTCGAACGAGCACTACGAGGCCGGCCACTTCTTGCGACATCTGTAGTGGACCCAGTTTGTACGAGGCGCTCAGCAAAACGCTTAATTGTTCGAGCACATGGAACACGACGACAGGGAAAACGACGACGAAATTCACGTTGCGTTAAAACAAGAGACATAAAATTTGTCCAATAAGCGGTAACAATAAATCCACGTTCTTAAGGTGTGTATCGCTCCATGGCTTGTTGACAACTAATTCACTATTATCTACATCATACATATCAAAGCACAGTGACATTTGGCGCCATCTGCAAAACTGACGGTCTATTCAAATTATGACATTTCTTTTGCGCCACCTTGTATATGAGGAATGGATGAACTGTTGCTTACGCGTTGATGTAATAAAATGCTTGGACTGAATTCTGAATGATGAATGAGTAGTTTTCCGAGAAATCCATGACTATAATACATGTATCGCAGGTTAAATTTGTTTTGCATTGTCCAAAAAAACTTTTCTGCGAACCAGCTATAAAATTCCATATTTCAGTTACCAATGTCTTTTTAAAATCTTCCAATATTTCTGTAATACTACTAAGCCACGCTATACTACCCTCATTGGTCCAGCATTTATGGTGATATTTTCTTTTTCATAAGTACAGCTGTCATCAATTCTTTTTATGATATCTTGTCCGCAACATTCACTACATCTATGTAGCATACATTTAAAACACAAATTGTATGGCTTCCAGGATCTCCAGCTATGATACATTCACGAGGTCTAAGAGCAGCAAAGTAAGAAAATTTTGGTAGAATATCGAAACGATGATGGTAATCCTTAGTAAAATTAATGTAGAGATCAGTTTGTATAAAGTAGTAACTTTTTTTGACTATATCCCGCCAAACGCAGCATGCCGAAATTCTAATGAATTAGAACCAATCAGATTCTATATAACTTCTTTTTTCAGGAAACATATCATGTAGAGTTCGAATGCGATTTTGTAATTGGTTCTCTACTCGCATTATGTTTCAGCACATGATTGGTTTAAAGAAAAACAATGTCAAGTGTTAAACGTCACTTTGCGGGTAGAACGCTATTAAAATTCAAGTAATATAAGTAATTCAAGAAAAAGGGAAAGAGGCCCAACCAAAAAGTTTGAACGGAGTCACTAACATGCTCTGTACTCGGGAAGTCATTTCTACAATATTGGAAAACAGGCGAAACGCGAACGGTACGTACTGCAAAGAAAATGTAAAGTCCATATGGAATACCAGTGCTAAGTTAGTGCAAGAGAAGTACGTTTCTGATTTTCAAATTTTGTTTAAACCGTTTAAAAATGTAAAATGCAAACCGGCACTACACGTCGGGGATGACAGTAAATGTCATTCTATTTTGTTGTAATATTTTTGTTGGGATATAGTCTGATAAATTGATCTCGTGCATTGTAAATTATCGCAAGTTTGCACTCTTTCGACAAACTCAGTCGCATTGTTTTAGGCAACAGCCCCTCGCCCTTCCGGGCTCGGGACTGATTCAACAATTGTAACGTATTCCCTTTTTCCAGGGCAAACACGACAATTATTTTCATTCACATAATATTTTTTAATTGAATCTTGAACTTCAGCGGGTATTTTGGTGAATTGCTTGCTTTTAAAAGTTTTTGCAGCATCTGAAAATTTTAATAAACTCCTAATAAGAAAAACTTTTAAATCAAGTAGCTATAAAAAAATTTAACAAATATAAATAACTAACCAATATCCCGATTGCATTTCAATAATTTCCTGTACATATACTCTGAACATTTGAAAAAATGGCAAATCGTCGAATATTTCCAATTTTGAGGCAACAATGATTGAACTCAATTTTTTCAAAAATAGAAATAAATTTTGATATGCATCTTTTGCTATTGGTGAACTTATTTTTAGTGATGCTCATAACTTCCCTCCGAATTTGGCAATTACTTCTTCCATAATTTTTGCGGCAGCACTTTCTTTTGAAGAGAATCAAAATTATGCAACGAAATACCTAAACTTTGAAGGACATTCACATCAGTAGTAAATATAAAATCTGTTGAAGTTGTCGAATTATTATCTTTGGGAAAATTGTAATTCCGAGCGGTTTCAATTGCATTATTTGATTGACGAGTCTCGTAAGGTCTACTCGTAACTTTGTCAAAAGGAAAATCGGCATCTACGTGATCATTTAGCAGGATGGAATCCACCTAAAAATGATTTGTTTTATGTAAAAAAAATAATCGTATATCAAATATGTTTTCTAAGAGTTCTTCTAAATGTTTAAATTTTAATTTTCATGAAAAATTTTGATTGAAAGAATCTTTTTGAGCATTATTTCACTATTCAAATAAAAAAAACACAAATTTTCTTATTGATGAAGAAAAATTGAGTATGGCCAATGGCAAAAATTGTGAAAAAAATTTTTCACCATTCGGATAGAAAAACAACAAAATTTTCTTATCGATAAAGAAAAATTGAGTATGGCCAAAAATCAAGATTTTGAAAATAAAACAGTTATTTGGGGAGCATTTTTTCACTATTTAAACACATGATGATAAAATAATATTTTGCCTTTTAAAAATGGTCAATATAATAATAATTTAAACTTACTTGATATTTTTGTTGTTCAATAAGTGTTGACGTGTTTTACAATATTTATCACTTGGTATTAATTTTATCAAAGTATATTTCAATGAATCTTGACATGTCTCCATATTTATTATTCTCAAATCTGCCATGATTTTAGTTTTATGTGACTTGAATGGATCACAACAAACTTTTTTGATTAAACTATAAAATGTCAAGTATTTCTGTAAATGATGATGACAAATTGTTCCTGTAGTTGTGTCATGAAGTCCATCAATTCTAAATTTTAGAAGTAATTTCTCACTATTACTTAAATCTGCTATATTATGCATTGAAAATGTACCCAGGTGACATTCATTTTTTTCCATTGCTGCACATCACAATTATCAATATACTTTCTTAAGCAACTACTTTCCTGACTAACACCACGACGAATATTGAATTATACAAAAATCGCAAATCATATTTTGCAAAAATTTAGTTTTCTTCAATTCTTCAAATTTCTTTTTATACATATATTTCAAAGTAAACCAAAAAAACATGTTAACGCATAAATTACAGTTTATCGCAGGATGAATTGGTAATTGTTTTGATAACATTTGGCCAGTATTTCCTTGAATGACTAGATGTTGATTCATGTCCACAATCGAAAATTGCACATGTTATAATGTGCCGTCTGACAAAATATAAAATATTACTATTATATGTTAAAATTTGCATTAGAAGACGAAATATGCAATATATGGGTAAATGTGCAAAATATGCAAAAATATGCATAAAAATCGTCTCTTTACTCATATGTAATTTATAACTTGTTATACATGCAATATGTATAATAAATATGCAAATTTCGCAAAATCTTAATTGTTGAATTGCATAAAAACGGTAGCTTATGAAGAAAAAAACGTCATATTTGGATTCAGCACACCCAAATTAGGTTAGAACAAGTTCTTTTATCAATGCAACAAAAATTTGGTTGCCCAGTGTTTTCAATAGGCAATAATTATCACACTGCTGTAATACTTCCGAATGATACCTAGTTTGCAGGAAATACTAATAAGAACTTTAGAAAAAGAATGAGATCCAAATACCAGCCCCGAGATACATCAGATGTCACCGTTATTTTACGAGAAGTAAATTTATGAATGTTTATAAATTGTAAACGCTGGAACAAAAAGCTATATAACCACTTGAATACTAACTTAGCAAAACCAATATTCTCAATTTTTTTTTATTAAACTTTTACGGCAAGCTTTCAAGAAAACTGTGGATATCACATCAACTTGATTACCTTTCTCCAAAATACATGATTGCAATACCATAAGATTTGTAAATGACTTTCTTCTAAAAAATCAACATTTAAATATTATTAACAGCTTTAATTAATTTCAACACGTACTTGTTTTTTAAATCTACGCGTAAACCGCAAAATATGATTACGTTTAAAAATGCGCAAGCCCTTTAACAAAACATGTGTAATTATTAATTTCCATTTGCGTATAATAAGATGATTGACGTTAATTGAATTTTCTCATCAAGCATTCAGCGTACAAAATACATCTATCATTTTGTTGATAGTAACAACTGTATATAGAATAAATGTTTACTTTGGGCGCCAATTAGCGGAAGAGCAGGAATACCTGATTTTGGAACTAATTAGAGTCATTCGTAATTATTCAAATGAACGAATAGGAAATAACAGAGTATAATTTGCCTACGAAATAAATATACATTCAGTTGCTAATAATACACAGAGTGCACCTGTTTATTAAACAGTGAATAAGAACTGCGTAGTAATTAAATTAATTGCTTCTAATAATATTTAGATTATTCGTCTTATTATTATTATTCCTTACATTTGCAAAACACACTGATCACAGCCTTAACGCAACAAGTTGAGAAGTTGTCTGTTCAATTCTCAAATTTTGCAAGGAATATGAGCCGTTCAAAATCAAGACTTAATAGCAACAATGATAAGTCATCGAAGTTTTGTTGGTATCACCAGAGGTACGCAGAGAAAGCGAGCAAATGCACAACTCCTTGCGATTGGGGAAACAGACAGCGGCAGGGCTAATGTCAACCCATTGCTCTGCCATCTCTCCAGGTCATTTATTCTTCATACGCGACACTAATTCTGGGACCAAATTTTTAGTCGACACGGGAGCCCAGGTTAGCATCTTGGCGATGACCCAATTCTTTGTCAACACTCATCGTTGCGCAAAATTTTCGCTGACCACAGTTACTGGTACTTTTATACCAACTTTTGGTTATTCCAAATTAATAATTAATATCGGCCTGGACGTGAATTTTCAATGGAACTTCATGTTAGCACAAGTTCGACCATTCGATTCTGGGTGCTGACTTCCTTCGGCATTTCAACATCACCGTTGACATTGCCCACGATCATCTTGCAAGGAATGCATTCGGCCTTTTAGAACTAAATTCACTCATTCAAAATTCGTAATATTCAAAATTGCTACAACAATTTCATAATTTGTCAACCCTTTTCGATCTGTCACAACCTGTCAAACATGATGTGTATCATCACATCACAACTTCTGGACCTCCTGTTTTTGGCCGACCACGGCGATTACCGCCACATAAATTCCAAATTGCGAAGGACGAGTTTGATAAATTGTTACAACTCGGCTTCGTTCGACCTTCCTCCAGCCCTTGGGCGACGCCACTACATCTGGTCGCTAAATCAGATGGTTCTTGGCGCCCATGTGGAGAATATCGAGGTCTTAATCGAATCACGATTCCAGACCGGTATCCCTTGCCATTTCTTCACGAGTTCGCGTATAACTGTTGTGGTTGTACGTTATTTTCCAAAATCGATTTAGTCAAAGCATACCACCAAATTCCAATTAATTCTGCAGATATTCCTAAAACGGCAATCATAACACCTTTCGGCCTATACGAAACTCTGACGTTTCAGAGGTTTATGGACTCGGTTTTACGCGGACTACCATTTTGCTTCGCGTACATTGACGACATTCTCGTCTTCAGTAAAGACGAACGCGAACATGTTCGTCACATCTTCCAAATTTTTGAGCGACTCGCTACTTTCGGTATCAAAATTAATCCTGACAAATGTGTTTTCGGTCAAACAAAATTGAACTTTTTGGGTCACAGCATCAATGGTTCGGGAATCGAACCTCTGCAGTCCAAGGTCTATGCGATCTTGTCATTCCCGCAACCTGCTGACCCAAAAGCTCTTTAACGATTTCTCGGCATGGTAAACTTTTATCATCGATTCATTAAATCATGCTCGAGCATTTTAGAGCCGCTTAATCATCTCGCTGCTTCAACTCCACGCAACAAACCACTGGTCTGGTCACAACCCGTTCAACAAACATTTATAACAGTTAAGGCTGTTCTTGCCGACTGTGCTATGCTTGCACTACCAGACCCAGTTGCGGAGTTAAGCATAATGGTAGACGCATCAGGCTCGGCTGCTGGTGCGGTCTTGCAGCAGAAGGAGAGTTCTGGCGTTCTTCGCCCGCACGCTTTCTTTTCTAAATCTTTCTCATCAACAGAACGCAAATACAGCACGTTCGGCCATGAATTCTTAGTCGTATATTTGGCAATTAAAAAGTTCCAATATTACCTCGAAGGTCGCGAATTTATAGTATTTACAGATCATAAACCTCTGATCGCTGCTATCAATTCTAATTCTGATCGTTTTCAGGACGTGAGCATAGAGACTTGACCTTCATCGCTCAATTCACTACTGACATTCGACACATCCCGGGGAAGGAAAACAACGTGGCTGGCACACTGTCGAGAGTCGAAATTAATGCTGGCAAAATTACATTACTGAGGATTTGGAATTACAATCTCTTCTTGGTAGCACTACTACAGCATTCAAACTGGAGAGGTTCATCCCTGACGGCACTAGCACGCACATCTACGTAGACACTGCTCTTGCACAACGGCGCCCTTTTGTCCCTCCTGCACTAAGACACGAAGTTTTGTGTTCTTTGCATGAGCTCTGGTACCCTGGCGTTCGTGCAATGAAACGTCTCGTAACAGCACGTTACGTGTGGCCATGGATGAACCACGACATTGCACAATTTGTCAAATCTTGTTTGAGCTGCCAGAAGATCAAAATTTATCGACATACCGTGTCACCCGTTGCTAAATTTCCGGACCCAGGTGGCCGTTTCACTGACATCTACATCGACATCATAGACCCTTTGTCCATGTGCAACAATTTCAGATACCTTCTGGTCTGCATCGATCGCTTTACGCATTAGGCAGAAGCTTTACCTCTTTCCCAAATTACTGCAGTTTCCGTTTTCAATGCCTTTTTGAACTGTTGGATTGCACGCTTTGGAACGCCATCGACGGTCATCACTGACCGAGGTCGGCAGTTCCAGTCCAACATCTGAAAGGAATTCTGCAAGACTTTCGGAATTTCACACAAATCCACAACCGCCTACCATCCGCAATGTAATGGTTTGGTAGAGCGACTCAATCGACAAATTAAAGACTCGATCCGAATGAGCAACGATCCGAAGAACTGGATAACTCACCTTCCACTAATTCTTTTAGGCATTCGGATATCTTACTGTCACGGTTGCAGAGTTCGTCTACGGTAAGACTTTATGCTTGCCGAGCGATTTTCTTTTTTTTTAATTCCGCAATCAGAATAATCCTTCTGGCTCAAAATTTCTTGATGACTTGAAGGACAATCTACGTGTCCTTAGTCCTGCCACTGTTCGTTACCATAGTCGCAAGTCTCTTATTCACCCTGATTTGTCGACATGTACATGTTTTTATTCGTCGTGATAGCATTCGCAATGGACATCTCTCCTACGACGGTTCGTACAAGATTTTAAGTCGAAATTCCAATTTTTCTACGATCACTATTGACGGTAAACAAGACACCATCTCCATAGATCGCTTAAAACCCGCATTTATTTCTAATATTTCAGCAACTTCTATAAAAAATACAACAAACACCTCACATCCTAATTTATTTCCGCGTTCCATTTTGAAATCTGAAAATAGTGCATCTACATCTTCTCCTTAAAAAAAAAACGCGTCTCTTTTTCTTGTGTTTCTTCTCGTTTTGGTTTTTCTTAGACGGGGGGGGGGGGGGGGGGTGATGTGGGGACACCTTGAGCATAGGAGCAGTAGAAATCCGAGGCAGCAATGGTGCCGTAACTTGGGAAACGAGAAAAATACAAATATTAAAAAAAAAAACAGAGACTGAAAGTATATAATTTAATTAGTACGTATTTTCTTAGTCATAATAAACCAGCAAAAGAAGGATAAGCAGTTGTTTTATATCATACCGTAATTCTAAAGTAACGTACTAAGTGGCAGAGTCATTAGTTGAGCTTTGTCGGCAACTCCCACAACGTTACAGACCTACCAGAAGAAATAAAGCGGTTAAAGTCAATAATCAAGTATTAATTTCTTTAAGATTTTACGCTTCTGGTAGCTGCCTTCTCCATACTACTGACGGCATCAGTTTTTTTTTAGTTTTCCAATATTGTTAAATAAATTTCTACTGTGTCTAACAGTTTCTCTTTCGGTGAAATTCTTCCCTTTGGTACGTATGTTTTACTCCATTTTTATGATTATCACTTGCGATTACGGAGAAAATGTCACCTCAGGTTTATTAATTACCAGAAAATTTTAATGAAATTTCCTACATCTCATGTTAAGAAATCATCTGTTAAATATCTCCTGTTATTTTTATGAATACGATTTTATTTTTAACGATAGTTATATTTTAACGGCCCGTTACGTAATCAAGCGTTATATGAATCTATGAATACGGGCCTTAGTCTTTCAAGTTTCTTAAATAGGTATGTAGACTGCAGAAAATAGCTATTTATGTGAAAATACATTTTAGGACTTTAAAGATCAGCCTTAGAGTTTAAATAATATTTTGGTAGATGTAAAAGCTATTCCAGGGGTTAAAATATGTGACTCATGTAGAGTGAAAGATAAAATCAAACATATTTGCTGACTGAAAACGCTCAAGAGGAGCAAATCCAAGACGCAGATAGTGAAAACAGTATTTGTGAATTGGAAACATCTTTGTCAAAAGTAAATACCTAAGATGAATAAAATAATTCTTTAATAGGCATTGGAGAATCTTCTTTTAAATTCCAAACTATCCCATCACAGTAAGGCAACATTTGCAAATAGAAAAATAAAGTCTGCTTGTTTTAATAAGAAAGTAAAAGTTAGTCGAGTTTTAGAAAAGAATTTCCTCTATCAGTTTAGTAAAAAAATATTTACCAAAGTGAAGAGTACTCTCAAATTTTACCAGGACACAAAAACAAAGTTTAACCAATGAATAGTTATTTATGCAACAAGTGAGTAAAGTAGTACTTTTTTTCACGAGTAGGAAAGATTGCCACACGAGCCGAAGGCGAGTACGGCAATTCCTACAAGTGAAAAAAGTTGCTTTACTCTCGAGTTTCATACAAAATTTTTTCTACGTCCGTAACTTTAAATAAATTCGGTAAAACCTTAATCAATATAAGTAATAATACTTTTTTTAAATGAAGAAAATAATTATCATCAAGTTTTCTTGATCGGAAACGAATGTTTGACATTTATCGACGGAACTCGCGGTGTGTTGTGAAACGTTCATGACACCCTTTGCGCAAACAATTTTATAGTAGCGTTAAAAAATGAACTGCTACGGCACTTTTTTTCACGCAAAAGAGTGAAAAAATGAACCGTTATGGCACTTTTTTTCACGCTACTTGAAGGGTTCAGGAATCACATATTTTATGAATCCAAATTAATGAAAAAAACTGTACATTTTATAACAGACGTAGAAAAAATATTATTATCCATGTGAATAAGTTGTATTAATTATATAATAGTAATAACTGTATTGTTGAGGCTCTCGTTATATTTTTAAGGGATATTTCCTGCGGCATGGGAGTATACTGTAATTAAAAGGGTGTCGATATTATATTTTCCGTTGTCAATGCTGTAATGCGTAAATGAGTATATTGATTGATGGATGAAAGTACCTCGTTGATTACTGAATCGATATTTTTGTTACGGTCTAAGCACCTTGTCACTAGCAGCAAGAGTGCCGCTCGCAAAACATTTTAATCCGCCGAAAATCCATCATCCATCGTATAAATTATGTACGGATTTGATGTTTAACGGAAATGAGGGTTAAGGAGATACGCGGAAACTGGCGTAAGCAACTTGGGGTATTCCGCCTCGACCGATATGAATTTTTAGATGGTATAATTTTAAACTAACATCCATAGATTCTCATAGATAGCAAATTACCGCCTGGAGTGAGATTTAAACCCATTGTGTCCAAACGCAGGTGACAAACCGGTTCCACCGGAGTCCCTGTTCAAAATAGGTTGTATTTCAATTCATTTTGCGCACAGTGAAGTCTAAAACAGTATTAAGTAAAATTATTATTATTAAATTATAAAATTTGCGAAGTAGTTGTTAGGGGTTGTGCCAGGATTTTCTAGACAAGAGTTTTTTTCATTATAATCATCGAACCACCTTTTATAATTTTTGAAATCCTGCAAAAGTATTGTACGATAGACAATATGCTAAATTCCAGTCCTGTCTGGTTACTAACATTATTAACAAATTCGTTATATTCGTTAGTTTGGTGTTTCAAGTTTAAAGTTATTATGATTTTATAAAAATGTGCAACTTCGAAGTTCGAAGGTACTACTTTACGTCCGCTTGGAAATATTAGGATATTATGTACAATATACACAATAATGTAAAGGCAAGATACAATATTTTATCTAATTGTACTAATTGGATACCCAACATATGTATTGTTTAATTAGCATCCGCGGTTTCATCAATTTGTGGTTGATTGAGTAATTCAAAATATGACATATTATTTTAGCAATATATTACAAACTAACTACAGGTGAAAAATCAAAATCTAAAATTGAGGCTGAGCCAAAAAAGGCTTGGCTACTGGTTAAAAGAATAAAAAATTGTTTCACAGTAGAAGATGTTAGAAATCACGTTAAATCTGTTATAGGCCATAATCACATAATTTGCGAAAAAGTGTACTCTAATGAATTCAGTTCCGCGTTCAAAATCGGAGTCGATTTTGCGGAGCACGATTTAATGACTAATCCCATTAACTGGCCAACTGGGGTCATCATTAGTAGATATATTTTTAAACGGGCCGGCCGTGAAACAACGGGATCCTAATATGTACAATAAAATTGTAAATACAAATATACATAAAAATACATATAAAAAATATTTTTCCGTATATTTTACGAACATACAAAGTATACGGAACAAAATTAATGAATTTGAGGCATTTATAATAGCAAATGATAATAAATTCGATGCCTTCTGTTTATGTGAGCATTGGCTGAAAAATGAAGAAGTGTCTGGACTGAAAATGGATTCTTTTTATACAGGCTCAAACTTCTGCCGTCAACAATATTTGCACGGGGGCGTTATGCAATTATTTAAACATAATGTGAATCATGCTGTTATCGAAAGTTCAGCCAAATTATCACAGGAAAAAGAGTGTGAATTAGCCGCTTCTCATTTAATGTCACATAATATTATCTTGATAACTGTGTACCGCTCACCATTGGGTAATTTTAACTTGTTTGTTGATATTTTATCTAACTTCCTGGACAGTATAAATATGCAAAAGATCGTAATAGTTGTGGGTGATTTCAATGTTAAATTTAATAGCGATGATCCATCAGCAACAACTTTATGTGAGGTTCTGGCTTCTTATGGTCTCATTAACATGGTATCATTTAACACCAGAAAGGGAAATTGTCTCGATAATGTGTTTGTAAATATCAGTGAAGATAAAATCACAACCACACCGCTTGACTCGGGGCTTTCAGATCATACAGGCATTCTATTTAAAATCGAATTTGAAACAACTCCGAATAAAACTACACCTAAAATCATAAGACCAATTACCGAACTAGGAATATTTAACATGCATAATTTATTAAATAACCAACATTTTGATTTCATTGATGATGTAAATTTAGACATTGAAATTAAATTTAATATATTTATGGACATTATAAGTGAATGTCTAATAAATTGCTTTCCTGAAAAGCGAATTTTTTCAAAATCTTGTAACTTTGCGTGGTTCAATGCTAATTTAAAGGAAATGAGAGAAACTCTTCTACTAATGAAAGCATCTAGTCATAGGTCTCCTAATTTAAAACATAATTACCTAAAATATAAACGTTATTATAACAATGAAGTAAAAGCAGCCAGAATAAGTGCTAATAAAAAATTTATCAAAAAATCAAATAATAGCTCCAAAGCGCTGTGGTCCATTATAAATTCTAATAAAAATAAACCTGATACCAATATTGATATATCACCTGATGAATTCAATACATTTTTTAGCTCGGTTGCAGATAAATTAATCGAAAGTCTCCAAGTAACGGACAAAGATCCCATAAAATTAATGTGCAGTAGTCCTGTATGCGCTAAAGAATATTTCAAATTTCATGAGGTTGGTCCGATAGAGGTAAAGAATGCTATACAAAGCATTAAAAACTCGCCAGCACGTGACATATATGGCATGACCTCTAGCCTTTTAAAAAGAGTTACTGATGTACTTATATTACCCCTTACAAAATTAATCAATTTCTGTATTCGGTCTTCAGTCTTCCCTGATAGTCTTAAAATTGGCTGCATCGTCCCAATCTTCAAGAAAGGATGTACTTCCGATCCTAATAATTATAGGCCAATTTCTTTGCTGCCTATTATTGCTAAGGTTCTAGAAAAAATCTTATTTATACAAATAATTGAATTTATGGAGAGTTACGGCATGCTTAACAAAAACCAATTTGGCTTTCGTAGGGGAACGTCTACAGTGGATGCCATCGATGCTTTACTAGAGGAGGTGCTCAAAAGGCTTCAATGAAGGTATATACACAATGGCATCGTATTTTGATCTAAGTAAAGCTTTTGATTGCGTGTCACACGAGATTATTCTACGTAAACTCTACTTTTTTTAATTTTCATCCCTCCAGTATCCGTCTAATTGGTTCGTATCTAGCCAATAGACGTCAGCGTGTAAAAGTAAATGGCTGTCTGTCCGCGGAGGCTCCTATATGTCACGGTGTGCCGCAAGGATCGATTTTAGGTCCCTTACTGTTCCTCATTTTTATAAATGATCTTCCAGATCATATAAACCATGCAAAGTTGATCCTCTATGCGGATGACACTACATGCTTAAATCAATCAGCTGACATTCAAAATCTATCAATTACGAATAGCAATACAAATCTCGAAGTATTGGAGTGGTTTAATACCAACAAATTGTCACTGAATGCTGATAAAACCGTAATGCAGATATTCTCATTGAGCACAAACTTCACAAATAATTCTTTCACCAAGTTTCTAGGTATGTACTTAGATTCTAAATTAAACTGGAATTCTCATGGATATTTTGTCTCCAAAAAACTATGCTCTGCTATTTTTCTCTTAAGAAATCTTAGTAATTCCTTGCCCCAGCAGAGAATAAAATCTGCATACTTTGCGTTATTCCATAGCCATATATCTTACGGTATATTAATGTGGGGTCATTCATCAATCATGAATCGGCTATTTTCTCTGCAACGTCGTGCAATCAGAGTGCTGGCCAAAGCGACATATAGAGAAGACTGCCGGAATTTATTTATAAATACGGGGATACTCACACTTCCATCTGTTTTTATTATGGAATGTGTAACATATATTCATAAACATGTAAATTCATATACTACCCATGCACAAATTCACTGTTATTCAACACGAAATAGCAATAACCTGTATCCCTCCTACCATCGCATATTAAAAACGAGAACCGCTAGTAACTATTACGGCCCAAAACTCTATAACCTCTTACCTCAGGCCATTAGGAAACTTTCTTTAAAACATTTCAAAAGCAAAATTAAAACTTATCTTTTAAATAAGGTTTTTTATAGCATTGATGAATGTCTGTCCACGAAGTTAACTGATTTTACTTTGTGATCGATATCTAACTAAATGATTCGCTCAATTTGAATATACCATCCGTTAGAATGTGATTGTATTTTTATATTTCATTAAGTTACATTTATTAAGTACCATTTTTTTAATTGTTAATTTTAAACTGTTGTGCGTCTATTTTATCTATTTAGGTATTTGTAACATTATGTAATATTTATAACTCTGAATTCTATTTTGTGTTATTTTATTTTATTTTATTTTACAAATAAAAGTGGTTTATTATTATTATTATTATTATTATTTGTTCATTTTTATCAACTTACTGTATTCACTTTATAACTGTGATTATATTCTTAGATTTTTAGATTTTTTAATTGTATTTATATATTTTATTTACTTTTATCATATATCGTTTTAATGCGTTGATTGTATTTTTATATTTTATTAAGCTACATTTTTCAAGATAAATAGTTAATTTAGTCAGCAACTGCTGAGGGTATTTTTTTTCTTCTTTCACTGACGTATGTAAAACTTTATAGATCTGGCATTAATAAACATTATTATTATTATTATTATTATTAACTATGTATGCAACTGCCGAATTCCTAGAATATTTTAGCAGCAAGTATTATTTCAAACCCATTTATAAAACTGATTTACTTAACTGAATATACTTGACGAATTGCCGTGGCACATTTGCTATTGACAATAATATTTCATTGTAGCGAGTGCAGTCTATACGCGTCGGCATTGAAAAGAAATTGTTGGTCTTTTATGTTTGTTACTGATGGTATGGGCGACTCTATTAATCACTTTGTACATTACGCACAGGACAGACTTAATATTTTTAAATGTCCATTAATATTATTTATGAACGACTAGAGTAATGGAACCGCTTTGACAAACAGAAATATTGTCACATCCACAGGAAAATAATCCACAACCATTATAAAAATTATATAAGAAATTAGCGAAATGTTAAACAGATGGTACGTAATAGTGCAATTTTGTGGAATTAGCGCTTATTTTCTCCGTACTTAATTTTCTAATAATATTGGTTTTAAAATCATCTTCACGTCGTAGATAGCGCATCGTCTAAAAAACCGAACCCGGTATCAAATTCTTAGACCCGGGACTGGAACAATTCAAAGACCCCTCCCCGATTATTTAAGAATTTCACCCTAAAGATACGGTTAGTAAGAGTTGGTCGTTTCCATGAGGATGAAATTTGCCTCACCAACCGAAGACATGTGTAGTAATTCATCCGAGTGCACATGGCCGGCTCTTATGAGTTCAATTTAAAATGAGACTCCCTGTATACAGGGTGTACAAAGATGAACAAAACGGAACATAAGTTTGTCAATAGTAATTTCTTTATGGTGGAATATTATCTTCCCTGATCATTTTAGAGGAACATGTAAATACATTTTTGTAGAGTAAAGAATTTTGCATGCAGTCATGCTATTATTTATTTTTTGCATTTACAAAAACCCGAAAAAATAATAAAATAAAAATGATAATTTTCACGAAAATAATGATTGCATGAAAATTAAAAAATTAAAATAAAAAAATGCGCTGTTCATCTGTTGGCTTCTGTCAAATTGATTTAATACTTCATAACTTCTTACAAGTTTTTTGTTTAAAAATGTATTGTATTCAAGAAAAAGTGCAAATTGTGAAGTAGTGGCAGTTTTCGTGAAGTGCGGGATATGTTTGCCTTCAAATGTTTCGCATGGAATCATGCTATTGTTTCTATTTTTGTTCATAAAAACCAAACAGATCAACTGCGCACCATTTTTTAAATTTGATGACAACCAATATTTTCGTGAAAATTGTCATTTTTATTTTATTATTTTTTCGGGATTTCGTAAATGCAAAAAAATAAATAATAGCATGGCCGCAAATTTTTACCTATAAAAAATGTATTTACATTTCCTCTAAAATGATCAGGGAAGATAATATTCCACTATAAATAAATTAGTTAGTATAGTTTATTTTCAAATTATATGGTATTTTAAATGTGCAACGAACTTTTTGCAGGATCGGATAATACTGACGATTTAAACCTGAAATTACGAAAGATATGATTCAAATTCTTATCATTTTTGGCGGCAGATTACTCAAAAACTTATGAGATTAAAAAAAACGATGCTTTCTGAGTTGTTCATTTCGGCACTCTTTACAATTATCATTAATATAAATTTGGTGTAACTGTTATCATTTCCTGATTAGTGTCAAACAATAAAAAAAATGGTGATGTGGCCATCATGTTACTTTCTCCGACTTGATGGTATCATAGCCATTTATATTTACGTTTTCATGGTTTATTTTCAATTGAAATCATATTTTAAATGTACATCGAGCGTTGCGTAAACTCGGATGAAACTGACGTTTAAAACGTCAAAATTATGAAAGATGGAAAAATTATAATTCACATTCAAAAACTCAGTTTACTCAAAAACTAAAGGGATTTCGAAAAAAAACTTAGTCTTTATAAGTTGTTCTTTTTTGCATTTGATGTAACTATTATCGTTTCATAATTATAGACCTAAAATTTAAAAAAATAATATTTTTTTTTTCTCAAATAACACTGATTTTATGAAAAAATATTTCAAGCGAAAGATGTTCATTTATTTGTTGTCTTAAATATCTGTTTAAATGTTTTTGTGATATTTTTCATAAAAATATTGGAAAAAAAAACAAGAAACAGTTAAGGTAAACACCCACTTCTGGTGTACGAAATTTTACCAAAAGCTTTTCAGTTCTTCAGATTATTAAATAAGACTTACGTTCGAAGTTTCATATCAATTGCTCTATAGTTTTTGAGATACAACGCGCACAGACAGACACACACACGCGCGCAGACACACACACACACACAGCGCACACACAGACACATTTTTTTTTCCAGAAATTGTTGAAATTGCGTCAAGGGACTCCAAAACGGATATTTCATTAAAAAAAAAAAAATTCACGATGACAATACTTTCTCGTACTTCGTGAAGAAGAAAGTAAAAAATGGTGATGTGGCCATCATGTTACTTTCTCTGATTTGATAGAATCATAGTTTATTTTCAATGTAAATCATATCTTAAATCGAGCGTTTCACATGATCGAATGATTGCAATGTCAACATTATGAAAGGTAAAAATGACAAACTGTTTCAAATTCTAATAATCTTTAGCGTAAGTTTACTGAAAAATTAAAAATACTGCAAAAAAGTACTGAAAAGATTTCTAAAAATAGTCCTGATTAAGAAGTCCTAAGAAACCTAATAAAAGCCCTGAGCACGAAAGTCTTGAAAAAGAATTCTGAAAATAGTCCTTTTTAAAAAGTCCTAAAAACCTAATAAAAGTCCTAACAAGAAAGTCTTGAAAAAAGTCCCGATAAAAACAACGTCTTGATAAAAAGTCCCCAAAAAAGAGTTCTGACAAAAAAATGTCTTCAAAAAACAGGTCCACAAAGACCAGAAATAAAGTCCTGAAAAGGAGTTGACAAAAAAATGTCCTGAGAAAAAGTCCTGGAGACTGGAGACAGTTTTGGAAATAGTCTTGAAAAAAGAGTACTGTTAAAAAGTTGTGAAAAAGAGTCGTGATAAAAATCCTGAAAAAGGTACTGAAAAAAGAGTCCTGAAAATTAAGTCTTCATATAAAACACCAGAAATAAATGTCCTTTAAAAAAATCAAGTCAGAAAAACTCCCGAAGAAAAGTCCTAAAATAAGTCCTAAAAAAGTCCCGAAAAAGAGTCCTGATAAAATATCCTGTAAAAACAGTTTAAAAAAAGAGTTGTGAAATAACATCGTGAAAAATGCTTATAAAACATTTCTGAAAAAAAAACGCTGTAAAAATATCCTTAAAAAGACCTGAAAAAGTTCTGAAGAAATTATCCTGAAAAAAATCCCAAAAAGAGTCTTGAAAAAAAGTCCCGAACAAGAAGTTCTGAAAATTAATTAATTGATTAAAAAAATATTCTGAAATACAGTACTGAAAAAAATCTTGTAAAGAAAGCTTGAAAAAAAAATTCCCGGAAAAATAATTCTTAAAAAATGTAACGAAAAAAATTCTGAAAATAATCCTGTAAAGAAGTCCTGAACAAGAGGTTCTTAAAAAAGTCCTGGAGGAACAGTCCTTGATAAAGTGTCCTGACAAAAGCAGTGAAAAAAATCCAGGAAATAGTCTTCATACCAGAAACAAATGTCCCGAAGTCTCCTAAAAAGTCCTAAAATAAGTCCTGAAGACAGTTCAGAAAAAGAGTCCAGATGAGATATCATAAGAAAATTATCCTGTAAAAACAGTCTCGAAAAATAATTTCTTTAAAAAATAAACAAAATAATTTCTGAAAAATTTTCCTTGAAAAGATCTGAAAAAATCCCAAGAAAGTCGTGCAAAAAGGCCTAAAATAAGTCCTTAACAAAATTCCTGAAATAAAAAGTCTTGAAAAGATGCTAAAAATATCTGAAAAAGTTCTTAAAAAGGTCCAAAAACGGCCATAAAAAAAATTCCAAAAATTGTCATGAAGAACATTCTGAAAATTTGTTCTAAAAAAATCCCGAAAATGAGTCTCGACAAAGGGTTCTTGAGAGTCAGAGAAAAAATTCTTTAAAAAAATCCTGTTAATAAAATTTTGTAAAGAAATCCTGAAAATAATTTCTAAAAAATTTCTTAAAAAGTCCTGAAAAAGTATCCTCGAAGAAAGGTCTTTTGAAAATTTTCTTAAAAAAGACCTGAAAAAGTTCTGAAAACATTGTCCTGAAGTCCCAAAAAGGCTAAAAGAACAATAACAAAAAACTGTTAATGTAGATATTCAGTAATACGAAATTTTACCAAAAGCTTTTCAGTTCTTCGGATTCTCAACTAACACTTATGTTCAAAGTTTTGTGGTCATTTCTGTATTAGTTTTGATATACAGCGCTTACAGACACACCAACTATAGACAAACTGTTATGTAGAGAAAAATGTAGCATCATGTTACTTTCTCCGACTTGATGATATAGTTTATATTTAAGCTTTTATGGTTTATTTTCAATTTAAATCATATGTTAAATGTACATCGAACGTTTTGTAGACTCGCATGAAACTGACGTTTAAAACGTCAAAATTATGAAAGATGGAAAAATTATACTTCAAATTCAAAAACTGAGTTTACTCAAAAACTAAAGAGATTTCGAAAAAAACGTATTCTTTATAAGTTGTTCATTTTGGCGTTCTCTACAATTATTATTAACATAAATTTCACAACGTTACTTGTATCGTAAATTACTATAACATGATTACTTAGAAAATTATAGATGATGTGTTTTTTATATTTCTACTAAAACATGAAGCTCAATGTTTTGTTTTTCAGAAATCGTTGAAATCTACTCTAGGGATTTAAAAACGGATATTTCCATAAAAATATGGAAAATGGTATATTGTACAACGAGCATATAATAATGGCTATTAATCACGAGAACGATGTTTGCGGAAGAAGCCGTAGGCGAGTGAAGCGAATCCTTTGAGTGATTAATAGCCATTATATGCGAGTTGTACACTATACTTTGTTCACGAAAATTAAAATCAAAATTAAAATCAAAATCAAAATTAAAAAAAACAAACAAAAACAAAATCAAAATCAAAATCGAAATTAAAGTTGTAATTACAATTACAATTGAAAAAAAATTAAAATCAGTATTAAACAGGGTAAACAAAATATTATCATAAATCGCGTTCTGTGAATTAAAGAGCGAATTAGCGTGTTTAAAAACCATATTAAACACGCAAATGCGTGTTTAAGAAATTGAGTGTTGAATGTAGCCCATTAATGCTGCCCGTAGAATTAAATAATGCGCACATTATAACATTTTTGTGAACAAAATTACTTATACCTTCTCGTACTTCGTAACGGAGAAAGTAAAAATTTTGTAGCTGCTATAAATTAATTTCCTGTTGAAGTGTGTGATTAATGTCAACACGCCCTGCCTTAAACAATTAAATATATTACCTGCAAATAAATAATCTTCATAATGATTTATTTTCAAGTAATATAGTTAATTGCATATCTAGACTTACTTGACGCTGGTCATATCTAAATTTACTTCTTTCTGTTACTACAAACGATGAAATAATCCTAGAAGTTATGTCGGAATGTTCTCGATTAGGTAACTTGTAAGTTTCTTTGTATCCTTTGTATATCGATGTTTTGCTCTTCGCTATTTTATCAGGATTCATTGCAAAATTTTCGACGTGAGGACTTTTTTTTGCTCGCAAGACAAACTTTTTAATTTTTGGAAAAGAGTCATCTCTGGTGTAGTGTGAAAGGTTTCCAAATCGTCGCGTGTCTAATCACAAAATCCTAAAATATTCAGTGTTTGTTCGGCCATTGTTGTTAAAAGAAGGCTGCTTCAAAAATCCGAGGTAAACTCCCTCAGTTACTTTACAGAGAGAATCAACATTAAATCAGTATTATAAATTACAGCTCTAGACTCTTGATTATTCAAAACAACTACAACAGATAAATTTTAAACAATAAATAAATTACTTACCTTGTAATTCATACTTGTGTTAGAATAAATAATGTATGATGGCATTATTTGCTAATTATTCAAACTGCATATCTATTGTCTATCGATGAATCGCGAAATTTCTGCTGATGCATTATTAAGATATTGACAAGACTATGAATATTCATAACCAAATTAATCAATAAGTCACACGAGAGGTTGCTTTAGTTATTAATAATTAAGTTTATGGAGATTGTAAAGTTGACCAAGAACAAGGTATAAGTTTACCTATGCGTAGCTTAGTAAATCCGCTATAATTAAATAAGTACATATATATTGTTTTTTGGATAAATTAGAAACAACCTTACTTGTTGCAGAGTTACGAACAGGTTGAATATTCATATATTCAGGCTACATTTCATCTTATTGAATTATTGTTTTTCTGGGTTTAGATGAAAAGTAAAATCCATGTACTCGAATTACTATAACTCCATTCAATTTATAAAGAAATATGATAGTTGATAGGAATTTAGGTTAAGGATATTGGCTTAGTTAACTAGGGCGAGTCAACGAGCGATTTTTTTTATAATTGCGCGATCATTCATCGTATGAAAAAGTGAACGCCCGGAAGGGACTCGAACCCGCACCAACGGGACCCAGACGCAGGAACTCTATCCACTAGGTCACCGCGGTCCTATAAGCAACTTAACCTCAATAATTTTACAAGTTATTTCTTCTCTTTATTGGTATAAAATTAGATATATTATAAGAAAGGCGACAAAAGTCACACATGAAACTCTAAAATGGGCATTCTCAAAATGAAAACCAAAGTAAAAATTATTGTATTCATTAATTCTTTCAAACATCCTTCTTTTTTTATTAATAACAATAAAACTACTTATTTCTAAAAAAACAGAATGTATACAGTACAGTACAAAAATGACAAAACGCTAGATCGTAAATACATACATCACGATTACATTTACTGTTACGAATATTATTAACTATTCCCTAAACGTTTCTACTTTAATTTCTACACGTAAGGCACGAAAATGGAAAACTTTGGAAATTCGCGATAGGAGCACTTACCTCCAAAACTGTTATTACCTGATTAAATCGAAGCCAGCCTTATTATATTCTCATTATAAACGCATTTGTGTTAGTGTCAGCAAACGATTACTTTTAAGGCTATTAATTATGGACACCACTGTTTCAATTTCCACATGCATTAGTGGATAATTTCCAACTAAATCGGGGAATTGTAGTTTAGTTGCCTCGTGTGTCGAAATAATGGAATTCTTTATTGACGCCGATCAAATTACCTTTCCAATCTACAGAAAGCGAATTACAGTCAGTTCAATCGAAATACGATAGAGACACCTTTTAATACTTACTTTGCATTATAATAATAAGAATTATATGATTTTCGAAGTTTTTGAAAAACCTTAAGAATCAAACTTTTTCAGAATAAGGACCGTAAAAAACGTGTAAACTGAACAGCAATGCTCCAAACTTGAATTGGCAAAACGCAATTGCAATTATCGATTTTAAAAATTGTAAATAACGAATAAACCGAGAAATTTATTTTAAAAGCTAAAGATTCATGAAAGATATGATGTATTTATGATTTTCAACCAAAACATTTGGCGTGTTCTAGGTGGAAACTAAACGGAAACGCTTCAAACTTGAACTGATAGATCGAAAATGCATTCAACGATTAAAAGAATAGTAAAAAATATCAATCAAGGAAATGGCTCCACAAGCTCAAGATCTATTAATAAATTAATAATTTCTGATTTCGAAAAAAATGCCAAATCCTAGGTGGGAACAAAACGAAAACGTTCAAATATTAAGCTGGGAAAACGAGAAATGCACTCAACGGTTTGAAAATTTGTAATAAATGAACGATGCCGAATAATTTTCTCCAGAAGCTCAAGATCCATAAACAAATAATCCATTTATATTTTACTTTAAAAACAATTGTCATATCCTAGGTGACGTTTCAAAAACGAAAATTGCCTTCAACGATAAAAAAAATGTAATAAAAAAATTAATCAACAAAATTTCTTTAAGAGCCCGAGATCCATAAACAAATCAATTTTTATTTGTTAAACAAATTGATATATCCTAAGTGGAACCAAAACGGCAATGCTCCAACAAACTCTACTTGGAAAACCAACACTGCGCTTAACGATTCGTAAAATTATAAAATACGGATTAACCAAAGAAAATGTTTCAAAAGCTTAAGATTAATAAAATAGCTATTTATGTAACAAATCCACAATATAGCACTTTCTTGGACGAGACGTTTTATGGCCGAGCGAGCGAAGCGAGAGAGGCTAATAACGGAGGCGAGTCCATGAAGTGCTATTGTGGAGGAGTTACATACAAAGCTTTATGTTCGACTGCTTTTAGCATTTTTGGAATACTTTTAAAATACAAACTGAAGCAATTTATTTATATATACCGGGTGTGGCACTTAAGACGCCTCGGACCATAGCTCCTTTACGATAAAAGCTATCGAAAAAAATCTAAGAACAAAGTGGTGCATAGTTACCGTCGCTATGTTTCAAAAATATTTCGAATCATCAGTGGCGTGCCGTACTCCAGTGGCGTACCAAACTTATGTTTTTTTAAATGGAATGCCCTATTTTTTATTGCAGATTTGGAAAGTGCTCGACGAGTACTTATTTTTTTATCTAACATATTATACCCTTCACTTTAGCGGTTTCGCTGTTATAACCCCTTCTTTCAAAATTGCGCCCCATTTTTGAGATTTTTTTGTAGAGAAACTAATTGACGCCGGCGCCTAAATTTTGAATTGAGGTACAGGTTAAGACCTCGTATACCTTCACATAATTTTTTTTCGGGTAATTTATGGAAAAAAAATAATTTTTGATTGATCTTCGCATGTTGTCATTTTTTCCGAAAATTTCAAATGGCACCCCCCTAAAAAAATTACGGCGTTGTACAGCCAAAACTCTAAATTTTTCATTGGTGTAAAAAAAATTACACATTGCATAACAAAATTTCGGAGAAAAAAGGAATTTCATCGCAAATGTCGGGAAACGTTTTCCGTTCCCAAGTGTGCCATGAGAAAACAAAAGATTGGTAATTGTCAAAGTAAATTATTAGACGTCAGTAGCAGCCATAAGTCATTTTTGATAAACGTTCTAAAAATGTTCCGAACTCAAGAGGAAATGGTTGACATGATATTTATTCTTGGAGAATGTAACAAGAATTGTTTCTTGGCATCACGAGTGTACGCTGGGAGATATCCGCACAGGACACATCCAAATGAACGTGCGTTTCAAAAAGTGTTGGAGAGATTTACTACTACGGGAAGTGTGAAACGGCCAAGGAGAGTTAGAAAGAAGGCAGTTATTACCGAAAATAATGAACTGCAGGTTCTGGAGGCAGTTATTGAAGATCCTCATACCAGTATCCGTGATATTAGTAGGAATCATGATATTTCAACGCGATCCGTACATCGTGTTCTTAAAAAGTACAAATTCCGTCCATTTAAGATTCAACTGCACCAAGAATTGCAACCTCAAGATTTTCATGCGAGGCAAGATTTCTGCATGTGGGCTATCAACAAAATTGAGCAGGAGGAATCATTTCTTATGCGCGTATTATTTTCTGATGAAGCAACGTTCCATAGAAATGGCCATGTCAATCGCCACAACTACCATTATTACGCCGATGAAAACCCACAAGCCATGCGAATGATAAACCACCAGCAAAGATGGTCGCTGAATGTTTGGGGAGGCATATTTGGAGAACATCTTTTGGGTCCTTATTTCATCGAAGGGCACCTGAACGGCAACAGTTATTTGAGGTTCCTTCGCGACGACTTGGATGATCTCTTGGAAAATGTCCCTCTTGCCGCTCTTCGACAGATAGTTTTCCAGCACGATGGAGCTCCTGCACATAATAGCTGTGTCGTTCGGGAATTTCTCGATGAAACGTTTCTGGACTCCTGGATTGATCGTGGGGGTCCTGTGAGGTGGCCGCCAAGATCACCAGACCTCACTCCCTTTGACTTCTTCCTTTGGGGCCATATCAAAGACGAGGTTTACAGGACGGTACCAACTACTGTCGAGGATATGAGGGAGAGAATCCGCGCGGCTTTCCGCGGTATATCACCAGAAGTCCTTAGGGCAGTGTCTAGAGCCTGTAAGTCGAAGTTGCGGTTATGCCTCCAGCAGGAAGGTCGTCATTTCGAACATTTAGTTTAAGTTGTTAAATTTTCTTTATCTGCATTTTTCGTATCATGTTCAATAAATAGGTACATACTATTATGTTGACCGTATTTGTGTATTTGTTTTCTCATGGCACACTTGGGAACGGAAAACGTTTCCCGACATTTGCGATGAAATTCCTTTTTTCTCAGAAATTTTGTTATGCAATGTGTAATTTTTTTACACCAATGAAAAATTTAGAGTTTTGGCTGTACAACGCCGTAATTTTTTTAGGGGGTTGCCATTTGAAATTTTCGGAAAAAATGACAACATGCGAAGATCAATCAAAAATTATTTTTTTTCCATAAATTACCCGAAAAAAAATTATGTGAAGGTATACGAGGTCTTAACCTGTACCTCTATTCAAAATTTAGGCACCGGCGTCAATTAGTTTCTCTACAAAAAAATCTCAAAAATGGGGCGCAATTTTGAAAGAAGGGGTTATAACAGCGAAACCGCTAAAGTGAAGGGTATAACATGTTAGATAAAAAAATAAGTACTCGTCGAGCACTTTCCAAATCTGCAATAAAAAATAGGGCATTCTATTTAAAAAAACATAAGTTTGGTACGCCACTGGAGTACGGCACGCCACTGATGATTAGAAATATTTTTGAAACATAGCGACGGTAACTATGCACCACTTTGTTCTTAGATTTTTTTCGATAGCTTTTATCGTAAAGGAGCTATGGTCCGAGGCGTCTTAAGTGCCACACCCGGTATATATTTTAATCATAGTGTGCATTTGCTGCCACACTAATCATTGTAAATTTCATAGAGAATGGATGATTAGGTTAAACAATCTTACTTGCACAATAAACGTCCAAACCTTGCAAACTTCTTCAGGAGTAAGTGTAATGAATAATAGTAAGTACTATCTCTATAAACCACTATCATAGTTGATCTCTCTTTTGCATGAGTAATTTGCATTGTATTTATTAGGTGTCCTAATCAAAATTAAAATCTGTCATTTCTGACACTGACATAAGAGTCCAATTTACTTTATCAATTATGGTACTAGTACGAAATGATGTACATTTCATACTAAAAGCAAACCGCCAAAGTTACTATTTACGTATAGTCGAACATAAAACAATTTATTTATTATTTTCTGTTGAAACAATTGTCATATCTTTGGTAGAAACAACACTCCAAACTTGAATTGGCAAAACGAAAATTGCATGTAACGATTTGATAATTTATGAAAAACTAATAAACGGAGAAATTTGCTTCAAAATCTTTATACATAAACGATGTATTTATCATTTTCAATCAAACATTTTTTATCATTCTTAATGCACCCGCAGCGTCACTAGAAAATCTAAAGTTGTTGTCTTGTCCTGTGGAGGAGTAAGAACAACTAGGAGTTGGAACCTGAAGAAAAGAAAAGTGTTGAATGGGGAATCTTCAAGTTATTCTTTTGTGCTAGCCGATCCAAGGGCATGTTGAGTATCTAGTGAAGAAAGTATCCGTAAAGCTTCGTGATATTATCTTTACTCAAAATCACAAAATTGGAAAATGGCAAAAAAGTAGCTACAAATTGGCTAGTTTATTCTACTAAATTGAATATGGCCTTTTATAGAGGAAAGATTTGTGTTATTAGTTCAATGTAACGATACATTTAATTTTCTATATTCATTTCATGACGTATTTCCATATTTAAAAATATGTTGTATATATATATATATATATGGATCTATAAATGTTTTTGCAAATAAACGTAGATGGTGTTGTGAGAAATTATTTAAATGGATTTAATTATTTAATAAAATATCAAGTTTTAGAGAAAAAACACCAAAAAAACCAATGACTATTTTAGAGTACAAAATGGAAAATGAATTAATTTCTTTATTCCCTAATTTTTTTGTGGCTATACGAATTTGTGTAACTCTTCCCGCAACTGTGGCATCAGGGAAAAGGAGTTTTTCCTAATTAAAACTGATCAAAAATTCACTTAATAAAACACTTCAAAATGTTATTTATTGTTCTACAACAATGTTTCACCACACAGTAGCTCCATCAGGTAGATCAAACCATATACTGCGTCAGTGTTTTAGTAAGTGATATAGAGTTTTAACACGTAACAGCCTCATTAATCCAATATTTAATCAAAAATGATCTGAGATGGTCGATATTAAAGGAATGGCTAAAGAAACTTGCAAAGTTAATTATTTATATGATGACCCAATCAGTCGAATGTTAAGATCGGCTAATAAATTAAACTCATGAATGGTTCAATTTATTTGATTAAAAAAATATGTGTTTAAGAAAAACAACACTCTTATTGGGTTGTATTAGTAGTAGTATCAGTTTTAAGTTTAATTTTGGGTATTTTTTTTATATATATCCGTGGTTGCTCCTCCATTTTCCTCAGCTAATCGCCTTGATCCTAAAATCCTCATGCTTCCCTGTTCCAGGTGACCCTACATAACTCCCGGCCTAAAAGAGGCTACGAGTAGAGACAGTACAGGAAAAAGAAACATGTTTAGAAGAAATGTGAGGCTTAGCAGAAGAAAAAGAATTATTTTTACGTATAGAACGAGAAAAAGAAAAGGAAGTAAGTGATTCTGTATTGTTTTCTACGCTAGTGGCGGAAACGGTGGAAACATAACTGGGTTTGAGGCGGTTAACAGAGATATTATCTAGTTTTCCTTCTAAATCTAAAAAATTTTGAATTTCGCTTCAAAATTTCGAAAGGACCGTCGTAGAATGGATGTGACGTACGAAAACATGCGTGCAAGTGTGTAAATTGCGGTGTACAAAATCTTTACGAGTGGTTGGACGTACGGCTGCAGGACTAAGAACGCGCAGATTGTCCCACTTTTTGTGCGCGGAATTAAAAAAAAAAACGAAATCGCCCGGTTAACGTAACGTCCAGCCGTAGACGTACTTTGCAGTCGTAGCGAATAGAGAAGATTTAAAAATCGTTTGAATGCCTAAAAAGATTAGCGGGAGATAAGAAACCCAATCCTTCGAATCGTTGGTCATTCGGATCGAGTCTTTAATTTGTCGATTGAGTCGCTCTATCAAACCGTTACATTGCAGATGGTAGGCAGTTGTGGATTTATGTGATATACCGAAAGTCCTGCAGAATTCCTTCCAAATGTTGGACAGAAACTGCCGGCCTCGGTCAGTGATGACCATCGACGGCGTTCCAAAGCGTGCAATCCAACAGTTCAAAAAGGCATTGGAAACGGAAACTGCAGTAATTTCGGAAAGGGGAAAAGCTTCTGGCCAACGCATAAAGCGATCAATACAGACCAGAAGGTATCTGAAGTTGTTGCAAATAGGCAAAAGGCCAATGATGTCAATGTGGACGTCAGTGAAACGGTCATCCGGGTCTGGAAATTTCGCAACGGGTGACACTGTATGTCGATAAATTTGGATCTTCTTGCGCCTCAAACAGGATTTGACGAAATGTGCAATGTCGTGGTTAATCCTCGGCCACACGTAATGTGCCGCTAAAAGACATTTCATTGCACGGACGCCAGGGTACGTGAGCCCTTGCAAAGAACACAAAACGTCATGCCTCAGTGCAGGAGGGACATAAGGTCGCCGTTGTGCAAGTGACGTTGTAACGGGCCCGTTTAGTAAATATATATCCAAACGTCCTGTGCCGGTCCTGTACACTAATTGAGCCGGCAAATAAATTCGTTGCCATTTTTTTCGATATCGAGGCCGGGCAAAAGACGGAGAATTTTTGGATTGATGTGAGGAGTCGTGAGCGAGCAGCGTTGTCGATAGTGCGTACGGATGAGTAATAGCGAGCAATTCATTAAGTTACCGAGTTACCGTTTTACTAATTCTCTGATTTACTGAGCCACTGAGTTATTGATTCCTTTACTTACTGATTCAACGATGTGCCGGTGATTCGAGCTGTTTCACCGGGAGAGTTTTACTGCCGCACGCACGATAATAGCACGCTCGCCCGACCACGCTGTTTTTGTTGGTGTCGTGCCCCTGGTGTTGGTGCGGGTGAAGGGGTGAAGGGCTGTACTGTCTATAGGTAGCCATAGTTTATCTGTTTTGTTCTTAACCATCACTTCCTTCCTCCACGCGGTGTTCATTTTACAGCGTAGGTATTATTATTATTGTTTAAATTCGCTACGTGTAGCCACGTAGGGCCTTCATGCTTTTCAACATTACTGCCGCTGCGTTGCTTCTAGCGTATCCCTGCCGGGGAACCAAACACGGTATTCCGACAAGGGAGAGGAGCACCTAGGTATAGGATTGTCGTAACCACCCTGAATTTACCCATCAAGCTACCAGTCAATGGGGCTGTGTCGCCCGGACTCATGAAAACCTGGAGAAACGAAGGAACCGGATTCAGGAAGGACCGGAGCAGAGAGAAAAAGGGATAGCTGGGACAGGCCCAGTGGCGGTTTTAAAGGGGAGGTAGTCAGGTAATTACCCCCCCTAAGAATTTTAATTTTTAAAAATGACCGATATTCCATATTCCAAACAAATAATATAAACGGTAAATTTTTCCAACGCTTTAAAACGTTGGAAAAGGATAGGGAGATTTCACGGAACAGGTGTATGAGAGCGGAAGCACCAGTTTATTTATCTTTTTTTTTTTAAATTACCGTACCTAGAGCCCCATACAAGGCAGTTTCGCTAATATTCCAAGCTGTACTCCGCCGAAATACTTTTAATACTACCAACAGTATTTCCGCTTAGTTCTATCACTGGAACAACGACGTTTGTTTGATTTTGAACCACTTCTACTCCTCACCTGTCGTGAGAAATTTTTCGACAGCTGTGACACTTGTTGTGTCAAAGCAGCAACTTATTGTTGCGATTGTGCAATATGATCACTCATATTATGTTGAAGTGTTGATCTCGCTTATGGTAGTGCGGTCATTGTACAAATGGTGTGTGGATTATAAATTTAAAGTATCTGATCAACCATATCAGCCAAATTACTTGTTAGTAAAACAACTTTGTTAGTTGAAATCAGAATACGCTGAACATCAACGGGTAGTCTACTTAAGTAGCAACTTACGCAACCACTGGGATGGTGTTTGATCACCAAACGTCTCTCTCGACAAAAGTTGTTGCATTCGTTTCTTCTCTGATATTGATGTGCGTTTCATGATTTCAGTCTTAATGGTTTCGTAAGGCAAGAGTTCTGGCGGATTGATTAACATATCCCGTACCTCCATCGCTACGTCTGGTGGTCAAACGGCAACAACATCATGAAATTTACGTAACGAATTTGTAACACGGGCATTCCGAAATATTGACTCGATTTGTAAAAACCAAATGGTGGGTTCAAATTTTGAAAAAGAAGGTGGTCTGTAATTAAAAGTATTGACGGCTGTCTCAATCTGTTCTTCCATAGTGTGTTGTGTTAAAATAAAGAGTCAAAGTAAAACAAGAAAACGAAAGAGCGAGGAAACTGTGGAGAGTTACGTGGAAGTAACGAGGAGCAATGAGGATGTATTGGTTAGGGGATTTCCAGTCGTTGAGGTATCCAGGTAGAAAACCGATGGATGTAGAGAAAGCTGGGAAAATTGTCCAGATGTTCTACGGGGATCAGCAGTTGACAGTTGGAGCGGGCTCGAAAGCGAAGGGACGAAAGTTCTTTCGTCTGAGCGTGTTTTGCTGTTGCGTGTTTAAATCACGTAGGGATACTCGCAGATCACGTCGGGGTACTGGAAAATCACGTCGGAGTTACCAAATTTATTTAACGCTGACTTGGTTAAATAATTATCAAATAATAATAATAATGTTTATTAATGCCAGAACTATAAAGTTTTACATACGTCAGTGAAAAAATACCCTTAACAGTTGCAGACTAAATTAACTATACGAGTATGTGTGAAATACAATAATAACAGTTTAAAATTAAATTAAACATAGGTTAAATGTAGCTTAATAAAATATAAAAATACAATCAACGCATTAAAACAATATATGATAAAAGTGAATAAAATATAATCACAGCATTAAAAATAATAAATAGATAAAATAGACGGACAACAGTTTAAAATTAATAATTAAAAAAATGATACTTAATAAATCTAATTTAATGAAATATAAAAATACAATCACATTCGAACGGATGGTATATTAAAATTGACGGAATAATTTAGTTAAATATCGATCACTGAGTAAAATCAGTTAACTTCGTGGACAAACATTCATCAATGCTATAAAAAGCCTTATTTAAAAGATAAGTTTTAATTTTGTTTTTGAAATGTTTTAAAGAAAGTCTCCTAATGGCCTGAGGTAATAGGTTATAGAGTTTTTGACCGTAATAGTTACTAGCGGATCTCGATTTTAATATGCGATGGTAGGCGGGATGAAGGTTATTGCTGTTTCGTGTTGAATAACAGTGAATTTGCGCATGGGTTTTATATGAATTTACATGCTTATGAATATATGTCACACATTCCATAATAAAAACAAATGTAAGTGTGAGTATCCCCATATTTATAAATAAATTCCGGCAGTCTTTTTTGTATGTCGCTTTGGCCAGCACCCTGGATCTGGAAGATCATTTATAAAAATGAGGAACACCAATGGACCTAAAATCGATCCTTGCGGTACACCGTGACATATAGGAGCCTCCGCGGACAGACAGCCATTTACTTTTACTGGCTGACGTCTATTGGCTAGATACGACCCACTTAGACAGATACTGGAGGGATGAAAATTAAAAAAAGTAGAGTAAACGTAGAAGACTCTCGTGTGACACGCAATCAAACGCTTTACTGAGATCAAAATACGATGCCATTGTGTATATACCTTCATTGAAGCCTTTAACCACTTCGCGCCCATGCTACTTTGATTGGATTATAGCATAATCCAGGGTTCATTGAAAAATTTGTTGTTGTTCCGGTTTTCTACTAAATATTATTCCACTGTCATAAACACATTTTTGCAAAAAAATATGAAAAAAATGGTGATGTGGCCATCATGTTACTTTTTCCGACTTGATGGTATCATTTATATTTACGCTTCCATGGTTTATTTTCAATTGAAATCATATTTTAAGTGTGCATGGAACATTTCCTAGACATGGGTAAAACTGACGTTTAAAACGTCAAAATTATGAGAGATGGAAAAATTATACTTCAAATTCAAAAACTCAGTTTACTCAAAAACTAAAGGTATTTCGAAAAAAACTTATTCTTTATAAATTGTTCATTTTGGCATTCTCTACAATTATTATTAACATACATTTGCTGTAACTATTAGCGTTTCATTATTAATAAAAAATTTTCTCGAATAACAATGATTTTATGAAAAATGTTTTCAAACAAAATAATCGCATTTCTTTATTGTCTTCAATATTTGTTTAAATGTTTTTGTGATATTTTTCATATTTAAGAAAATATTGGCAAAAAACAAAAAAAAAGTTAAGGTAAACACCCACTTTCGGTTTACGAAATTTTACCAAAAGCTTTTCAGTTCTTCGGATTATCAAATAAAACTTATGTTCAAAGTTTCATATCAATTGGTCTATTAGTTTTTGAGATACAGCGCGCACAGACATACACACACACATACAGACACACACACACACACACACATACACACACACACACACACACACAGAGAGAGACTCAATTTTTTTTTTCCAGAAATTGTTGAAATGGCATCTAGGGACCCCAAAACGGATATTTCCGTAAAGAAAAATTTTGAAAAAAAATCACGATCACAATACTTTCTCGTACTTCGTAACGGAGAAAGTAAAAATTTCCATAGTCGCGCTAAGGCGGTAATTTTTTTAAAATTTGTAAAATATATTTTTTTGCTTGTCGCCACATGTGGCGAACCTGGGCGTGGCACCTTCCCTAGTAAAGCATCGATGGCATTCACTGTAGACGTTCCTCTACGAAAGCCAAATTGGTTTTTGTAAAGCTGTTATCGGCGCTTAGTTTATCTACGCGTCTTAACAAATGCGTAATTCTCTTAATTTGCATTTTATGAGCTAACCATTGCTCCTTTTCAATATTAACATAAATTCCGCATTATGGAAATTTCTAAACGAGATAATTTTCGAAGAAGTACAGCTGCCAGTAAGAACACAATGAAGATGAGCCTCTACCCGCTGCGCGCCGATTTACCGAGGACGTCGTTAAGACATTTCGCAGAACTATTAGTGGAAATGTGCAGCTGCCAGTGCTAACACAATGGACTGTTGATCCGCCCCCAGCTGCCTACGTACGTGACGAAATCGAGTCGAACCCAAATTGTTCTTGGAAGAGCAACCCGGACAAGAGTAGGTCGTGGACCCCGTAAAAGGCCATGGAGCACTCTCAAGAGACCAGTAATTTTTCAACAATCAGTAGACTTAGAATTCGACTCCATCATTCGTCACAACACAACAGTCGGAACGCCCAAGTTGCCGCTACGCTGAGCCGAAACGTTGTCGATCTACCGACGCCGCCGCAGCCACCGACGTCGCCATAGCCGCCGCCGTATTTCTTGATTTTTTTTTTGTTTCCATGTATATATTTTATTTTCTTGAACATTTAACGTTTCCATAAATAACCCGTGTGTAAATAAAAGCGATTGTTATCGCGCCAATTAGACTATTTCTGCCTCCACCCCATCCTTCGTGTTTCTTCTCATAGCGACCCGACTCCAAGAGCTAGCTGGGGGTCATTTTTACCCCCCGCGCTGCGACCGCCCTTTGACAAAGCATGTTGTAACTATCGATAAATTCAATTATTTGTGTAAATTAGATTTTTTCTAGAATTTATCAGTTGAAACTCTTGAAGAAGGAACAGGAACTTTATTGGAAGTTAATGAATTAGAGCCGTAAGGAAAAATGTGTAGTTTTTCTGCTTACATTTTTATAACTCTCTATTTTTTATAACTCTCTATTTTTTATATCTCCCTGGTTACTCCTCCTTTTTCCTCAGCTAACCGCCTTGATCCTAAAATCGTACTTCCCTGTTCAAGGTGATCCTACAGAATATATTCAGTAAAACCGAAATAAAATATTTTTTGAAAAAATCCTCTAACAAGTCGATTTTCTTTTATAAAAATACACATTTTTGCATGAAAGTTGTTTTTCAGTCGTCATTGGTTTTTGAGTAATGACGTCATCCATTTTGTTTTAAATGGCAACGCCCTATTCTTTTCTTGATTTTAAGAGATCTTTTTATTGTCGAACTGGAAGTATACAAATGTTGCCATCTTACATAAGACATTTTTCGAGTAAATAACAATTGAAGGTGAGCACTCGATATTTAGAGTTTTTGCAAAATGACCTTCGGTGTCCGTCGTAAAAAAGTTAAAAATACATAAACAATCCATATTGAAATGATGATTATTATTTGCAAGCAAATAATTTTTCACACTTGTACTTTTATTAATCACCTACAATTCAGGTATAAAACTGGTTCAAACTTTCCATAATCTCCTCAGTTGTTTACGACTTCTTCACGTTCACGTAAGTGTATTTTATTCTTTAACATTCAATTTAAATGCGAAGCTGCACTGATGAGAGATAAATCTTAAAACGCGTCTGCAGATGGCTATTTACTTAATTTTTACATATTTTAGGGTTCAGTTCTATAGTTTAAAGTTTTCAAATTCAATTTAGTTTAATTTTCAAATTAGTCCTGTGGGTAGAAAGAAACGATCTTAAACCAATGTTATTTCGCTAGTAGTACTAGTTATAACATACAAATTTCTTTTGTTACATTCAATATCCGGCGTGGCACAAGCCAGGGAAGTAGTTGTTTCAATAAGTTATTGGTTTATAGCTTAGTAAGACCTAATTTTGCTTTGCAGAGTTACGAACAGGTTGAATATTCACATATTCAGGCTATATTTCGTTTTATTAAATTGTTCATGTATTTTTTTTACTTTTCGAGACGGACATCGAACATTGTAAAAAACTTTAGTGTGGCCGCGCACGGTGCATGGGGCGGACAACTTTTTAATTTCTTTTTAAGTGATCAATGGGCCTGAACATTTTTTTAAAATTTTTTTGTGTATGTAGAATCTTATCGGCCATCGTTTGCAAAAAAGGAGATTTTTGTTTTATATAGTGAGAAAAATTGTAGGGGGTTGAAATTTTGGGGTGGGGGAGGTTTATGTGTATTCTTTAGTAGTAACCCCACCCTGCTTATAAAAGGTTTTTTTTATAATTTCACAACTTCATAATGACAAAAAAATAAATTTTGAAATCTATTGCTAAAATCTATTGCTAACTTCACACCCGTCATTGCAACGCATATTAAATATATTAATGCATTAAATTGAAGACCACACGGACAAAGTCGCGTGCAATAGCTAGAAATTTAATAAATTTCTCTATTTATTTGGAAACATTTTGAGTAAAGATTTTGAGTCAAAAACATACTCTTATTATAAAATGTTTAAGCTACGTATTTACACGACCCTGTGCTATTCCGATATAGCATGCCTAGTACACTCTCTAAAATGATTCGCAATCATCCAGCTAAGCCGACTCGGATCAAAGAGTTGGAGTAGTTATCCGCGCCTCGCTAATACTCCTCTTATAATATTTGCCGTGGCTATTAAACCGAGTCTCTCGGAGAGGTGTCGCATGAATAGAGGGGATTATGCGCGATAAGTCTTTATGTAAATTTCGCAAAGTTAATGCAATTAAAGTTTCTTAAAAAAGTTTCATCGTATATTTTTAGGATAGTATACAGGGGGTGTAGGTCGGTCTAAGCTAAATCTGTGGACTTAAAAGCTTTCGTCTTCCATTTAGTAGAAGTGACTAAGCAATTAACGATGGATTATGGCGTTTAAATTATTCACTTTTTTAATCAATAATATAAATAAAACAGCGTTTTCGATTATTAATTATTGAACGAAAATAACCACACCTTAATAATACAAAATGATAACAGCAACCAAAACAATGTCCTGTAGGTATTAAAATATTATCAGAAATCTTACAAATTGTATTCCTTTTTCTGCACTGTGTTTGGTCGCCTGTTTTAGTTTGTTAATATAGCATGTAACACGTTTCGCAAACCTGTGGTACACTTTAGTTACAAAATAATCAGGAACTTTGACAATCTGGAAATTCGCAAATTCTGGATATTGAATAATGTTAATTAGCAAGAGATGATGATCGAAACTATTCCCCACTGATCAAGAGTTCTTGGTTAATGTATCGTTTCTTTGGTAACTGTTTTTAATGTCACATCAAGTGACACTATTAGTTTATCTTAGTTTAATCCTGTTTTTAAGAATGAATGTTTACATTTTAGTTCAAATATTTGTATTCCTTGCAACTTGATTTATCGATTTGTTGCGAATAAATACTATGACTATTACTATTGTAGTGGAGTTCAAGGTGCCCGAATAATAAATTCGCAGGCACTTGAACTCCGGACACACCTGCACTTCTCTTACCTGTATTTATGATAATTTTTTAGCGACAACTTTTGTATCTTAAATATGGTTACTTTTTATTACGAGTGAATGATATACACAACATTAATATTTATATAATGGAACATTTCAAAACAAAACCTATTTAAAATATGTTACAACCGTAACGTTCTACATTTAGAGAAGGCATTATAATATGTAGGTTTGTATGCAAATTCTTCGGCATACATACACAACAATCCGTTAAAGCTAAATTTTCGCACTTTGTGGTAAATATAAGGGCAAGGCTGTGCGGTTGTTTTTCGCCTGTAGAAAATAAATTTCCTGCGAAAAAATATATTTTATTCAGAATATTTCTAAAAAGTGTTAAAGCAAGCGAAAAATATGCAAATCCAACACTGAAAAGTTACACGGCGCTTTCTCAATGCCCTCCGTCGCCGTCGCATTAATTATTTTAAATGATGGAAGCGGAAAAGATCGCCCTTTCTTTCTAGGTGTTTGCTAAAACTAACACGAACGATTTTGTAAGGATTCACACGACATTGTAATAATACCAAAGTTTTGAATAATAACCGTACATAGAGTTATGTTCCAGTCACGTTCTTTTTTCAACAGTTGTGACAGGGATTAATTGGCGCCTCTGAAAGGGTAAGTGGTGGGTAAAGAATTCGTATATTTGCAGAAAGGAATGCGGTCAATGGATTTTAGACGATGTAACGTCTTGAATTTAAATGTTTTTAACTAAGCATTCGTTTCTGAAATTAATGAGTGCTTATTCGGAATTTAGATTTTAATTATTAAATAAATATGAACTGCCAGTCAAACATTTAAACATGAATAAATGTGAAATGCAGGAGGTTACATTTTCCACCCCTGTCGGAAGCATGTTGACATTTTTAATCCAATATACAGTGCGCGCTTAAAGTATGGAATATAGTCAGTCAAATCAAAATAAAATATTTTTGGAAAAAATCCTCGAACAGGTCGATTTTCTATTATAAAAATACACATTTTTAGAACACAAATAGGGCGTTGCCATTTAAAAACAAAATGGATGACGTCATTACTCAAAGAAATGACAACTGAAAATCGACTTTCATGCAAAAATGTGTATTTTTATAAAAAAAATCGACGTGTTCGAGGATTTTTTTCCAAAAATATTTTATTTCGATTTTACTGACTGTATTGCATACTTTAGGCGCGCACTGTATATTATACATACAGAAATTTGGAGACAATTTCAAGAGCTGCAATTTTCTTATTTTTTTCTTATTTTTAAATCAAATTTTACGTTCGCAATTTAAGTTTCTGGTGTCGCCATTTTGTTTTCAGCCAGAATACGTCAATTACTTTTTAGTATGTCGAAAATTCTTAATTTTAAAGTTAATTAAGGAATTTTCAAGGCATTCAAGGAAGCGATAATTTTTTTAAGAATTTTATTAACTGCGCTATGCAAAGTTTATTTCCTTTAAATCTACTTTTCAGGGTCGCCATTTTGTTTCCGGCGAGAAGATAACTGTTTTTTTAGTATGTCAAAAATATCTGATTTTTAAATAGATTTGAGAATTTTTAAGACAATACTAAGAGCTTTTTCAATTTTACTGATTGTGAGATGCAAATTTCACTTTTTGCAATTTAAGTTTTTAGTGTGTCGCCATTTTATTTCTTGCCAGGGTGTCAATTTTTTTTTTTGTATGTTGAAAATACAATATTTTGAAGTGAATTTAATAATTTTAAAGGCAATGAAAAAAGGACGCGATAATTTTTTTAAGAATTTTTCTAACGGCGCCATGCATATTCGACTTGCTTTAATCAAGTTTGGAGTTACGCCATTTTGTCTTTAATAAAGGAATGTCAATTGTTTTTTAGTGTGTAAAAAATACATTATTTCTAAGTAATTTTGAGAATTTTGAAGACAATTCCAAGAGCATTTTTTAATGTTTCTAATTATGAGATGCAAATTTCACTTTTTGCAATTTCAGTTCAAAGTATCGCCCTTTTGTTTCCAGCCAGGATGGATCAATGATTTTTTTTGTATGTTTGAAGTGAATTTATAAATTTTGAAGGCAAGCGATTATTTTTTTAAGAATTTTCCTAACCGCGCTATACAAATTCAACTTCCATTAAATTAAGTTTGTAGCTACGCCATTTTTTCTCTAGCAAGGGGATGTCAATTGTTTTTTAGGGTGTAAAAAATACATTATTTCTAAGTAAATTTGAGAATTTTTAAGACGATTCCAAGAGCATTTTTTTTTATTTTTCTAATTGTGAGATGCAAATTTCACCTTTTGCCATTTTAAGTTTAGAGTGTCTCCCTTTTATTACTAGCCAGGGTGTATCTATTATTTTTTTAGTATGTTTAAAATACATTATATCTAAGTGAATTTAGCAATTTTAAAAGCAATGAAAGAAGCGATATTTTTTTAAGATTTTTTTTAATCAGACTATGCAAACTCGACTTCTTTTAAATCAAGTTTGTAGTTACGCCATATTTTCTCTAGCAAGGGGATGTCAATTGTTTTTTAGTGTGCAAAAAATACATTATTTCTAAGTACATCTAAGACTTTTGAAGACGATTCCAAGAGCAATATTGTTTTTAAATGTTTCTAATTATTAGATAAAAATTTCACTGTTTGCAATGTAAGTTTAAAGTGTTGCCCTTTTGTTTCCACCCAGGGTGTGTCCATTATTTTGTTAGCACGTCAAAAATACATTACTTTAAAGTGAATTTAGACATTTTAAAGTCACTGAAGCAAGGGATATTTTTTTAAATATTTTCCTAATCGTGTTATGCAAATTCGACTTTCTTTAAATCAAGTTTGGAGTTACGCCATTTTGTCTGTAGCAAGGGGATGTCAATTGTTTTTTAGTGTGTAAACAATACATGATTACTAAGTATTTTTAAGACAATCCTAAGATCAATGATTTCTTTTAATTTCTATTAATTCTGCGATGCAAATTTCACTTTTTGCAATTCGAGGTTTGAGAGTCGCCATTTTGTTTCCAATCAGGGTGCATCAATTGTTTTTTAGTATGTCAAAAAATACATTATTTTTAAGGGAATTTCGAAATTTTGAAGGCAATAAAACGAGCGATATTTTTTTTAGAATTTTTAGAATCGCACTGTGCAAATTTTTCTTTTTTAAATCAAGTTTGGAGTGTGGCTATTTTGCTTCCAGCGAAGAAATAGCAGTTCCTTTTTTTAGTATATCAAAAACATATAATTTTTCAGTACTTTAGAGAATTTTGAAGACAATTCCAAGATGAATAATTATTTTTTATTCTTTTAATTGTGAGATGCAAATTTTACTTTTTGCAATCCAAGCTTTAAGAGTCGCCATTTTGTTTCCAATCAGGGTGTATCAAACGTCTTTTAGTATGTTAAAAATACATTATTTTTAAGTGAATTTCGAAATTTTGAAGGCAATAAAGCAAGCGATTTATTTTTTTTAATTTGCGAATCGCGCTATGCAAATTTTCAAATAAAGTTTGGTGTATGGCCATTTTGCTTCCAGACAAGAGTTGTGATTTGTTTTTTGTTATACCAAAAACACATAATTTCTAAGTATATTTGAGAATTTCAAAGACAATTCCAAGATCAATATTTTTTTTTCATTTCTTTTAATTGAGAGATGCAAATTTTACTTTCTACAATTCAAGTTTTAAGAGTCACCATTTGATTTCCAGCCGGGATGTATGAATTGTCTTTTAGTATGTCAAAAATAAATTATTTTTAGGTGAATTTCGAATTTTTGAAGGCAATGAAGCAAGCGATAATTTTTTGGAATTTTTCAAATCGCCCTATGCAAATTTTACATTTTTCAAATGAAGTTTGGAGTACAGCCATTTTTTCTCTAACCAGTGGATATCAATTGTTTTTTTAGTATATCAAAAACACATAATTTCTAAGTAGATTTGAGAATTTTGAAGACAATATTTTTTTTAATTTCTTTTAACTGTGAGATGCAAATTTCACTGTTGCAATTCAATTAGTGAAAGTCACTATTTTGTTCTCAGCCAGGGTGTACCAATAATTTTTTAGTATGTTGAAAATACAAATTTTTTAAGTGAATTTCGAAATTTTGAAGGCAATGAAGCAAGCGATATTTTTTTAGATTTTTTCGACTCGCGCTATGCAAATATTTACATCTTTCAAATCAAGTTTGGAGTATTGCCATTTTTTTCTAGTGAAGGGATATCAATTATTTTTTTAGTATATCAAAAACACGGCATTTATAAATAGATTTGAGAATTTTGAAAACAATTCCAAGATCAGTAATTTTTTTCAATTTTAATTGTGAGATGCAAATTTTACTTTTTGAAATTCAAGTTTTGAAAATGGTTATTTTGTTCCAGAGAAGGGATTTCAATTGTTTTTTTAGTATATCAGAAAAACATAATTTCTAAGTAGATTTGAGAATTTTGTAAACAGTTAATTGTAAAATGCAAATTTTACTTTCTGCAGTTCAAGTTTTGAGAGTCACCATTTGGTTTCCAACCGGGATGTATGAATTGTCTTTTAGTATGTCAAAAATACATGATTTTTAAGTGAATTTCGAAATTTTCAAGGCAATGAAGCAAGCGATAATTTTTTGGAATTTTTCAAATCGCGCTATGCAAATTTTACTTCTTTCAAATCAAGTTTGGAGTACAGCAATTTTTTTTCTAACGAGGGGATGTCAATTGTTTTTTTAGTAGATCAAAAACACATCATTTCTAAGTAGATTTGAGAATTATAAAAACAATTTTTTTTAAATTTCTTTTAACTGTGAGATGCAAATTTCACTGTTGCAATTCAAGTAGTGAAAGTCATCATTTTGTTCACAGCCAGGGTGTACCAATAATTTTTTAGTATGTTGAAAATACAAATTTTTTAAGTGAATTTCGAAATTTTGAAGGCAATGAAGCAAGCGATATTTTTTTAGATTTTTTCGACTCGCGCTATGCAAATATTTACATCTTTCAAATCAAGTTTGGAGTATTGCCATTTTTTTCTAGTGAAGGGATATCAATTATTTTTTTAGTATATCAAAAACACGGCATTTATAAATAGATTTGAGAATTTTGAAAACAATTCCAAGATCAGTAATTTTTTTCAATTTTAATTGTGAGATGCAAATTTTACGTTTTGAAATTCAAGTTTTGAAAATGGTTGTTTTGTTTCCAGAGAAAGGATATCAATTGTTTTTTTAGTATATCAGAAAAACATAATTTATAAGTAGATTTGCGAATTTTGTAAACAATTAATTGTAAGATGCAAATTTTACTTTCTGCAATTCAGGTTTTGAGAGTCACCAATTGGTTTCCAGCCGGGATGTATTAATTGTCTTTTAATATGTCAAAAATACATTATTTTTAAGTGAATTTCGAAATTTTCAAGGCAATGGAGCAAGCGATAATTTTTTTGGAATTTTTCAAATCGCGCTATGCAAATTTTACTTCTTTCAAATCAAGTTTGGAGTACAGCCATTTTTGCTCTTACGAAGGGATGTCAGTTGTTTTTACTTTCTCCGTTACGAAGTACGAGAAAGTATTGGGATCGTGATTTTTTTTTCAAAAATGTGTGTGTGTGTTTGTGTGTGTTTGTCTTTGCGCGCTGTATCTCAAGAACGAATAGACATATTGATATGAAACATTGAACATAAGTTTTATTTGATAATCCGAAGAACTGAAAAGCTTTTGGTAAAATTTCGTACACCAGTGGGTGTTTACCTTAACTGTTTTTTGTTTTTTTCCAATATTTTCTTAAATATGAAAAATATCACAAAAATATTTAAGCAAATATTGAAGACAACAAAGAAATGAACATCTTTGGTTTGGAAATATTTTTTATAAAATCATTGTTATTCGAGAAAAAAATTTATTAATTTTTTTTTCATTTTTGGTATACAATTATGAAACGCTAATAGTTGCAGCAAATTTATATTAATAATAATTGTAGAGAATGTCAAAATGAACAATTTATGAAGAATACGTTTTTTCGAAATCTGTTTAGTTTTTGAGTAAACTGAGTTTTTGAATTTGAAGTACATTTTTCCATCTTTCATAATTTTGACGTTTTATCCGAGTCTACGAAACGTTCGATGCACACTTAAAATATGATTTAAATTGAAAATAAACCATGGAAGTGTAAATATAAATGATATCATTAAGACGGAGAAAGTAACATGATGGCCACATCACCATTTTTTAATTGTGAGTTGCAAATTTTACTTTTTGCAATTCAAGTTTTGAGTTTCGGCAATTCGCTTCCAGTTGTCAATTATTTTTCAGTATATCAAAAATACATAATTTCTGAGTAGATTTGAGAATTTTGAAGACGATTCCAAGATCAATATTTTTTTATATCTTTTAATTGTGAGTTGCAAATTTTACTTTTTGCATTTCAATTGTCGCTGTTTCGTGTCCAATTGTAAATTGTTTTTTAGTATGTCGAAAATACATGATTTCTGAGTGGATTTGAAAATTTTAAAGATAATTTTATTTTCTATAGATTCTTTCCTCCAATAAATTTATTAAGATTAGCAGATAGAAATAATATCACACTAGAATGAACACTAGCCGTGATTTCATTATCAGAAAGCGCAGGGAGATGTGTGAAGTTGGTCGTATCTACTTCCAATAAAACAGTCAGTGGGAGAAGAGAGAGCAGTCAGAAGTGGCTGGGTAATGGATATCTGGAATAATTTATTCCGTAACATGCTTGAGCAAACTTGGTGTTCAATACTCCAACAAGTTTTAACACCTTGAAACTATGACCCGTGCACCTATACTGCCATTCCAGGGCACGCCAGTCTTCGCCGCTGTGAGGCAAACTTTAATAACCGAAAGAAGTTACTTCAGAAACGGTCGGTGGCCTGCATTAAACCAACCTTTGTCACGTTCGTCAACAATGTGCGCATACATTTCACTGTATTAATACGCAAACATTCTACATGTATAAGGAAAACACCTGTAGACCGCTGCTGGAGTGTAGACTAGCGCATGATTTTGTTGTTAGCATTGTGTACCGCTGGAAAATTAAGTTTGAATCTTAGTAACTTGATGAATTAATTCAAAGTTAGGGAGGTGGTGCACCGCGCCTGCCCTTTAAATAAACTAGCCCGGAAAGTTTTACATAATTGAAGGCTTCTTCCCTTGATCTAAAACCACCCCAGACGATATTAATTTATCCGAAGCGAAACAATTGTTGATCGAAACAAAAGCGCCGCCGCCTTATAAAAAAAACCGAACTCGCTCTTGGATTTGATTCGAAAGGGAGAAGGAAATGCGCAAATACAGGATATATGCAGGAACACTCAGGGCTAAAATTGAGTTATCTTTCGGACGGTCTGCTACTGAGGTAAAAGCTCCAAAAATCAAGATAAAAGCCAAGGCAAGTTTATTACTCCAGAGATTTTTACCTTTACCTCTCCGGTTCATGCTAAATTCAATCGGTGAAAGACGTCGGTATTAAGCTAGATATATACCGACAATATATACGTAAACAACATTCTTTCCATTTATTATATTTGCTTTCTAGTGAGAATCATTATAACAATAATAATAATGATGTGGCTATCATGTTACTTTTTCCGATTTGATGATATCATAATAATAATAATAATAGATATTTATTTCCCAACAGACATATATCCAATTACAGGGAAATGTAACATTTCATAAGACATTAATTAACAAAAATTAAATTAAGATAATATATAAAAAAAAAATATAACTAAAATATACATATTCTAAATGAACAAATTTGACAAGATTTTATATCCTCCCATACACTATAATAAATCTGCTAGCTGACGTATCATGGACACCGAACATTCGTTATAAATATCCACACTGTAATGAACATTATTATATAGCCTAATAATGGTGTTAAGAGGCGAATTATAGTGAGCCGTGGTGTTAGAAAACGCATAACGAAACGCTAAACTATGCCGAGCAGATACTCTAGGGATGTTAAACATTAAGCGACCTAAAATATTGGGATCATCTATTAAACTATTAACAATACCACTTAAAAACAATAGCCATTTATGTTTACGTTTTCATGGTTTATTTTCAACTGAAATCATGTTTTAAATGTACATCAAGCGTTGTGTAAACTCGGATGAAACTGACGTCAAAATTATGAAAGATGGAAAAATTATACTTCAAATTCAAAAACTTAGTTTACTCAATAACTAAAGGGATTTCGAAAAAAAACTTATTCTTTATAAGTTATTCATTTTAGCATTGTCTACAATTATTATTAACATAAACTTGCTGTAACTATTATCGTTTTATAATTATAAACCAAAAATTTAAAAAAAATATTTTTTTTTCTCGGATAAAAATGATTTTTTGAAAACTGTTTTCAAACAAAATAATGTCATACAAAATAAGGCTTTGTTAGTGCATTGCGTTCCAGATATGGCACAACCTGTATTTTTGTAAAAAATAAATCACTAAAGGTATTCATAAATATTTTTGTCTCATAAAAATAAAAAAAAAACATGCAGTAAGGGGTTAAATGCGTTGCACGATAACGATTACTTAAAGGGCAACATGTGGCAAAATATATGTTCTTTAAAAACACATTTTAGTCTTTCTTATTTTTTTAAGTTTAAATATTCTCGTGCTAGATTTGTCGAAAAATACGGGAATTTTTAGTATTGGCATTTTTTTCGTTACGTAGATTATTCTAAGCTAATAAATTCTTAACGAGTTCACCAATTTGGATCATTCAAACTAAAAAAAAAATGCCTCGAAATACATTTCCAGAAATGAAAATTTTCATTCAACATTTTCTTGTAATTTTTTCTTTTTCGTATAACATCCAAATGCGTTGCACTATATCGATTATTTAAAAGACGAAATATGACAAAACATATGTTTATTAGAAACACATTTTAAGCTTTGTTGTGTTTTTATAAACTTTAAAAATATTTTCGTGCTATATTTCCAGAATTTTTTTTTTTTGTAGTTTATTTATTCCAACAACTTCCAAATGCATTTGATGATATCGATTATTTAAAAGACGAAATTTGTCAAAATGTATGTTCATTAGAAACACATTTTAAGCTTTCTTGTTTTTTAAGTTCAAAAATATTTTCGTGGGAATTTTCAGTATTGGTAATATTTTTCGTTATGTTGATTATTCTAAGCTAATAACTTCTTAACGACTTGACCAATTTGGATCATTCAAACTATAGAAATGTCTCAAAATACATTTCCAGAAATTGATAAAATTGAACAATTTTTTGTAAATTCTCTTTGCCTGAAAATACATTTCCAGAAATTGGTAAAATTGAACATTTTTGTAATTTTTTTTTGTCGTATCAAATCACTTTAAAAGAGGAAATGTGTGTTCATTAAAAACACATTTTAAGGTTTATTGTATTTGTATAAAATTCAAAAATATTTTCGTGCTATATTTCGAGAAATTGACAAATTTGAACATTTTTTTTTGTAATTTCTTTAGTTCTACAACTTTCAAACGCATTTTACGATATCGATTATTTAAAAGACAAAATGTGCTAATATGTATGTTCTTTAAAAATATATTTTAAACTTGTTTTTTCTTGTTTTTTAAGTTCAAAAATATTTTCGTGGGAATATTTAGTGTTAGCAATATTTTTTGTTTTGTTGATTCTTTTAAGCTAATAACTTCTTAACGACTTGACCTATTTGGATCATTCGAACTCCAAAAAATGCCTCATAATACATTTCCAGAAATTGGTAAAATTGAACATTTTTTGTAATTTTTTCTTTGTCGTATAACATCTAAATAAGTTGCACTATATCGATTATTTCAAAGACGAAATGTGACAAAATATATGTTTATTAGAAATACATTTTAAGCTTTGTTATGTTTAAATAAAGTTCAAAAATATTTTCGTGCAATATTTCCAGAAATTGATAAAATTGAACATTTTTTTGTAGGTCATTTATTTCTACAACTTCCAAACGCATTTGACGATATCGTTTATTTAAAAGACGAAATTTTTCAAAATATGTATTCATTAAAAACCCATTTTAAAACTTTCTTGTTTTTTTAAGTCCAAAAATATTTTCGTGGGAAGTTTTAGTATTGGCAATATTTTTCATTATTTTGATAATTCTAAGCTAATAACTTCTTAGCGAGTTGACCAATTTGGATCATTCAAACTCTAAAAATGCCTCAAAATACATTTCCAGAAATTGGTAAAATTTAACAATTTTTAGTAAATTCTTTTTGCCTGAAAATACATTTCCAGAAATTGGTAACATTGAACATTTTTTTGTACTTTTTTTGTATAACTTTAAAAGAGGAAATGTGCCAAAATGTATGGTCATTTTAAGCTTTATTGTGGGTTTATAAAATTCAAAAATATTTTTGTGCTATATTTCCAGAAATTGATCAATTTTAACATTTTTTTTTAAATTTCTTTAGTTCTACAACTTCCAAACGCGTTTGATGATATCGATTATTTAAAAGACAAAATGAGCCAATATGTGTGTTCTTTCAAAACACATTTTAAGCTTTCTTGTTTTTTTTAAGTTCAAAAATCTTTTCGTGCCAGATTTGTCGAAAAATAGGGGAATTTTCAGTATTGGTAATTTTTTTCGTTATGCAGATTATTCTAAGCTAATAAATTCTTAACAAGTTGACCAATTTGGATCATTCAAACTAAAAAAAAAAATATCTCAAAATACATTTCCAGAAATTGGTAAAATTGAACATTTTTGTAATGTTTTCTTTCTCGTATAACATTCAAATGCGATTATTTAAAAGACGAAATATGACAGAATGTATGTTTATTAGAAACACATTTTAAGTTTTGTTGTGTTTTTATAAAGTTCAAAAGTGTTTTCGTGCAATATTTCCAGAAATTAATAAAATTGACTATTTTTTGTAGTTTATTTATTCCTACAACTTCCAAACGCATTGGACGATATCAATTATTTAAAAGACGAAATTGGTCAAAATGTATGTTCATTAAAAACACATTTTAAGCTCAAACATATTTTTAGTATTGATAATATTTTTCGTTATGTTGATTATTCTAAACTTCTTAACAAGTTGACCAATTTCACTCACTCTAAAAAAATGCGTTTTAAACGTCAGTTTCATCCGAGTTTACAAAACGCTCGAAGTACATTTAAAATATGATTTTAATTAAAAATAAACCATGAAAACGTAAATATAAATGACTGTGATACTATCAAGTCGGAGAAAGTAACATGATAGCCACATCACCTAAGTCATGGAAATCAATATTAATAATTAAAATGTCGAGTGACTTACCAGTAAAGGGAACGATTTGATTGGTTAATATAAGTTAAAAAAAATATCTAATAATTACCCTTCTCTGTTATAATTAGTGCAGGTTAAATTTTATTTACAGCACTCTTCATTTTATCGCAAATTTCTCAAATGAATTGCGATGAAGCTACGTTTTTCCATCTCAATTCATTCTCGAAATCTGTATCGATTCAATGACTTAGCTATTCAAGATTATTATTCAAGATTAATCTGTGCAGATTTAAACATCTCGCGGATAATGGTATGAAAAACATACGACTGTAGAGTCTCTAAAAAACTACAAACGTGTCTCTTATATTTACAGTGTAACTACAAAAACAAAAGTTTAGGCCAATAAACCCCACTATGTTAATTAAAACACATTAGTTACCAAATAATTAATTCAAATTTATAAATAAATTTTATACACGTAAAATTACAAATGCAAGGCTGAGGGGGATGCTTTCCATTGAAAACAAATGGTCTCGAAAAAGGTGACGTGAAAGTTCACACAGTGACACTTCTGAATTGAAAGATTGGATCTTATAGATGAACATATAGAGCTGCTGCCAAACTGAAAAATAGAAAAAAAGCTAACTTTGTTTACTCCGCAGCTCGCAACATCTCGCATCTTTGTTTTGTATACATTAGTGGGGGATATGTAGGAAAGGGTTAGACGTATATACAGATATAGGTGGGGTTGTATTTGGGAGGAAACGTCAGGGGCGGCATAGCTGTTCTCTCTCACTCTGGAAGACGGATGACGCAAACTGTAAGCGTTTCGACGCCGATGTTAATTCTCTCATGTCATCGCCGACGCCATTTGTACACACACACACAAATACACAGGGTGCGATTCATTCCTTTACCCAAATGTCCATATTGATTTAATGTTTTATACGGATTTTCTGGTGCTCAATACATCCATCTAATTGACGTTGCCATTAATTACCTTCGACACCAGGAAGTTTTGGTAAAAATTTGATTGGGAATAAAGGCAAAAATTTATTTAGGATTTACGGTACAGCGTTTAATTTAATGCATGATAATAAAACTATTTCTACTGGTGATTGGAAGCCAGATTCAGATTATTGTCATATTATTATTCGCGCATAAAAACCTACAAATCTGATTGGCTTACAGTATGTTAATTAGACGCAACAGCTGATATAACCTTACTTCGAAGCGTTAAAGAGTTGCAACTTTGTCTGTTTCGTAATCTCCTGTGTGAATTTTTTCAGCATTGTTAAAAGTTTGTTTTGTTTATATTGTTTTGATGGATTGTCAACCCTGTACAAAAAGCTCGGCGATAAAATCACCTTCACCTCCAAAAAAAGCGTAAGAGTTTGAATTTGCGTCATTTGTCTCTGTTAGAAAAACAGTGCCTAATAAATATGTATAAGCAGATGATGACAGATGATCCACATAAGAAAATGACTGCTATTGTATCAAACATTGTTGGCACAGTAGGTGAAATGATAAGGAATTGTTAATTCCACTGTCTTTTATATCATTAGCGAATATAAGAAAACCGAAGAGATTTGCATCCCTTTTTCAACCTATCATAATTACAAGCTTTTAATTACATCAAAGTTACGTAGGGATTAATAAAGGTACAAAAACTATCCTCAGGCTATAAAGTATCAATGACCTCTCTCTACAGCGGAATCGATAACAACACTGAAAGCATTTTAAAGTCTAGCGTCATTGCGATATTAAGATATGCCATAAATTGCTGTATCAGCGCACAGGCTAAAACATGATTAAAAAAACAGCTCGAAATCACATACAACGTTTTAGAGAGTAAGTAATGTGGTGTAAATAATACCTCACAAGAAACATATCTTTGGAGAACGAATGTCTTTATTATAAGTAATAGCCGCTGCGTCTACTACTTCGAATTTCTTGTAAGATTTAACTTATAAAAACTTAATATGATTTTAATTAATTGGAAAATAAACATCATTTGTGCCCACCGTTCTAATCTAATTGGCCAATTTATTTAATGATTATAATGTTAATATCGACATTTATCACGTCGCCAACAGGCCTATTTTAATACCGATAAATAATGAATAAATATGATAATAACTTCACACTTTTCTTCAATAGATGACATAAATTGGATTTTGGGCCCAACGTATTATGTTTATCGATTAATAACTTTAAGTGCCAATTGTTCGGGAATATCATTAATTTTTTTTAAATTTAAATTTGAAGGGAATACTAGTGTTGCGTTTGATGCTGTTATCGGCGCTTAGTTTATCTACGCGTCTTAACAAATACGTAATCATCTTACTTTGCATTTTATGAGCTAACCGCTGCTCCTATTCAATATTAACCCTTTGAGGACAGAATACAAAATATTTTACTTAATACATTTTTATTTCTAGAAATTATTTACAAATAAGTGTATACAGAAAATTATGAGAAGAAAATGTTTAAATCATGTCCTGATTATCCTCCAGGATGTGGTTAGCGCTGGTAACCAGGAGGCACTTGTGGTACCTTATTATTTTGTGTAGAATAATGTAAAACAATTCCTGTCTTTATTAAGACACAAGCCCACATTGCAAATAGAACATTTCCAAATTGTTCTATGTACTTCTTTTGTTGTGCTGCAGTGTGCACATCGTAGAGAGCTTACCCGTTCAGGCATATGTGCAGCTTTATCATACTTAGTTCTTGTGGCACACATTTTTTGTACTTGTTTCCTGGCATTTCCTTCGATTTTCTACCACGCTTTAGGTTTTCTGGTGCAGCACCAATTAGGCCGCTCGCAACTGAAAGGCGAAAATTCTTCAATGTCATCTCGTTTGGACATCTTATCCGAAATAAAACATATGCATTTACAACGCAAGCATCTACAAAATACCAAAAAATCCTATGCCACCATTTATGGGATTTTCTGTCGATTTGATACAGTGAAAGTAACATATCAAATTTGTCCACATATCCCATGTGTTTGTTATATAGATTACATATAAGGGGACAAGAAACCTCTTCTACAGACCCATCTCTTTTTCTTCTTGTGATAATAGAGTTATTTGAGGGATCAATATAATTCGCAAGAAACAAAACACTGCGATTGTCCATCCATTTGAGAGCTACTATACCATCAGTTGATACCCGCCAGTCTGAATCTCCTCTCTTCAATTGCTTGTCCGCTTTGAATTCTGGCAGATTTTTTCTTCCTTTACTGGCCGTGCCACAGGAATAAATGCATTCTGCAAGTAAATCTTTTTGCAATTTTACAGAATTGAAATAATTGTCAAAGTAAACCTTTTGGTTTTTACGAACTAATGTCCTCGTTAGGTCTTTTACAACCCGACTGCCTAAATTTGTTTCAGTCCCATGATTGACCTTTCCAGTATAAATCTGGAATTGACACATGTAACCGTTTCGGTCAGCTCGCACCCAAACCTTGTAGCCTCGTTTCGTCGGTTTCATCGGCATGTATTACCGAATACTGCTACGACCTTTGAATTTTATCATCGACTCATCAATTGATTGATGTTCGCTTGGTTTCAGTGATGTTATAAAAGTTTCAGATAAGGTGTTGAGGAGGGGCCTAATTTTGTAGAGTTTATCATAATTTATATGATCTTTTTTAGGTTGCATAGCATTGTCGTTAAGATGCAAATTGGTAAGTAACCAGGAAAATCTGTCTCTGGATATTGACGAACTGATGTAGCTATCCCTCATTTCCATTCTTGACGACCAATAATCACGATAGCTAGGCATTTTTTTTAAAACTCATTATCATATTTACGCCTAAAAACGTTTTTAGTTCATTACTTGTTGCGGGCACAAAATTGCTGTTACCACCATTGTTCTGTGTCGCATACAAATTTGTATGAAAAACAATTTCATCCATCAACCTCTCTGGAAAAAGATATTTAAATATTTCGGTTGGAGTTTCAATGTCTTCTGGAATATTTGGTCCACTATCTTCTAAAAAGGGATTTACATTTCCTACATTTGAGGAATTGTTTGTCCAAATAACGTCATCCCCTCGCTGTTGCATTTGCAAAACGGATAGCGGTACGTCATCATCGCTTTCCCAATCAATATCAGTTTGAAAGTCTGTATTGACTTCCACCAATAGCTCATAATTTTCCAATTCCTCTTCATCAGATTCTGAGGCATCACTGGGTATATCATCGATAAAGGCATATATTTCATCTTGGGTCATATTTTCCAATTCTTTAATAGTGTGCTTTTTATTCATGGCTAAAAACAAAATTTTACTGAAAATTGTGCTCACAGATTGATACAATATTTTTTCTACTCCTTGCCGTATATTGATTAATTCCCTAACAATAAACTGTACGGATATAAGCTATTTTTCGGTTAAGTATACGGATATGAAATCCAGGTTACAGATAATAAACAACCATTGTTATAGAACGTTGCGGCGGCGGCGGTAGCGACGGGAGAACGTCACATTAAACGTCAAATAATTAATTTACATTTTTATAAATCGGAAATCATCATGGAAAGTGAAAGTGATTCGAATAATTGTACCCCACCTGAAATTAGGAAATCTGCTCAAGATATCCGGCAGGGATTACTGCCGATCAGATCCCGTCCAAAATATGACTTCGCATACAAACAATACAGATTGGTGTCCGTTAATGTGAACATAGAAAGACAAATGCTTACGCGCTTTGCATGAATCGACACCTTGATTATGCATTATTTTTAAAATTGTGTTCTGTCAGTTGCTGTCATTGCTGATAATATTTACATTTTATGGGGGCATGTCAATACGCACACTTCGAGATATGTTCAATGTAGCATTCGAAAATCGCCCCTTCCCTCTGTTGGCGTTATACATCGAATTATTAAAAATTTAGAAAAACGTGGATGTTTGGGTCGGGTATGCCATAAAAGAAGACTTCTTCCTTATAATGAGCAAGAATTGCTTGAATTAAAAATTTGCGCTGCAGTTGAAGAAAATCCACATATTTCATCTAGAAATATTGCTCGCAATGTTAACCTGCACCATTCTACAGTGTTAAAATTTTTGAAAAAACATGGGTATAGGTCTTATAAATTACAAAAAAATCAAACAATTTATCCGTACGACCAAATTAAACCAATGGAATTTTGTGAAGAGATGATTGAGAGGTCGAATCATGATGAAAACTTTTTAAATAACATATTATTTACTGATGAATCCACGTTCTCTATCAATGGTCAACACAATTGAAGATGCTTTTACTACAATATCTCCTGAAATGCTTTACAGCGTAAGAACGGGATTTTATAATCATCTGGGTTATTGTTTAGCAGAACAAGGAAATTTATTTGAATATTTATTGTAAATAATTAGAACTAATGAAAGTTGTTAGTTATTTGTTGTGAATTAAATTTATGTTGTTTGTTTAACTTTGAACCACTAATTTGCGCTAAAAGTTATAAAATTGTATGTATTAGTTCGAATAAAACCCAGGAAGGCGTCTAGTTTAAAACCATGTTAACTGACAGAACAAAATTTTAAAAATATTGCATAATCAAGGTGTCGGTACATGCAAAGCGCGTAAGAATTTGTCTCCCTATGTTCACATTAGCGGACACCAATCTATATATGGATTGGTGTACAAGTAAGAAGGTGAAAACTATCAATGAAAACGTTATAATTACGTGCATAGAAAACATTTCTAAAACTGATAAACCTTCAACATTGTAGACCACGCATCACAGTGACTTTTTTATAATGGAGACGTGGCCGCGACGAGAAAACGTCACACATCAAACGTCAGATAAATTAATTTACGTTTTTTTCCGTATTCAATATGAAAAGTGAAAGGGATTTCAGTCATAGGAAAAGTTATCTGTACAACGCGACTGGATATGATGCCCCCATATCTCACTCGGCATTGCGGCACTCGCCTACGGCTCGTTCCCCAAACTTGCCTTCGTGAGATATGTGCATCATATCCACTCTTGTTGTACAATATACTATATTCCTCAACAAAATTAAAAATACACATTGTGTGCCTGGTGGTTAGCAACAAAGACCATGTTTTATAAAGTATAAATAAAAGCATTTATTCTTGAAAATATAAGGTAATATATAACACTACTTATTTTTAGTATTATTATGACAATTGCCCTCATTTACTTATTAACCAATGAAATCGAATAAAGTCGATGAGATGAGCCAATAAAATTCTAATTACGATGCGTAACAGACCACGATCCATGTTATGCATGGCAATTAACCCTGGGTGGTATCTAATCAGATAATCTCTCATGTTGGTATTGCCTAGCAACGCGTTAGTATATTTTCTATACTATATGAAACGTCAGTTATTGCCGGACTTTTAAGCAGTTTGCTCCTGAATTCGATCTGTTTGTATTTTCGGGTGAAGTGTTAGTGCTTTCATAAGTAATAGTATTCATAGGCATTTCTCAAAATCTTGGTAAGCTCATTTTTACTACAATTATTGTGGCGCAGATTAATACACGGCTGACACTTGGTGTCACTAAATTAAACTTTTCAAATTATGAAGTGTGATCTTTCTATTCGGCCAATTGTCTTCTCGAATCTAACTCGTGACTGATTTTTCCTAGGCAATTATTAGCGTCTGGATCACTCTTGCTTGTTGCTTCTAGAAAATCGTGATCCTGCCGCTAATAATTGCCGGCAAAATCATAGGCACTCGTTATATTACTGTTGACTATAACTCACCTGTCATTTTGTTTATTTCGTTCAATAACCTCACAAAATTGATAAACTGAGATACAGATTACCTATAAATATCCCGGCATGTGTACATAACCACAATGAATAGTCTGAAATAAGCTCCAAGACAATGATACCAACATGAAATCTATACAAGCACTATTTCTGTTACATAGGCAACACATATTGCACTATGGCTTTAACTAGAAACCAGTAGGCACTTGGACAATCTATTTTAAATTGGTGGTTAGCAGCAGTAACCAGTTGTCCTGAAAGGGTTAACATAAATTCCGCATTATTGAAATTTCCAAACGAGATAATTTTCGAAGAAGTACAGCTGCCAGTAACAATAGAATGAAGGGATAAAACTCCATCTATTGTGCGCTGATGTGCTGAGGACAATCCTAAGATCGTTTTCGCAGAACAATTTGTGAAATGTGCAGCTGCTACGACAACACGGTCGATCCGGTCCCCCCAAAAGAGGGAAATTCTGATCATCAAGGCAGAAATTCACCGCGCATCTGAGCAGCTTCGCCAGGAATGACTCCGCTATGGCTTTCCGAAGAATACCTCACGACTGGAGACGTTGGCACCACTATCGCAGGACTGCATTGCTTTCATGCTTCCACTAAGGTACTCAACGAGCCAAAGTACGAGGAAGTGACGCCCCTCGCTGCGGACCATCCCGTTGTTGCCGCCGCAACAGACACCATCGTGCCGGAACCGACGCTGCTGCCAATCGCAGAACACATGACATCGTTTGTTCAGCCGCCAGCCATCGTGACGAAGACCGTTACCACTATCACTACCACACCCGTCACCACCACCACCACAGCCGTCACCATCGTGACGCCAGCCCAGGCATCCAGTGATACCGAGATGCGTGATGTCCGAATCTCCTCACATCTCACCCTCGGAAGGATCTCCAAGGATCAGTATCCCGGCCAGCATCCTAAGATCCAGGCATCCAACGATGCCGAGATCCGGTGTCGAGATGACCGAATCTCCTCACACTACAACCGCGGAAGGCTCTCCCCAAGGACCAGTGTTCTGACCAGCGTCGAGAGTAGCCAGTGCTGCCTCCCCAAGACGCCCAACTGCAGTTCCCAGTGGAACTTGGATCCGAATCTCCCTCACACCTCAACCTCGGAAGGAGCCACCCTCGTAATGGCATACCTACGGTGACGACTTCAACTGGCAGCTATCATATGTACATACTTTCTACGCTCTTCAAAATTATCTCGTTTTCCGAGGCCGTTTGTAATCGGCGCTTAGTTTATTTACGCATCTTAACAAATGCGTAATTATCCTAATTTGCATTTTATAAGGTAACCATTGTTCCTTTTCAATATTAACATAAATACCGCATGATTGAAATTTCCAAACGAGATAAATTTCGAAGAAGTACAGATGCCAGTAACAATACAACGAAGTGATAAGCGCGGATGTGCTGAGGACAACCTCAAGACCGTTTTCGCAGAACAATTTGTGAAGCCGCCTACGTGACAAAATCGGCTCGAACCCAAATTGTTCTGGGAAGTGCAATTTGCCTCCCGTCACACCTTACCACCACCACCACCACCCGCAACCCGGAGAAGAGTAGGCCGTGGACCCCGTAAAAGGCAAAGAAGCGCTCCCCAAACATTCACACGTAAACATTCAGTTCATCAGTCATTTTTTTTCAACAATCAGTCAGAATTAAACATCCAATTCAACTCCATCAACTCAGAATTACAGATCAGATCATTCAAGTCAACAATCAGATGATACGCAATAATCATCGGACACAGATTCATCAGTCAGTTGGAACACAACAGTCGACTCGAAGTTTACCAGCCGAAACACCGACACCGCCGACGTGGCTATTTTCGCCGCTTCCACCGCTGCTGCTACCGCCGCCGCTTCCGTTGCCGCCGAGCCACCAGTCCTTCATCTGCGAACTCATCGGGCAGATGCCGTACTTCACAAACGTTTTGGTGTTGTGCTGGTGACTATACTTTTCGTTTGTAAACAACAGCGATAGTTATCGCGCCTATCAGACTTTCTATATTTGTGCCATATCCTTGTTTCTGTGGTTCTTGTGCTGTTTCATAGCGACATCGACTCCCTGAGCTAGCTGGAGGTCAACGAGGGCGGTTTTTCCGCACCGCGCTGCGCCCCTACCCCCTTCGTTCCTTGGCTTGGAACGGCGTGCTAACAGTTATTTAAGCAACAAGGAACGTAAGGACGTATTAACATTTGAGGTAGGCGAATACGAGCCAAGGTTCGTCGCCTGCCGAAAATATTAATTGTCATTACGTTCCGTGTTGCTTAATAATTTTTTTCCTCTAACGGAAATATGATACTTAAAAAAGATCAGAAAATATTGTAAAATACGGTTTGTAACATATGGGATTATAATTTCTATAGTCACCTATGCGTCCTATGGCAACCCAGCAACCAAAAAAACAATGTCGAATTTTTTTCGTTTGTGTCAATCCAGTGAAACTTTCTGCGGGCATGGATGCAAACGAAGCTGCGAATATTGCGTGTTAGAACCTGTTACCGACAAAATCGAAAAAGGTATGTTCCCTGTTACGACTCTCTTAAGCAGAGGTTATATAAAAGGGATGCCGATGCTATAGGAATGGACGAAAATATGTTGCTCGCCTATATGTTGAAGCGTTACGTTTCTGTTATTTTATTATTTTCCAAGGTCCGTAAGTAAAAATTAAGTTCCGTCGCCTAGGACAACAAACACCAGGAATGTTATCAGCCACTTACGGTACCTGTAACTATGGATGCAATGCTTATTTACGTTGTCGGTAGCGGAATTTTTTTTATTAAATAAAGTGTCCATGCCAACATCAACAGGGGTAAGTTGTGTCCTATCGTAAAGGAGAGTATTGGAGGGGTTATAATAATAATAATAATAAAAAATCATCTTTATTCCTATTGAAATATGCAAAGATATATACAAGATTGCATATACATATACTTAAAATAGAAAGTAGCGTCAATACAAGAAACAAATGTAGAACAATGCGTGAATTAAAATGTAATTATGCAATTTTTAAATTAAAAAACTCTTTAAGATTGTAGGGTTCCAATTTTAATAAGGCATCAGTTACTTTTTTCTTGAAACACTTCAAATGTTTTTCCATTTTGAGCTCTTGTGGCAAGTGATTGTAGAATTTCATGCACCTGTACTCCGCACTTTTTTCAGTAAATGCAAATTTATGCGCTGGATACACAAAATTATCCTTATGGCGTGTGTTATGTTCGTGTAGTTGTCTTTTAGTGGAAAATAGATGATTTTATTTCCGGACAAATAGTACACATACAATGATATATATCGCATATATTGTTAATATTCCGTTTTTTGAAAATAATGTTCTACATGAAAACATGGATTTTAAACCTAACTAAGGGTTTTCTTTTGTATGATAAAAAATTTATTTATTTGTGGAGAACTGCCCCAATGAATTATTCCGAACCTTAACAAATGTGAATAGTGAATTGGAAGGATTGCGGATTTTGATTATTGGACGCTCTGCAACAAATATATTATTAATTGTGTTTTATTTCTTTTGTGGCGAAAAAGGATACAGCCATAATCGAAGAAAGCATACATTTTACAGACCCAATTTTTGTAGGTCAAAGACCTAAAATATCTGTCCCTTGTAACGATTCTGGCCTCAATGGCTTTGGTGTGAGGTTTAAAAGACATTTTGGTAATTATTAGGATTCCAATGTATTAACAGGATAGGGATTGAGGGATAGTAATATTGTTAACAAACAGTTTAGGATAATTTGGGGAAGTTCTATGAGTATCAGAAGTTTTTGTGGAAGGGAATCTTCATTTGGAACACCATTCGTCCACTTTAATGATTGATAACGTGTTTGAAGAGAAGAAATATTAGATGATAAATTAAGGGAGTGAGATTGTTATCAGGAAACTGGAGGGTGTACAGAGACGTGTTAAAATTAAAGTTATACATATCCAAGCAGAATAAAGTGTGAAGCAATGGGGTAGTGGAGAACCTTGTGGAATACTCCCTACGGTGAGGCTGATTTTAATTTGTACGGATCTATTTGAGTTGCGTTTTAGGTTTATTAGAATCCATAGGATAATTAATAGAAAATATTAAACAGAAATCGTTTAATTAGCTGCAGTTTATTAAAATATTAATACAGATTGCTGGAAGTTCTTTTTCAAATAATTCGACGGAACAATGAATGGTAATATCAATCCCAAAATGTTGCCAAAATTGTGCTGAATGCGATTCCAGACATGTAACAGCAAATTTAAATTATGTAATTCAATACCCGAGGGGGTGCATTAGCACGGGAGTGGTTGTTTTAATTGATATTTGTTGTGCTTACTTAAGTAAGACTTCGCTGCAGAAACTCAAGTAATTAATTACTAATTTATTAATATCATAGGATAATTGTTTGAAGAGAAGAAACATTAGATGACAAAATATAGGAGTGAAGAATAAAGGCAGTGTCATCAGTAAATTGAAGGGTTAAAATAAAAAGGATCAGAGTTGTAAATGCCTTAGCAACATATATTATTAAGCAAGTGAAGAACCCTGTGAAACACTTTCTTCGAGATGCATTGTGCGGGAGAGGTTAGGCGGATTTTGATTTATAGGGATCTATTAAGGACAAAATAGTTTATTAGATTAAGTAAGTTCGTGGGAAAGCAAACCTTTGTGCCAAACTGTTGTTTCATATCTAAAAATGGTGATGTGTCCATCATGTTACTTTCTCCGATTTGGTATAATAGTTATATATATTTATAGATTCATGGATTATTTTCAATTTAAATCATATTTTAAATCGAGCGTTTCACATGATCAAATGATTGAAACGTCAAAATGATGAAAGGTAAAAATGGCAAATTATGTTTCAAAAAGTCTGGAAAAAGATTTCTAAAAATAGTCCTGATTGAAAAGTCCTGAACAAGAAAGTCTTGATAAAAGTCCCGATAAAAAGTCCCAATAAAAAGTCCCAAAAGAAGAGTCTTGACAAAAAAAATGCCTTGAAAAACAGGTCCTTCAAAAAGACCAGAAATATAGTCCTGAAAGAAAGTCGCGAAAAAGAGTTCTGACAAAAAGTCCTGGAGAAACAGTTTTGGACATAAAGTCTTGAAAAAAGAATCCTGTTAAAAAGTTCGGAAAAAGAGTCGTGAAAAATCCTGAAAAAAGTACTGCAAAAAGAGTCCTGAAAAATTAAGTCTTCATATAAAAAACCAGAAATAAATGTCCTAAGGAAAGTCCTAAAATAAGTACTGAAAGCAGTCCTGAAGAAAGTCCCGAAAAAAGTCCCGAAAAAGAGTCCTTATAAAAATCCTGAAAATATGTCCTGTAATAACAGTCTTGAAAAAGAGTTCTGTAGTAAATAATTTATTTCAGCAGAGTAGAATGGTCTGAGAAACAAGTCAAAAGTAATTTATGAAAATAACATGCTAAAAAACATTTTTGAATATAATTAAAAACACCTGAAAAAGTTGAAATTGTCGTGAAAAAATCCCAAAAAGAGTCTTGAAAAAAAGTCACGAACAAGAAGTCCTGAAAATTAATCCTATAAAAAATTTCTTGAAATATAGTACTGAAAAAAGTCCTTCTTTACAGGACTTTTTTGAAAAAAAAAATTCCCAAAAAAATAATTCTGAAACAATGTATCGAAGAAAATTCTTAAAATAATCCTGAAAAGAAGTCCTGAACAAGAGGTTCTTAAAAAAGTCTCGAAATAACTCTTGGAGATAAAATCTTGAAAAAAGAGTCCTGATAAAAGCCGTGAAAAAAAGTCCTGAAAAATAGTCTTCATACAAAATAACTGAAATAAATGTCCCGAAATAGAGTCCTAAAAAGTTCTGAAGGAAGTTCAGAAAAAGAGTCCTGATAAAATATCATAAAAAAATTGTCCAAAAATTGCCCCGAAAACATCTTTATAAAATTAACAAAAGAATTTTTGAAAAAAAGGCATTGTAAAGAGTCCTTAAAAAGATCTGAAGAAATTGCCCTGAAAAAGAAATCTCAAAAAAAATCTTGAAAAAATTCCCGAAAAAAGTCCTGCAAAAAGGCTTAAAATAAGTCCTTAACAAAATTCCTGATATAAAAAGTTTTGAAAATAGTCTTGAAAAAAAATGCTAAAAATATCTGAAAAAGTTCTTAAAAAAGTCATGAAAAAAAAAATTCTAAAAAATGTCATGAAGAACATTCGGAAAAATTTGTTAAGAAAAAAAACCCGAAAATAAGTCCTCAACAACGGGTTCTTGAGAGAGTTCCGAAAACGTCCCAAGAAAAAATTCCTGAAAAAAAATTTTGAAAAGAAATCATAAAAATTAAGGTCCTGAAAGAAAAAGTCCTAAAAATAAGCCTTGAAAAAAATTTCTTAAAAAATCCTGAAAAAGAATCCTCTAAAAAAGGTATGTCCTTAAAAAAGACCTAAAAAAAAGTTCTGAAAACATTATCCTGAAGTCCCAGAAAGGCTAAAAGAACAAAAAACTGTTAAGAAATATATTCGGAAATACGAAATTTTTCCAAAAGCTTTTCAGTTCTTTGGATTCTCAAATAATAAAATTATGTTCAAAGCTTTATGGTCATTTCTGTATTAGTTTTTGAGATACAGCACGCACAGTTACACACAGACAGACTGTTATGTAGAGAAAAAATGGTGAGGTGGCCATCATGTTACTTTCTCAGACTTGATGGTATCATTTATATTTACGTTTTCATGGTTCATTTTCAATTGAAATCATATTTTAAATGTACATCGAGCGTTGCGTAAACTTGGATGAAACTGACGTTTAAAACGTCAAAATTATGAAACGGAAAAAATATACTTCAAATTCAAAAACTCGGTTTACTCAAAAACTAACGAGATTTCGAAAAAAAACGTTTTTGGAATTATTTGTTGTTTAATAGATTTTTTTTTTCATAATATTAGCTATGTCTTGATAATTAGAAGTACTGGGTCAACAATTAAAGTTACAGGATTATTCTATTTATATACTGAAGGGAAAAAAAGAAACACTTGAAATTCGTGAAATTTCGACCATTTTAAAACCGCCATAACTCGGCGTATTTACTATCGATTTTGATGAATCTTTGAGGGCGAAACACTTTGAAGTGTCTTCTTTAAAGTCATGCATGCGAACTTAAGCGCCCCCCTCTCGTACCCCTGTGAAAAAATCATGTTTTTTTCTGGAAACTATGTCCAACTTTGACGATGTCTACGGAGTTGGAAAAATTTTGTCGACTCGATCCACCATAAAGGCATTCAAACTTGATCAATTCCCTATGCAGGACTCAAAGAACAAAGTTCCTTCGACGATTTGGCACCAAGTTATGGGTGAAAAAAAGTGCATTTTGAGGTTTTTCGCACATGACTCAGTGACTTTTCAACGAAATTTGATGATAATTTCGGGAAAAATCCCATTTTGGCTCTACTTTAAGGGGCTAAACTCAGATTGGAATGATCCCTTTTCAAACCCTGTAACCCCCGAACTAAAAAATACATTTTTGGGCAAACGTCCTACTTTGGCAACGTGTAGGGAGTTGGAAAAATGTGTCGACTCGATCCACCAAAAGGGCATTGAAATGTTTTCAATTACCTGTACAGGACTCAAAAACGAAGTTCCTTCGGCGATTTGGCACAAAGTTGTGAGTGTTATAAGTGCATTTTGTGGTCCTTTTTTTTTTGTTTGGAGGGGCTTAGAGGGCCTTTCTTTGAGTGGGGGATAAACCCTTTCAAAGAGGACACATTTTTCTCTTGATTTCTCAAAAGATCGTCGAAATCGGTTGGATAGAAGCCGAGTTACGGCCATTTGAAAATTATCTCAATTTTTACAAATCATTTCATTTTTCTCCGTCAGTGTAATTTGTTTGTTTTTATTGGACGAATGTAAAAATGGACGAATGGTGGTGACCCTTCAGATATCCTTAAACTGAGCCTTTTTTGACCTCAAATAAAGTTTTTTTTTATGGAGTTCTAAGGTACAAAATGTGATATTCATGACTTCGTGCAACAATGAATTTTCGTGTATACCTCAAAAAATATGCAAAGAAAATTTCATTCGTGAAAACGAAAACAATTTCGTCGAAAAACTTCGGACTTATGAGTCAAAAAACCACAAAATTCGCTTTATTTCAAACACTTCTTCGTTATTTGAGTCCTGCGAAGGTAATTGAACACATTTCAATACCCTTTTGGTGGATCGAGTCGACACATTTTTTCCAACTCGGTATACGTTGCCGGAGTTGGACGTTTTTTGCCCAAAAACATTTTTTTTTTCTTCGGGGGTTGAAGGGTTCGAAAAGGGATCATTCCAATCTGAGTTTGTCCTCTTAAAGTAGAGTGAAAATGGGATTTTTTCCCGAAAGAATCATCCAATTTGGTTGAAAAGTCACTGAGTTATGTGCGAAAAACCTCAAAATGCACTTTTTTCAAACACCCATAACTTGGTGCCAAATCGTCGTAGGAACTTGGTTGATTTCTGCATAGGAAATTGATCAAATTTAATGCCTTTATAGTGGATCGAGTCGACAAAAAATTTCCAATTCCGTAGACATTGTCAAAGTTGAACATGGTTTCCTAAAAAAAAAACATTTTTTTCACAGGGGTGCTAGAGGGAGGCGGAAGGGGTTATGCTTAAGTTCGCATACATGGCTTTAAAGAAGACACTCCAAAGTTTTTCGCCCTCAAAGATTCATCAAAATCGATTCAAAATACGCCGAGTTATGGCGGTTCGAGAATGGTCGAAATTTCACGAATTTCAAGTGTTTAATTTTTTTTCCTTCAGTATATTTATATTTCGTTTAATTTCTGCCCAGTAAGTTTTCCATTTTCAATGTTGACATCTTGACAAGTCTGAAGCCATTTATTTTTCCTAAATTTCCGATATTGTTTAATTAATTAAATGTGGTTTTTAAGTCCGGTTTTTCAGTCTGTTGTGTGATTTTAATACCGTTATCTGACAAATATTTAAATCCTCACCGATTAATCTTGAATTCTGCGTCTTTGCAATAGTCAAATTATCCAATTACGCGGCAGTAGTTAAACTTGATGACCAAAAATGAAGTTTTTCTTTTTTCTTCCGCGAATTCCACATTTATTACGAGATGCCTGAAATTTGGGCAGAGTGGTCTTAAGTATTTTTGCAAATGCTTACAGCCAATAATCCGAATTTAGCTGTGCTAGATTTTTATTTCTACAGGGTAACACCACAAGAGGTTAAAATTTTTCCGGGTAAATTCTATTTTTCATGAGTGATTGAATGAATTAAAATTTCGAGAATGAATTTTGTTTAATCACAATTCATTAGAGAAAATTTCGATGCTTAAAATAAAGTTTATCCTGAATAAATTATAACTGCGTATTTATTTAGATAATTTAACGAATAAACAAAACCATGTATAATTTCAAATCGTTCAGATCGTTGTTATAAATCAAGTTTATCCACTTGAAAACTTTCATCTACATTTTTATCCGCTTGAAAACTTTCCCTATTTTTTACCCAGTTGCAAAGTTTTATCTACGTTTTCATCCGCTTGTAAGTTTACCTGTTTTTTATCCAATTGCAAAGTTTTATCTACGTTTTCATCCGCTTGCAAACTTGTATCTATTTTTTATCCAGTTGCAAAGTTTTACCTACCTTTTTACTCGCTTGCAAAATTATATTTACCATTTGATTCACCTTTCTGTACGATTGCAAAACCTCTTCTCGGCTGTTTATCCATGAGTTGAATTGTAGTTACAAAAAACTGTCATTTCCCGAATGAAAACCATGATACAAAGAGTTACAAACGCTGAGGTGTATCTCTAATGTGGATTTTTTCATCGTTACAGTGGCAGTAAACTGAATTTGCTATCGATTTGATTAGAATGAATTCAGTTAGCGTTTGTTATTTTGAAATACATTTAGTAGGCACTATAAATATTGCTCTTTTCGTATTTACAAAGATTGAAAGAGACGATCTGGACAACAGTCTATTTTTAGATTTTTCGAAAACGTTTCATTGTAAATGTCACGACCGTTTATTTAATAAATTATATAGGTATGGAATACCGAGCACTGGAAGTCAATGGCTTGGATCGTATTTTACGAATAAATAGCAGAAATTACAAATAATAATAAAACGTACCAATGGAAATTCTATACGATCTTCCTCAGGGAAGTGTTCTAGCGCCGTTACTATTTAACATATACTTAAACGATTTATTTAAAAATACGAAGACACAAAATCACTCTTTAGTAAATTATGCAGATGATACAAGTGTTGCGGGGTGTCGATTTTGTTAAAGTCACAACCGTAATGCAATATCTGTAAAACTGGTTTAACACAAAGAAATTGTGTATTTTTTAAATAAACAAAAAACCGGAAACAACAAATAATATGTGCATCAAAGTATGCCGCGCCGCGCTAGATTAATGTTTGTTTAATACTGCCAAATGATGACTGGACAAATAAATGGAACCATATTTCTGAAAATATTTATTGTTCATTTTAGCATTTGTAAAAATGAATTTTTCCACTGTATGTGCCTTTTATACAACTATATAAGTGATTTTGAACGGTTGTAAACGAGGGAAATAAGGTAATAATGGCACGGCACGGAAGGTAATTTGCAAGAGCAAAAAAGGGGCACAAAGGGCGGCCAGAAATATTTCGCCTGTCAGTGGTTGCGCACCGACTGCAGGACAAATAAGCAAAAATTTAATAGTGTCGCCCCCGAAGCAAAGATTGATAGTTTTATTTACTTTTTCTCTGTTTCAACCGCTCAAATGGATAATAGGAATCGCATTTCTCACACGTTGCGACAATATTTTTCTATTAATTTTTTTTGGGCGCTCGCGCTGAATATTCAGAACTAATGCGCCATCGCCTGATTTATTATTAACTTTAGCATTCATGAATGATATCAGTAATTTATCACGGCAACGGTCTGTGAAATATTCAAATTCCTTTGTTGAAACAATGAAAAGAATAACCGGGCGAGAGATTTCCTTTGATTTCCACAATTTCTGCACTTTTTTTTCGCTCTCCCTCCTCAATTATTCTACTATTCTCAGTTTGATTAATTCCATGAAACCCTTTCATTAGATAGAATGAATTAATGCGAGATTATTGCGCTATATATTAAATTTTCCTTCATTTTGAAACATTAGAATATATTGTGTGCACTTATTTATGGTGGAGGGTGTGAGTGGTTTTAATTTAGAAGAAAGGAAAAGTTAACTATAGTATTTTTCATTAAAAAAAATGGGGATTGGTTGATCTCGCAGCTTTATACGTCAGCGCGCTTGAGAAATTTGAGTGAATTCCGGATAAAAATTCTGACGAAGGGATTCATTAAAATTATATGATTATTAAAATTGTAAGTAAATATTTGTAGAGTATTGCATTTTCCAGTGAAAATAATCACCGTGACACCCACATAAAAGCTGCGTGTTTCAAAAATCTTATACTAAGTACAAACATTTTCTTTGAGGTAATGACTTTCCTGTCAGTACTTAATGATTGATGGTTCGGTGATTTTTCAAGTGTAAAAGGAGTTAAGAGTATTTTTTTTAAATTAAGATAGATCATTTACTGAATTATCCTAAACAGAGCGGTATAACAGTCACCCGGGAATTAGATTTAAATCGATAATCCTTGTTAAGCAATAATAACAGAAACGACATTAAGTCCCCACTAATCCGGATATAAATTAATCACCTTTGGATGATCCAACTTGGTGCTTTACATGCAATTAAACTCGCCCTACGCATTCCGGGGTGAAATTATTTCGCCGATCCGCGGCCTGAAAAATGTAAATGTTCCCTCTGTTTCTGCTTATTGCGGAATATTCATGTCTGCGCTTGCGGACGGGAAATGCAGGATGGGAAATATGTACATCATGGCAGCATGATTGCAATGAGGGGTGCAATCAGCAGGAGGCGGAAACTCCACGTTTGAGTACACTCATTACACCGGTGTCCCTAACACGCCATGGAGAAGGGATCGTTTGTACTTTCATATTCCTTTGTCGAAACCTCATGAAGAGACTATGTGTTTTTTTTATAGGCATAAGTAATGAACGAATTATGTTATTAACTATTTAAATTCATTTATATGTTTAATAATTTACATCCATACATTGTTTTTGTTCATGTTCTACAAACATGTGTAAACATCTTTAATAATTAATATTTTGTACCTTATTACAATCAGAACTCAATAATAAATTTCACTTCAGCACTTAAACTTCAGCTTCGTGTATTACGAGGAAGGGCAGATTATGGTATCGAATTTAGTTGCGCACTCATAGTATGTACAAAATATATACTACTAATTTGAGAATCGAAAATGTTCTTCCATATCTGGCATCGTTTCCAACATTGGCTGGCACTATGCCGAGACGATCCTAGAGTGGTCTCGTTATGGGCTCCAGAAATTTACGACCACAACTGGGGTCAAACGATGCATGCCCATTCCTGGGGTTACTCGCGAAGGAATAGGTTACCCCTTGGCGCCTCATTAACCAACTGTGTTCAAAGTACAGCCGAAGAAACACTCATCGTTTCCTCCACTTTTTCTGGTGACTAAATTAGTGAGCACGTTCGTAATTGAAAAATATTAATGTCACGTTTAAATGCAGTTTCGTGCGGAAATATGGCCGTTAGTCAAACTACCTAATGGGGCTTGTTCTTTGCCGGGAGATTTATTGCCGCAAGCGCCGGCGTCAATAGATATTAATCAATAATTTAATTAATAACTTAAAATTTATTAGTTTCAAACTCGGCAGGAGTAATTTATTGAAGTAATGCGGCTTAAAACATGTAATATAATTAAGGTAAAGACTTTCCCATCAACAGCCCAAAATTTATTTTAGCCAACTTTTTAATTAAGAAAAATAAAATTTTATAACTGTATTTTATTAATAATTTGATTACATGCTTTTTCTCGTCAATCTTACGTTTATTTATTTTATTTTCATTCCATCTTTCCAATTAATCAAACTTATATCAACATGAATGATAAATAATTGCTATATTTTTATATGATAAAATGATGTTGGTTTATTAACCTGCCAAATGTCTATCGACTGTCTTCCTTTATATTTCTATTTGCCTGTATATTCATGATTTCCATACTGCAAAATAACTGATTTATAAATAGTATGCTGTACGTTAACCCTTGCCCAATGAATGCCGAAATATTCGCGACAACAAAACATATTTACGACAATATAAATATTCTCGTAAGATCGTAAATTTTTAGTTCCCGACGCATCCACCAGAAGATCAATTTAGAAATGAGCTCGTTTTAGTTGTGTATAAAGTGATATTATAAACTAGTTCGTACGCTAGGGGTTATATAATATAGCATTCACTCCTGTCCGATTCTTTTTACTTCAGAGATTGTCAGAATTTTTTTTATTTCAGAAATAGTTAGACAAAGATAAACTGATTAATAAATAATAATAATTATAAACATATTGAGCCATTATAGATCATTTAATTAAGTTATAAATTAAGCAAAATATTACCCATTGAAAAAAAATAGGAACAAAAATAGAAATTAGTAATTCCATATCAATGAATATTGGTTTCACATTTAGGACCTCTACTCTTCAATATTTATGAATTTATAATCGTGTTTAATTATTGCGAATACGTGAATTCATGTTTTTATGCATTGTAACGAATATATTTTAAATTTTTGAAAGGTCAAATTATATACATACTATTATAAAGTACGGATTTCAAACGCATGCGTAGAATACATGTTGTGGGTTTTAATCAATTTTATAAGACTCTTTACATTTGCAAATCTTAAGACTTGTTCAGATATTTCAATTATTAACACGAGAATAAGATATTTTAAAAACCGCCATAAAAATTAGTATAAAAGCGAATTCAACATGGTTTGCGTTCAAAAGTAAACTATGTTTATTATTTATGCAATTTATGTAAAATAATTACAGAAGCAATTGTTTTGCATGTACATATTATTATTGCATGTTCCAATGTTACCAACATTCGAGCCATTTTTTTTTGTATTTGTGGAAGGCTATTACAAATAAAATAATAGAAATTTATAGGTAAAAGAAGTTAAAAGTATAAAAGTGGAATGCACGTGTACTATAACTAACTATGGCTAACTAAAACTAACAAACCCAACTATCTGCATACATACGCATAAATATAAATAATTTACACATAATTTTTTTAGAAGGTTATTAATGTTTATGTTGCAAAGTCAACATTGAATAAATTACAATTACAAACAATTCTCGCAATGCCAAAATACCCAACATACTCCGTCCTATAATGCTCTTAAAAGAAGTGAAAATAACTCTTCTCTAGGCATATGAATAAAGAGCAAACTCTAGGCCATTTAACCAATTTTGGTTTTCAAAAATACCAGAAATGTTTAGCATTTACATTCATTACTATAAACTTTATAACCAATGTTGACCATTCAAATTCAAAATGTTTCAAAAGTAATGAGCGTTCAGGAAGTTTAGAGAGAAATTATTTAAAATTGCCAGAAATTCGTGAAATTTACAATATTGGATTAATATAATACTATATCAGTTATTAGAAAGATAAAATTTGCTCAAATTTATCAGAAACGAGCCAGAAAAATAATTCACATCAACCCCAGATGTGCTTTGCTTGCTCGATCTCTACAAACTTAACATTTAAATTTTATCCTTTATATGCCAAAATGTACATAATTCGTTGGTGTTTATAAAAATAAGTAAGAAATATTTTTGACTTCTATAAAATTTTTATATAATAAATTTTCTTTTCGGTGAGATATTTAAGATGTTTTTTTAGAAAATAGCCCCATTTACATTTTTCCAGAGGATGTTTGAAGGTGAAAGGAACGTTATGGTTTAGGTAATTTTTGATATAAAACAACGAATCTCTTTTAATATGGAATAATAGCTGAAAGACCTTAGGTCAATAGCCCATACGACAGTGTTGTTTGAAAAATTAAATTTAAGAAACATCATGTAAATATTATTATTTGTTACTGTATTAGGCTGAAATACCTATGGTCAATTGCCTGTTGAGGTCATTTGTAAAAGTGTCTTAGTAAATTTATTGTCTCTCTCTCTCTCTGTCTTTCATCTCAATAGGCTGTCAATAAAGATAATATATAGACACCGGTGAAAAAAAAAACACTTGAAATTCTTGAAATTTCGACCATTTTCAAGCCGCCGATAACTCGGCGTATTTGTAATCCATTTTGATGAATCTTTGAGGGCGAAAAAATTTGAAGTGTCTTCTTTAAAGCTATGCATGCAAACTTAAGCGTAACCCCTTCCGCACCCCTCTAGCGCCCCTGTGATAAAAGAAATGTTTTTTGAGGAAACCATGTCCAACTTTGACGATGTCTACGGAGTTGGAATTTTCTTTTCGACTCAATCCACCATAAAGGCATTACAATTCAATCAATTCCCTATGCAGAACTCAAAGAACGAAGTTCCTACAATGATTTGGCAACAAGTTATGAGTGTTTAAAAATAGTGCATTTTGAAGTTTTTCGCACATAACTTTTCAACCAAATTGGATAATTCTTTTGGAAAAAAATCCCATTTTTGCTCTACTTTAAGTGGGTAACCTCATATTGGAATTATCCCTTTTCTAACCCTTCAACCCGCGAACAAAAAAAAACACGTTTTTGGGGAAAAAAACTTGCAACTTTGGCAACGTGTACCGAGTTGGAAAAAATGTGTCTACTCGATCCAGCAAAAGGGTATTGAAATGTGTTCAATTGCCCGCGCAGGGCTCAAATAACGAAGTTCCTACGACGATTTGGCACAAAGTTATGGGTGTTTGAAAAAAAAGAGTGAATTTTGTGTTTTTTTTTTTACTCATAAGTCCTAAGTTTTTCGAGGAAATTGTTTTCGTTTTCACGAATGTAATTTTCTTTGAGGTATGCACGAAAATTTATTGTTTGCGCGAAATCAAGAATATCGAATTTTGTACCTTACAACTCCATTAACAAAAAACTTGATTTTAGGTCAAAAAAGGCTCACTTTAACGATCTCTGTATGGTCGGAAAAAAATGTGGACCTAACTCACCACTATTCATCCATTTTTCCATTCGTCATTTCAAATGGCCATAACTCTGCTTCTATTTAACCGATTTCGACGATTTTTTGAGAAAACGAAAGCAAAATGTATCCTCTTTTACCCTCCACTCAAGGATTTTTTGAGATTTTTTCAATGCCCTTTTAATGGATCGATTCGACACATTTTTTCCAACTCGGTACACGTTGCTAAAGTAGGACGTTTTTTGCCAAAAAACATGTTTTTTTTTTTGTTCGGGGGTTGAACGGTTCGAAATCCAATCTGAGTTTACCCCTTTAAAGTAGAGCCAAAATGTGATTTTTTCCCGAAATAATCATCCAATTTGGTTGAAAAGTAACTGAGCTATCTGCGAAAAACATCAAAATGCACTTTTTTCAAACACCCATAACTTGGTGCCAAATCATCGTAGAAACTTCGTTCTTTGAGTTCTATATAGGAAATTGATCAAATTTTAATGCCTTTATGGTGGATCGAGTCGAAAATAAGTATACATCGTCAAAATTGGACATGGTTTCCTGAAAAAACCATTTTTTTTCACAGGGGTGTGGAAGGGGTTACGCTTAAATTCGAATACATGGCTTTAAAGAAGACACTTCAAAGTTTGTCGCCCTCAAAAATTCATCAAAATCGATTGAAAATACGCCGAGTTATGGCGGTTTGAAAATGGTCGAAATTTCTCGAATTTCAAGTGTTTCATTTTTTTTCCTTCAGTATATATGAAATAAGTACATCTTTTTGGCTTCGGCTATTTGGCCGTCTGTCACTACTGATTTTTTTTTAAATATATGTATTTTCTTTAAAACAAAAATGTGACAAATGAATGAGGCAAAGGGGACTTTTTTCCGATGATTTTTTCAAAGTTTGTTTTGCTTTCGCTACAATTGTTTGACCACACTGTGGCGTCTTCAAGCGCAGAACTATCTATTTGCAATCCTAGCGAAAGCAAAATAAAATTTGAAAAACAGTATACGTAATAATTACTCTTAACTCAGTCTTAGTTTTGTAGCTAACAATAAGTTAATTTCAAGTTCAATAAAATTTTGATGAAAAACGATAATGACAAATTTTACTATTTAAAAATTAGGGCAAAAATAAAGCTGATATTGTTGATAAGCGCAAAGACAAAAACACAAATAAGAACATATCACACATGTATTTCTAAAGTGACACAAGTCAAAACTGAATGTCTTGAGAAAATTGCGAAAAACTATGAAGTAACCTTAACAAAAAACAATTATATAACTAATTATTTTGCGCTCTGGCGGGGCGTGATTTAAAGCCGACTTGATACACTTTTTTGATGTTTGATAGAGAACTGTTATCCTATTATTCTTTCGGCGATGATAACTGAAAAATACGGATTATATCGGGTGAGTATAAATTGGCGGATAATCTACACGTGGCGATGTTCTTCCTAAAATTCTGAATAGAAAATGTCGATGAAAAAATGTTCTACCATGCCTCATAGGCCATCAGGAGCCATTGAAAAGAAATGTACATTTGGCAACATAGCATTCACGAGCTGTCCTGTTTATCAATAATCTCATGGTTCAGAGTAGAAGGTAATAGATAGATAGAGCGGGGTTTACTTACAGATGCAAGGTAAAACAGATTATGAGTAAATAGTAAAATCCATTGTAATTGAACAAAACAAAACGAAAATAACACAAAAACACAAATACACTGAAGCACGGGCACTAATACAAACTGATAACAATGTGAAAAGCAAAATTGGCACAAACTTGGAAGTAGCAAGTTTGAATGAATTATTTGTGTCAAAGTGACATAAGAAGGTGTCACGTTGCCGAACGTATTTTTTTTTATAAAAATAAGCTAATTAAGAGGTGTTAAAAATACAAGTTTGAGATAGAAAGATAGCACATACTGACAAATAATTTTCAAACTAGTCATACTATCGAAATTGCATGGTTTTCTGTAAATTTGTATCGAATAATAACGCATATTTAACGACTGAATGCTCAAACTTTGGGGACCTCGTGAAGACCCTGGAAGCATGGTACTACATTTTAGAATCAAGATAAGCTGCTTAGAATTTTTGAAAGAATATCGTCACGTGTAGGTTATCCTCCAATTTATACACACCCGATATTTATATCTGGCGGCTTAGTAGTGTAGAGGGCTGCCTACTGCATCCCAAATCGAGTGGGTTCAATTCCCCGCCCGGGTGGAACATTTCTCGAAACATTTTCCGGATCGAGAAATATTCGCTCGTGTCCGTGTCTATTGTATTTGTCTATCGTTATTTATTTATTCATTTAATTTCATACATACGTATACAGGATCCAGTAACAGTGCGAAGGGCTTTCCAAGCGCCTTTCCCTGGAAAAAAGAAAAAAAAAATTCGTTCAAAAAGTTATTGGTTTAAAAATCATTATGCCGTAAAATTATTTTTAAACATACAAGATGTCCCAATTTTGTTGATTAGCAAAAGCAAACATTTTTTAATGACATTTTTTAACCTCTACTTTATTGTGCATTTAGTTTTGGCTTATTTTACAGTTTTGCCAATTTACATTTTTTTTTCAAAATATCATGCATAAGCAAGCTCAACTTTAAAAAATCGTAGCGACCTCGTTTTTTGAAGATAAGAATAAGTTTTGTCAAAAATCTTAGTGTGGTTAATACACGTTTTGGTAATGAGAAATTTGAATTTTGTAATACAGGGTGTTCAGAAAAAAAAATTCAAACTTTGCAAATGTCAAAGCGGTATAACCCATTTGTTTTAAATGGAATGCCCCTTATTTTACTTCTCTTCAATTTGATGCCGCATATCTTATGTCTAAACCCCATAACAACTATATTCAAAGTAACCATTTGATTAAATTTTTATGCACTTAAATAGGCCACGCTGAGACAAAAAAACTGTCACACATCATCACGAAATGTAATTTTGTAGTACAAATATGATGGGGGTTTATTCAAAATAATATTTTCTACTTTGGTTTAACAATCGGCCTTATGTTATATCAAAAATAGTTTAATAATGAGATTTTTTATTTTACAGTTTTGCTCATTATTAAACTATTTGTGGTAACATTTTAGTCGTTGCGATTGGCAGTACTTAAACGTGACATATGTCGACATCAAAATGTAAAATTGCAGTTAATTCATAGGATAATTGGAACCGTCCAATGCGTTACACACTGAATATGTTCGAATGCATATTGGGGAGTTCGCCACCAGTACTACTAAGGTTAAAGAAGCGGAGGCGTCATATTGTTCACTTTTTACCCGCGTGGAAAATGTGGGAACTCGGTGACAATGGCCGGACGCATGAATTCACTTATCTCTCGGGACGACGTTTAGGCAACACAACGCACACAGAGGAAAGCTTGTAATTTATTATATGTATTATCACTTTGTTTGCAAAACGATTATCACGGAAGAAATAGCGAGAGTATAATGCATGTTTCATTCGCGGCGAAAAAGAGCCGCTTGAGTCGGTGTGTTAATTCGGTGTGGATTTTTAATTAGCGGCAATCCATGCCTGACACGAGGAACGAGGAACAAATGTAAACATAACCTTAAATTTCGATTATCATTTAGGCGTTGCATTATTTTATAAGCTTAAATTGGTTAGAACTTTCGTGGAAATAGTTTGTTTTTTGCATCTTATTAAATAATATAAATATTGTTAAATCGTTTTTGATTGAGAAAGTTGTCTATTCAGTTTAGTTGTTACTATGGTTACGATTCGTTTTTTGTCAGCGAACTGCCGCAATTTCCAAATAGAAAAATTATTCGTTATAATTTAATACAAACAGAAACCTTTTTAGGTAATTATTTAATATGATGCGAAAAAGTATAGTATTAAACTCGTGAACAAGTTGGCCATTGCCACTCGGGTAAATTGCAACACTCGCCTACGGCTCGTGTTGCAAACTTCACCCTCGTGGCAATGGCCAACTTTCTCACTCGTTTAATAATATACTATTATCGCACCCTTGGCAACCTCCCTTATTTTTGTAGGTATGTAAGTAATTTTCTTGTTTTAATATGTTTAAAAATTAACTACTGAAATCGCTGTAGAAATACATATGTCAAATATTAAATTCGTTCGAAAGGGTCAAATGTTTTTAGTTTTGCCAAATGTTAAAAGATAAAACTCACTAGGTTTAAGTATATATTTTATTTTAGAAATAATTCCTTAACTAAAACCAAAGTAGAAAAAATAGTATATTATACTTGTTTAATAAGAGGCATTGTGGGGCACTCGTTATATTGGAGCACTCCTCGCTGCGCGAGTCGTGCCACTATATACCCTCTTATTAAACTTGTATAATAATGTACTATTATGATAAAGGCATCATAGATAATCATCCAGATTCACTGATTTTATGAGATATTCTGTCATATGTTCGCATGCCATAAATATATCTCAGGCATGCGTTTTGTACTTTTTGTATACGTGTTAAGGTGTTTTTGTCAATGGTAGGATGATATAAGGTAGAACAATAGTTAAAATTTGATAAACAAATGCATTTTAGTAGCTAGTGGGAGATAAGATCGATGAGGATATAATTTTTTTAAGTTTAAATATGCAACACTAATGCATTTACTTGTATCTAAACGTATCTAAACGTATTATCAATCACACCAAGATTATTTTTTATCATCAATGTTAATTTTATCTTGCAGATTAGTGCATGTGCCGTATTCTTGCTAAATAAAAGAAATTGTGATTTCGATGGGTTTAAATTTAGATCAAGAATTTCAGAAAATTCGCAAATTTTTTTAATACCTGAGTTTAAATATCCTTCGGCCTTCTGAAATAAATCTGGAGCAAACAACAAATACATCTGCGTACCATCCGCATACATGTGCCCCTTGCAATGTTCAAGCTGATATAGAATTAAGGGCGTATAAAGCATGAATAGCAGGGCCAAGGATTTAACCTTGCGGAACACCCTGCTTTAAATCAAAGAAATCAGAAGAAAATAAATTTATTATAACACTTTGTTTCTTGGGCTAAGGTAATTACACTGCCGAGCTTAAAACTAGGGTCACTCCGTAATTTGATTTTTTTTTTGGACATTATTAGTTTTTTTACGTGTTTTCTCGGTTGTAACAGTTCACTGACTGAAAAAACTTTTTTTTTATTCAAGTGATCAGGTAGTGAACTGTTACAACTGAAAAAACACGTAAAAAACAAAAAATTAAATTACGGAGTGACCCTTGTTTTATGCTCGGCAGTGTGTGTATAAGGTCTAAGGCATTTATTTGAAGACCCAGAAATTCGAGTATCACATTTAAAGTAGAATGGTTTCCTGTACCAAAGGCGTTGGAATAATCAACAAGTATAACTGCAGTAACCACACTGCAAACGCAAATGTTAGTAAGTAACAGTGCCTGGTAAAAAAAAAAAAATTGGTTTGTATTAAATGTTCCGGTTCTCCAAACTACTTGTAATTTCTAAAATTTGTGGTATACGGAAAGTACAATACAAATACAATTAAAAATGATTTCAGACTTGTTACAGATGCTCCAAACGAAATTAATAAAAACAAAATATGGGCAGAATATATGACGTAAATCTTAGCAAATATGTCTGTAAAACAAATAAATTATACAAAAAATTACTTTCCTGGCTAATGCCACGATAAATAATAATTTATACAAAAGAAATTTGCATCGTGTAAATTGTACAACCATTTGTATAAAATTGATAAAAAAAATGAGTAACTTCATATGCATGCCTTTAATTTTATTTAAGCATTTTAAGACGTGTAATATTTTTGTTGAAATAATCATACTTTATAATTAAACAAACGTATACTTAATTTATTACCATCTTTTCCGCACGCTGAAATGCAGTGACCACAAGATTCTAAACCTTCGTTAATTATTCATGTTTCCCGTCGAAAATGTTAAAAGTTCTTATGAAGCAAAAAAAGTGAAGTATCCACACTTACGCTCGTGTGTTTTTTTTTTGTTGCAGCAAGCAGCGTATACTCCATCGAGGCAGTACAGGGCGGCGTGGCTAAGCTACCCTGCGACATAACCCCTTCGCTACCCGGCGACAAGATGCACATAGTCATCTGGTATAAAGAGGTTGCAGGGCGCAAAACAGCCATATACTCGTAAGTACGAAAATAAAAAGGGGCGATGCGCGCACCCCTAGTTGCTTATTTGCCTCTTACTGTTGTTTTCTAACACGATATAAAAGTGTGCTTATATTCTAAAGTATCTTGCAGGAAATAAAAAAGCTGGGCACGTAAAAACCACCCCTTGCATTTACTAAGTTTGTTAGGTACAGAAACTTTACTCGACCTGCAATCGCAGTTTTATATATTTAAAGGATAAACCGGTGGTCACACGACGCTGGTGTACCATCCCATGGAGCCTAGAGTACAGGAGTGATGATAAAAAAGTGGCACCAAATCTAAATGCAAAATAACGTCCGTTTTCTTTTCATTATCTTAAATCTAGTGATGGGGTCTTTTTAGTTTTTGATTTAATTATAAAACACAATCGATTTTGAGTACATTTAAAAAGTTTCAAGTGCGTGGGTGGCAATTGATTTTACACTTTTTTCCAACCATCGAAAATTGAGCTGTGTTCTCGTGTGATTATCTTGAAATCTAGTGATGGTGTTTTTATATTTTGATTGAAACATAAAGCAGAATGGATTTTAAGTAAATTTGGAAAGTTTCAATTGTGTGGCAATTTTCCCGAGGTTCCATTTATTTTGAAAACGATGGGCTCTATTTGACCTCCTATACCATAGGCTCCATGTACCAGCCACTAGCCAGTGGCAGCGGCTGGTAAAATTGAGACCGCTCCACTTTACCAGGTAGCCACCAGCTACTATAACAGATGAAACTACACCCTGTGCCAAAAATTTGAATCAATATTGTTTTGTATAGATCGCCTAAAAAAGTGTAACTGTTTGATTTCGAGCAAACTTATATAAGGCATAAATTAAAATATACATACGTTTCAACTGATTAAAGAAATAATAAATTTTAGGTCGATAGCCCATGAGACATTCACAATAAATTTAAGTAAGATGATGTAAATATGCTGTCAATAAAGATAATGTATACAGGGTGTCCTAAATAGAGTAGGATTGCATGGGAATCTTTCTTATTCTTAAAGCTAGAGATCTGATTAAATGGGCAATGTTGTGCAACAACCTATGTCAAAATAAAAAATAATGGAAATATTAATTGTTGTAAGTTTAAAACAAGTACGCATAAATAAAAATAAAACAAAATTTGTTATAACGACTAACTGTCATCTTACATTAGTTTATCAGTTGTATTAATCATTCATACATGTGTATTGTCTTAAGTTGTTGTAATATCGATAAATATTAATTACTTGAAATGGCGAATTATTCAATATCTGAACAATACGATATGTTTTGTAATTACATCAAGTGTTACAAAAACCCCCATCTTGCAGCACAAACATACCAAGCAAACTTTCCTGAAAAAAGGCAGCCGGACATTAAGGTATTTAAAAGATTGGATGAAAATATACAATTGTATGGAAGTTTAAAAAAACCTAAGAGAAATAGAAATATGATCGTTGATGATGAAGAATTAACATTGGCTTGTGTGGCAGCTAATCCGAACATTTCATGTCGGCAGATAGAAAATGAAGTTAACGTATCTAACAATAAGTCTAGAGCATCAACAATTTAAAAAAGCACAAGTTTCACCCTTATAAATTGCACCTATCTCAGACTTTACAACCAAATGATAACATCCGTAAATTAACATTTTGCAGGTGGTTAATCAACAAAATTACAGAAAATGGTGATTTTATAAACACAATTTTATGGACTGACGAATCTTACTTTTCTAATTGTGGATTATTTAATCGTCATAACGAGCACTATTGGGCTCAAGAAAATCCACACATAGTTATTCCACGGCGAAACCAATTACGGTTCGGCTTTAGTGTTTTTTGTGGCATAATGGGAAATCGTTTACTTGGTCCTATAATTTTTGATGGAACTCTAACTGCACAACGTTCAAACAACCTTAGAAGATTTATTGGATGATTTACCTTTGCCACAAAATATGCAAATATGATACCAGCAAGATGGCGCTCCAGCACACAATGCCAGAGATGTTATTACTTATCTAAATGGACGTTTAAATAATAAAGTAATAGCGACTAATACACCTGTACAGTGGCCAGCCAGATCTGCAGACTTGACGCCTCTTGACTTTTATTTGTGGGGCACTTTAAAAAACAAAGTTTATGGAAGTAACTTCAATTATAACAATGTGGATGAACTTGGCGAAGCAGTGACAGAGGCAATAAACAGCATTAATCGCAACACATTGCGAAAAGTAACTGGCAGTATTGTAAAACGCTGTCAATTGTGTTTGGCCAATAACGGTCAACATTTTGAGCATTTTTTATAATTTATTGTTATTTTACTATTTGGTTGTATTACCTCTTTTTGTTTTGTTACATTTGCTTTAAAAATAATTAAAAAAATTAAAATTAAAATTGAAACAATTAATATTTCCATTATTTTTTATTTTGACATAGGTAGTTGTACATCGTTGAAAAGAGAAAAAAAAAGTCTATTAAAATCAAATATGGCGGCCATTTGAAATAAGAAAGTTGGTATTAATATCTCGGAAACCGCCATCTTGAATTTTATTTTGACTTGATTTCTATGTTTGCCTAATTAAACCAAGTAACTTTTATTTAAAACTTTTTTTCGCATCTTTAATAATTATTGAGATATTTGATTTTTTTGAAAATCGCGATTTTCAGTTTTTTTTTATATTTTCTAAACTGCTCGGAATTTTGAAAATTTCTCAACATAATCTGAATCAGCATAGAAAACTGCACAACATTGCTCATTTAACCAGATCTCTAGCTTTAAGAATAAGAAAGATACCCATGCAATCCTACTCTATTTAGGACACCCTGTATATTTATGTCATAAATTTGAAATTTATTTATTCACAATTAATCAGTTTCTTTATTATTATAAATTTTCCATAAGAATGCATTATAAAATACTTATTTTAATTTGGCGTTCTTAACACGTTAAGCGCGGAGCAGCCTCACTTTGTCTCACCCCGGATGGTGTGACATTGACGTGGTGTCACGACAGTTTAGTATATTCGAATGGCGTGTCGCCTGGAGTAATTTTCTAATGCTAAATATATGGCCGTCCCAGGGACCATTTGATGCTTTTGGACCCGCATTTTCTTGTCTGATTTTTTTTTTTTGTAACGCATAGAACGCACAAATTTTGGCCCCGTGACCCAAAATTTTACACTCCATGCCCGGGCTTAACGTGTTAATATTATTATTGTATTTTTGACTTCCCAAAGTAATCACATAGCTAAATCCTAATGGCATTCCACTCATGCCCAAATAATTAAAATACCTTAAATAAATTAGACAGCAATTTTAACTGCAATTTCTGGAATACTTCGTTCGAAAATAGCCGACAGTAAATTGAATTATTTAAATCATTTAAGCTATTGCACTCGCTTAATAATAATAATATGAGTACATATATAGATGTAATTGCAGAAGGTAACATTAGTTGAGCTTTTAGTCCCTATTAAGTGTATACGGTTGATGCATTACCTGGTCACAATTTGCTACATATGTTGGTGGGAATTCGTGTTACATATGCATTAGTTATAAGCTATTTACCCATGTTCTGTTGGAATTGATGGGAGTTTTGTTTGTTCGTCAGATGGACTGAAAAGATAGGGCACAGACAACAAGGCTTCGATTGGATTTGTTTCGGCATATTTCTAGGCCTGTTTAAACTCCGACGGAGCATTCCTCTCTCGTCTGTTTACCATCCAATAACATTCCCATGATATGGAATTAATTCCACTTCAACTTAATACGTTTATGAGCTTGTATTCTTATTTAAAGATTATACCGTACTTAAAAAAGTATCCCCTTCGTTAAATGATTACCATTACTTTTAGATTATGAAACAAATAACAATATCTTTTACTGCCGTACAATATGGTACCGATATTTATAATTGCAATTTAACCGTATTTTTAAATGATTTAATGTTATGCTTACTGTCATTTTTCATTGTTACTTTCAGTTAGCTGAATATTAATAATTTGTTGGATTTAAGAGTTCTATGTAACCATTCAATTTTTTCTCTGTAATAAATAAAGTCCACTAATTTATTATTATCAATCAGACTTTTAATAGTTTCAGGATAATTGATTGTATTAATAATAAATGTATGCAAATATTAAATACAGGGCGGTCCGTTGGTGTAATGGGTACAGGCGAGCGCTTGTGCCGGTTGCATCGCGGCCGTGTGGGTTTGATTCCCAGCCCGGACGAAAGATTTTTCGGTTTCGAGAAGTATTCGTTCGGGTCCGTGGTTGTTTGTATACGTCTTTCATTATTCATTTGTTCATTTATTCATTTAATTTATATCCGTTAAACATTGGATGATGGCTAATGGTCAAGCACCTAGGCCAGGCATAACGCCGAAACAAAAAAAAATATAAAATACATATTCGTTCAATTCAATTGGATAACGATCCAAAATTACTAGACATTCGAACCGTAACTGAACCCTAAAGCCAGCGGCGCACAGTGTGTTAAAACGCGAGATTCTGCCCAGAGGTAGAGGGGGTAAGAAAAATAAAAATGAAAACTAACGGAAATAAAAATAACTACCACATTCTAAAATGTCTAAACCTTCACAATTTAGGTTATTTATATTTTTGCAATAACCCCTTGTTCTGCAATAAATTCCTAAAGTTGAACATTTTCATATTGTGAGCGGTGCGCGAAAAATGTACATTGTCTTAACAACGGATTACTTCGTTCCCGTTTTATCAAGTACTATCATTTTGATACACATTATTGAATTGATGCTTTATTTG